>JANHMN010000004.1:106287549-106339370 GCA_030674055.1 Rhabdomys pumilio | reverse complement strand
TGTGTGTGTGTGTGTGTGTGTGTGTGTGTGTGTGTGTGTGTGTGTGTTGTGTGTGTTTGTGTGAACTCTAAAAATTCCAATGTGGTTACAAGCATGTGAAGCTGAGTGTATATTAGAAAATTAAGAAGATGTGTGGGTTTAATTCTGGATCTTCATTTCTTTACAATCCATCTTTCTGTCTGTCTCTGTAGCAATACTGTGCAATTTTAATCACTATTGCTCTGTAATAGTTTGAGGTCAGAGGTCATGATTTCACCAGATGTTATTATATTGTTGAGAATAGTTCTTGCTATCCTGATTTTTTTTTTTTTGTTACTCCAGATGAATTTGCGAACTGCACATTCTATCTCTGTGAAGAACTGAGTTGGAATTTTGATGGAAATTGCATGGAATCTGTAGATTACTTTTGGTAAGATGGCCATTTTTACTAAGTTAATTCTGCTGATCCATGAGCATGGGAGATCTTTCCATCTTCTGAGGTCTTCTTCTATTTTATTCTTCAGAGACTTGAAGTTCTTGTGGTACAGATCTTTCACTTGCTTGGTTAGAGTCACACCAAGGTATTTTATATTATTTGTGACTATTGTGAAGGGTGTGATTTCCCTAATTTCCTTTTCAGCCTGTTTAACTTTTGAGTAGAGGAAAGCTACTGAAGGAGTTGATTTGTTTGAGTGAATTTTATATTCAGCCACTTTCCTGAAGTTGTTTAACAGGTATAGAAGTTCTCTGGTGGAATTTTGGGGGTTACTTAAGTATACTATTATATCATCTGCAAATAGTGATATTTTGGCTTTTTTCTTTCCAATTTGTATCGCATTGACCTCCTTTTGTCATTTAATTGCTCTGGCTAGGACTTTAAATACTATATTGAATGGATAGGGAAAGAGTGGGAAACCTTGTCTAGTTCCCTATTTTAGTGATATTGCTTCAAGTCTCTCTACATTTAGTTTGATGTTGGCTATTGGTTTGTTGTATATTGCTTTCATTATTTTTAGGAATGGGTCTTGAATTCTTGATCTTTCCAAAACTTTTAACATGAAACAGCATTGTATTTTGTCAAATGCTTTTTCAGCATCTAATGAGATGATCATGAGGGTTTTTTTTCCTTGTGTTTGTTTATCTAGTGGACTACATTGATGAATTTCCATATATTGAACTATCCCTGCATCCCTGAGATGAAACCTACTTGATCATGTTGAATGACCGTGTTGATATGCTTTTGGATTTGGTTTGTGAGAATTTTATTGAATATTTTTACATTGATATTCATATATATATGAAATTAATATAATTATAAAGTAAGTTTTCCAGTGTTGTGGGGCTGGCTAGCATATGATATGTAAAGTCAGAAGAAAATAATAAGGTTATACAAAGACACAACCCCTCACTGTGCTGGGAGAATGTGATTTAGTTGATGTACACTTGTAGTAGAACTTACAGTTTTAGCTATAGCCTTCTACTTGAATTTCTCTAGAAGCAAATTTCATTGTCGAACTTTTCCTGGTAAATGTGCATTAAGTTTTGGTTGGATTCCTAAGAAATAAATCAAATTGGACAGTTTGACCACTGAGAAAATTACATGTTCCATTCTTCATAAGATAAAGAAAAGATAATATATAAAATTTTTAGAAAAATGAACTTTCACAGAGTTTTATGTGGAAAAAAAAGCCGTGTGTGTGTGTGTGTGTGTGTGTGTGTGTGTGTGTGTATACACATTGGTTATATATATATATATATATATCTGTAATTGAAGTCATACTTTTTAAAATTAGTTAATATGAGTATACAATACCCAGGCAGAAAGGCAGAGGTTTCTAAATGATAATACAGTGTTATTAAGAATTCTAAAATAAACAATTAAATATCCAGAGAGCAATTTTACTTGACATAGTATGGAATGTTTCTGGAAATAAAGCCTTTAATGATGCGTGTATAGAAAGTTTATATTTTTCACTTAAAATACATTTACATACTTATTCTATATAAATAAAGCTATACTCCTTAGAAATTTGAACATATACAGGAATTTGAGAGAATAAGTTGAAGTGATAAGGGGAGATAACTGTAAAGTTTTTAATAGGATAAAAATAAAAGAATCCCAACTGAGTGACCTGTTGATTGCAGACTGATTGGCAATTTATTTTTTTCTCTAGTGATCAAACTCTGTGTTTTAAATAAATAGATATGTAGATAGATAGATAGATAAATGACAGACAGACAGAAAGACAGAAGATATACAGACATAATTTGACAGGTATTCTTGATTGTCGACCTGACTACATCTAGAACTAAATCACATCTGCTGGGTACATTGTGAGGGAATTTTTTTCAAAATTAACATTTGCAATGGGAAGACATTTTTAGTCTATATCTTTTAAGGTTGAAAGATCAAACTTTACTATGGAAGTCTCTATAGAGGACATGATCTTTTGCCTCCTTGCTATTGTTCTTTCTGGCAAGTCCATACCTTTACAGACATTATATCTTCCTTCAGACCAGGTAAGATATCTAGAGTCATGGTATAAACAAATACTGGAATATTGGACCTTCCATTCGTACATAATTGTTGTTAGAATAGGTAGACTATAGCCTGTAAGCCATTTCCATATATACCATATATAGTATATATTTATTCCATATATATTATATATTTATCATGTATGTTGTATATTTGTTATATATATTATATATTGGGTAACAGTATTTATAGAAGTAATATGTACAATAAAATATGTGTAATGGAATCTATATGTAATGAGCATATATAATAGATTATATACATGTATATTCTACATAAAAATATTTTATATATATATATATATATATATATATATATCACATGCAATACTTTTTATATGCATGTTTAAATAATGGATTATATATACATATATTCCATACAGAATGCATTATATATACATATATATATGTGTATGTATGTGTGTGTGTGTGTGTGTGTGTGTGTATATATATATATATATATATATATATATATATATATATATGGATTTTTCTATACATTTGTTCTTTCAGAAAATCTTCAGTCTTACATCAGTTTCTCTTTTATTTTCTCCTTCCAAATTTTTCTATGCACCCTATTTTATCTCTCTTTTAAATCCATAACTTTTTTTCATTGTTTTTACATATGTGTAAATGTTTATTTCTAAGTACCTAAGTATAAAGTGTGCCATGTGAATAATATTACCTCAGAATTATGATTCCAGGGATTATTACTTACTTTTAAATGCTCTTCCCTAGGAAAGATTATTTCTGCCATTCTCCACGTTTCTTTGTTGCCCATAGTTTTGTGTGTAGGGTAGAGGCCTCATGAGCTTTCTCTCATCCACTTTTGCATGTTTTGCATTGTGCCATCCTTGCTTAACTCATGCTTGGGCAATCATGTTGGTGAGACTTTATGTATAACTTCTGACATTAGTATGACACACAATTACACTACAGTCTCCCTGATCTTCTGGGGATTAGAGTCTTTCTGCCACCTCTTCTGCAATCATCTCTGAGCTTTAAGTGCAGGAGTTGTGTTGTACATGTGTCTAAATCACCATAATCCCTAGCTAAATGGTGAATATTTGTTCTTATACCCAGAGTTAAGTGTAGTTCTCACCCACATCAAAGGAACTTTTGATTTCAAATTATGGAAACCATAACAGGAAACTACATACAATCAAAATGCAGAGTTATGAAACCTATATGGGATCTTTAAAAGCAAATTTTGTGACTTAGTGTATTCTGGGTTTACTTTTTAAAGTAAAGGATTTCATATACATGATTCTATTTTAATAAATATCTTACAATACCAAGAATTTGTGAGGCACACACATGAACCAGAAAAGGACTAGAACAGAGCAAATCATCAGAAAGTAATTATTCATTCTCATTTTAAAATAATAAGATGTTTATAAAGTATTACTTCATGTCTACAACTCTGCTAGAATCTATGAGGAATAGAATATTCCAGAACAATGAACTTCAACTGACTAGAAATATTATCTTTGTAATAAAAATGTCACTACACTTAATGCTGGGTATAAGAACAAATATTTACAATTTCGCTAGGGATTTTGGTGATTTAGACACATGTACAGCAGAACTCCTGCACCTAAGGCTCCGAGATGATTGCAGAAGAGGTAGCAGAGAGACTGTAAACCCCTGCTTGTTTTCAGGCTACTAGTTGTAATGATTAAAATTATTTGAGTTGTGGAAGTTGATCTTATTCAAATATACAAGAGATGAATTAGTGGAAAATATAAAAGTCATCTTCTTGTTAGTATTGCATGAGAATAATTGGATAAACTATAATGCTTTATTATTCTTAATAGAATTGCTAACCAAGGTGAATATGGTTATTTGGTGACTTTCAGGTAATATTCTATATCATATACTCAATTTATAGACTTTATGAATAACATATTATTATTGTACAACAGTAAGTATAGATTACTAAGAAGAAGTAAATACCCAGGCTACCATTATGAATACCACGTCCTGGCAGATTAAACAATGAACATATTATCACAATCAGAAACCAAGGTTGCTGTAGGATTGTTTTGTTGTGGTGTTTGTTTGTTTGTTTGTTTTCCTGAATTTTATCCCCTGAATATAAGTACCACAGAATCATCTATCATATGGTTTGACTTCATTGCTTGGGTATACCTTAATTTTCTTTAGTACTTGTCTTTATGGGGTATAAGTTACCACATTAATTTAGTTATCAACAGAAGCTAGAAAAATAAAAACCAGATGTCCCCAAAACAGAAGAATAGATACAAAAAATGTGGTTCATTTACACAACGGAATACTACTTAGCTATTAAGAATGAAGAAATTGTGAGTTTTGCAGACAAGTGGGAGGAACTAGAAAATATCATCCTGAGTGAGGTAACTCAGACTTAAAAGGACATACATGGTATGTACTCTCTAATAAGAGAATATTAGCCAAAAAGTACAAAAATACCCAAGATCCAGTCCACAGTGTTCAAGAAGGTTAACAAGTTGAAGGGCCAAAATGAGGATGTCTCAATCCTACTTGGGAGGAAGTAGAAAGCAATCATGGGGGCAGAGTGATGAAGGGACCTGGGTGAGAGATGGAACATAGAAGGAAAGGGGGAACATTATCAGGCATTGGGGGAAAACAGGAGTGAAGCCCTCAGAGCCAGCAGGAAAAAATGGAAACAGGCAACATTGGAAGGTAGGAGCTGGGGAGGACTCTATAGAATGTACCAGAGACCTGGGATGTGAGAGAATCTCAGGATTCAAAGGGAGGGACCTTAAGATGAAATGCCCAACAGTGAGGAGAGGAAACTTGTAGAGTCCATCTTCAGAAGAAAGACAGGGCATAAAGTGAAGGGATGGGGTTGACATCCCACAGTCAAAAACTCTGACCCAGAATTGTTCCTGTCTAAAAAAATTGTAGAGACAAAAATGGAGAAGAGACTGAGGGAAAGGAGGTTCAGTGACAGGCCTAGATTGGAATCCAGCTCACGGAGAGGCTCCAAGGCCTGACACTATTACTGATGATATGGTGTGCTTACAGACAGGAGCCTAGCATGGCTGCCCTCTGAGGGACCCAACAAGTATCTGAAAGAGTCAGATACTTACACCAATGGACAGAAGCCAGTGACCCCTGTGGCTGAATTAGGGAAAAGATTGAAGAAGTTGAGGAGTAGGGCGACCCCTTAATGACCCCAGCAGTCTCAATTAACTTGAACCCCTCAGATCTCTCAGACACTGAGCCAGCAATGAGGCAGCATACTCTAGCTGATATTAGCCCCCTGAAACATATACAGTAAAGGACTATCTGATCTGGCTCAGTGAGAGAAGAAGCACCAAAACCTGGAGAGACTTGAGACCCCAGGGTGGGGGTTCTGGTGGGATGGGAATGGGGTGGTGGAGATATGTTCTTGGATATGGGGGAGGAGAAATGGGATGAGAAACAGTCAAAGATTGAACCTGGGGAATAACGACCAAACTGTTAAAAAAAATGATTTACTACTACTACTACTACTACTACTACTACTACTACTAATAATAATAATAATAATAATAATAATAATAATAAAGACCTTAGTGAAAATATTCTCACAGATCTCTTTGTAAAGTTAAACTATCACCATATGAATTTTGTGGGAAGTTTCCGAATCAGCGTGGCTGCCTCTAGCATTAGCTAGAACTTGGTTGATAAGCACATGGACAGGCCACGGCTCATGCATCCCCACCCTCTCAATGTACTAGTTCTTCATGTAAACTTTTGGAACATGTCTATGCAGTTCTTCCTATGAATGCAGATTTTACTAGCTCACTTTTTACCCCACCCCGATTCACTGGTTCAAAGTTGACTGTTTTCATCAAAGTACTATAACATAGAACTTGATTTCTTACACTATCTGGGAAAGCAATGTACAAATTAGATATCTCACCATTCTTTTTATCATGCCCTCAAGTGACAACTATACCTTCTGTTTCATTTAGAAAAAGCATATTCTGAGAAAACATAGCAGTGTTCTAACAGACATCCACTAGGGCTGTAGTTTAGTTTTATGTTACCAAATATTTATAGATATTCACAGTGGCTATTACTTGTAGATACTGGCCACTTTCGTGTAGATATCTGTATTCACACATTTGAAATACCTTAACTATAGAACTGTTAGGCACTACTGGCAGCGTACTATGAGGTGGGATTTCTGGTTAATGGAAGGATTAAAGCCACATTTTAAATAGTTTACTGTTGTTTCTCCATAGTTATCTTGCTTATTATCCTGAAATCCTCAATTTATATTTTAAATGGAGCTTTGCTCCTTGAAGCTTTAAAATCTGGTCTACAAATTCTGCCAAATATGCGTGGTCAGTTTCTCATGAAGGATTTCTCAAAAATAAGAGAAAATAATAGATGTCCTTGGAGACACAGACACTTCACTCAACAGGCTGTTGTTGATTCTTTCTACTCCATATTGAATTCGTTTAGGTGTTCTGTGCAGTCAATTGAAGTGTTCCAGACTGCTAACACCATATGTCTTATGTAAGACTTTTTCAAAACTACTTTTCATAGATTCCAAATGAGATAATTTATACAGCACACTAAGAAAAATACAAGAGAAAACAGAGAACAAGATGATTCCTATATGTTTTATGAAATTTATCTGTATTTACCAAACCAACCAATGCCTTTTTGAAGAATACTATTTTCCTCAATATCATCAGTCATTTCCCATATAGTTCAGTTCTAAGCATTACTGTGCTACTACACAAGTCAAAATGCAATGTGTTCCTATTTATTCTTTGAAGCAATGCTTCCCTCTTTCTATCTGGTAGTCGTCTTCTTGTTCTTGTTCTTGTTCTTGTTCTTGTTCTTGTTCTTGTTCTTGTTCTTGTTCTTGTTCTTGTTCTTGTTCTTGTTCTTGTTCTTGTTCTTGTTCTTGTTCTTCTTCTTCTTCTTCTTCTTCTTCTTCTTCTTCTTCTTCTTCTTCTAGATTCTCTCTCTCTTTCTCTCTCCCTCACTCCGTCCCTCCTTCCCTTCCTTCCTCTTTCTCTGTATGTCTCTCTCCTCCTCCTCCCCTCTCCCTTTCTCTCCTCATTTATTTCTTCCTTCCCCTCACCAAGTGTGTGTGTGTGTGTGTGTGTGTGTGTGTGTGTGTACAAAAAGACCAGAAGAGCTTGTCATGTATCTAGGCATTCATGATATAGTAGGTACACAGGTGTCTGTTATACATGCTGGTGATAAAACTGGGGGACTATGAAAGAACAAAATATGTTCTTAAGCATTGAATGTTATAGCCCTTTATTCTTTTATACATCTCTTTTGTGCCATTTCATTTTACTCCTATGCACACATCAAGATAAATTCTTCTCACTTTAATATGGGTCTAGAAATGAGCATCAACTGGTAGATGTTGGAAAAAGAATGTTCCTTTGTTAGTAAAATAACACAGGGACTAATCTTTTTCCAACATGAAAAAAGGGCATTCTTCAAATACTGAATATGTCTTCCACTCAGAAGAGATACTTAATTTCACTTACTTAAGCTGAAAATTAATTTCTTTCAAAGAGGACATTTTATTTGCTTAATTGTGTGGGTTTTTTGTGTTTTCTTTTTTTTATTGGATATTTTATTTACTTTTCAGATGCCATCCCCTTTCCCCATTTCCTCTCCCTAGAAAACCCTTATCCCATGCCCCCTTTTCCACTTTGCTTTTATACAATTTTTTTAAATGTTAATCAAAGACTTTATAAGTATGGTAATGCTCAGTCAGAAGTGTAACCCGATACCCAACCTAGATATATAAACTATATGTAGTTTATATATTTTGACTGGTGGAGACGTGTGAACTTCTGCCTCCATGCCTCCTCTCTCTTTCTCTCTCTTTCTCTCTCTCATCACCTAGCTTCTCCTCTACTTCATCTTCTCCTCTCCTTACTCCATCGTTTCCTCTCCATGCTCCTTCCCCCTTAGCTCCTCCTACATATCACCCTTCCTGTTAAAATAAAACTTTTCTCTCAAAATTCAATTAGAACATAATTATTCCTATTTGTACCAGTGAGGTACAAGATAGTCTTAATACCCAGTCCCTCCTTTTGTTGACTAACCAGAACCTCTGTTGTATCTCTTGACTAAAACTCTTTTAATTGTGTTTTAAGTGTTACATTTGGTTAAGAAAAATGTTTTCTGCAATTGGGTTCTTAGTCTGGCAATTTGAGGATGTCTCATGATGCCAGAAACAGTAAAAGTGTATAGACAATTTGACAAGAATTACTTTTGATTGTTGATATGAGTAATATTCATCTTCTAATATCAAATATTTCATGACCATTTAATCATCTTAAAGTGTTATTCATGGATTTGATGAGCAAAAACATACATGTTATCTTCCCTGTCCAAATAAGTAAATAAAATGCCAACACAGTCATAAAAACAGAAAATTGGTCATTTGGTAACACTAATCTGTCACATACAGTCTCTGGACATCCACTAAGTCAAACATTTATGACAGTTACCCTAATAAGTGTGGATGTGTTTCATCACACTAAATTGAAATACCCAATAGTAAACAAATATTAAATATTTTCTCTTAGTTTATAACTACAAAAGTTAATAGACAATAAAACCAACTGATGATTTCATTGTGGGTATATCCATACCTCTCTATATAATGTGGCTTTTGGGGGTATACAGAAAACTTTATCTCTCACTGCAAATGGAGTGAAGGCAAAATACGAAGTTTAAAATTCTCTGTCAATGGCTGTTTTACTAATTATCCAGATTCTGAGGCAATCATACAGCCGTAATCATTCACCTCACGCCTGGAAACATAAGTCTTGTTCTTTTGATGAATATTTATAAGACAGTGTAAAGCAGTCTACTTTCTTTTCCCTCCAGGCAAGACAATTTGGAGTTCATCAATATGTATTACCAAGGACTTTTATAAAAGGCACTTCAAAGAAAATTCATCAGGCATTCCTTTTGTCTTGATTTCTGTTAGACTGATACTTCCTTTTGACAAGTATCAATAAATTATCCTCTGATGGCTAGAAACTTGATGTCTTATTCAGAAACTTCCTCACACAGCAAAATGTGGTCATGAGTTTCAAGTGGTATTATTAAGATCCTGCATCTCATTTAAGGACAGACTGAAGATATGCAAATTGACAACAATAAAACAAACCTATACCGTCACCCTGCAGCACACAGAGCAGAGTTTTCCAGTGTTTGAGAGCGTTTTTGGTGGATACAGCTTGTGTCTTTGTGATTTGTCATGTGGACGTATTTACAATTCCTTCACAAGTGAAGGAAAACTAGGCTCCCTTCCTGGAGATGGCAGAGAACCACATTAAATGAAGGCAGATGAAAGTAGCTAAGGAAAGCAGAGAATGACAAGCTGTCTTTCTCCACAATGCTGATGGGTTTCTCTTTTGAATATTATTGGTTAGAATCACATTTCCATAACACAAGAATGAACAAATGCAATTGTCTAAACTAAATTTTAAAAAAATTATCACTGCTGTATTTAATCAGCTGTGGAAAAGATACTCAACCTCTTTGTTTGCATTCTTCTATTTAAAGTTGCTGCATTATTTTGGTTTATTACTTTGGCAAGAGGTACTTGAAATACGGAAATTCTACTGATACCCATTACTATAAATAAACACATAAAACAGCATGCTGACTAAAGAGTCCATTTTATTTTATGTCTCTACTCACTTTTTACAAAGCTATGTTTCTAATTATAAAAGCATTTCATATTCAAGAATTGATTTTGTTACTACCTGGTGACAAAAATACTATACCATAAATATAATCATGGAACTAAATTTAAGAAGATGGGAGAAAAATTTGGCATTTCAGCTTAAATATACATTTTGTAAACTGACTCTGTTATTAATCATATAGCTTTCTGTATGAGTCTATGTACAAAAACCAAACATACATAGCATTTTTGAAACTATAATTCACAACACAGAAATAGCTTCAAATGCAGTTTTTTAGGTTAAAATAAAGAAATAAAAAGGTAAAGATTTCACATAGAATATTGCAGACTACAGAAACATTCAAAATATAAAGGCCCATGATATAATAGTATTATAGAAATATTGCTCAAACATACTTTATATTTAATATGACCAAGTACTTTATATTTAATATGATGATGAGTTCTGAACTGCATTTCCACTTCTGGAGCCCAAGCAAACAGTAGTACCTTCATATGTTTTTTTTTATTATTATTATTAATGTGTATGTGATAAAAATATAGAGGAAATACACTTAATTATTTATGACCATTGTGGGAGATTGTTTGATTCTTTTGACACAGAACTTTACTATTTACCCTACACTGGGAACTTGTGTAAATCATGGTGGTTTCAAATTCACAGAGATCTGCCTGTTTCTGCCTCCCGAGTATTGTGAGGAGGACAATTACCACTACATCCCAGATCTCTGTAATTTAATATAAAAAAATGATATAGCATTTTTTCTTTGTTAGTTGATAGTAGTAAAGCAGATGGAAACTGAGTCTATGTATGTAGATCTATATGTGTATACATTTATTTTATTAATAATTTGAAAACTGCATATTTTATTTTGGTTATATTCACTTGATTCTCCAAATTGCCCAACCCAGACTCAATCCTCATTCCACTTCTATAAAACCTTATATTCTTCTTTCATAATCTGTCTAACTAGGTATTTTTGGATGTATGGTCATCTACTAGAGTATGTTCAAATACAAGATAACACACCTCCCTTTCCCAAGAACAATTAGGTCTCAATAAATCTTTAGTGAGGAGTGAGAACTTCCCCTCTATGCAGGGATTTTGTTTTCCATGAACCTGTTGTCACTACTTCTGTGAGTTCATATGTGCAAGTGACCTGTTGTGTCTCAAAAATCACTGTGCAAATTTTCTATTCTCATCCAAAATGGCTGGCTCTTACACATTCTGGTTTCTCTTTGGAAATTATCTCTGAATTTTGGAAGGAGGAGTATATATTTGTTCTGTGTAGGGCCGAACACTCCACAATTTATTCTTTACATTTCAAATAGCTGTGTGTCTTTATGTTAATCAGAATCTACTACAAAAGGAAAAATATCTCTCTGATGAGAATTGAGAGTTGCACTGAGTTATAGATATAATGATAAATAACAAGGAGTCTGTTTCTTTAACAAACTAATAGTAGGGATTTCTACTTTGATACCAAAGGAAGACAGGGAAACCTGGAAGTCAAACTACTTTTTTAAGATCATCCAACCTTTATAAGTAAGTTTTATTTACCAGATATAATTGTTGTCTCAAAGGCTTACTGTTGATTATGCTCACTTTTTCCAGTTATTTTTGAACTCTGGCTGGCTGGGTCAACTCAGCTCTTTGAGCCCAAACTACTCTCCAAGCTGACTGATTCAGTCCAGCTTCTCTTGGGTTCTCACTGAATTGCTCTACTTGGCCTCAAACTAATTCTGGCAATTTGTTCTAATCATCTGGATTCACTCTGATGTTAAAACATCTTTAAGTGTTTGGGTTGATATAATTCATTAATTTTTTCTAGAGTCCAGTGTCTTTCAGTTAATCTTATTATTGCCCTTTTCTATTTATCAAGGCCCAATTGGATCTTTATGAATACATACCTAAACTAAACACTTTAAGCACTTGAATTCCATGAACAACTCCATGCCAGCCAGTTGGGCTTCTTGCCCATTTGAAACAATCACATCATATTACATAAAATATGAATATAAATTGTTAGTTAAAATTAGGTATCTGTTTTATGAGACTGAGCAAATATTAATCTGAACTCCCTATTGTTGTAGTAGACTTCTTCTTCATAGGTTTATCACTATATCTACCACATACAGCTTTAATTTTTTTATTTGAAATTCTGGTCCCAGTAATTTAAATTGATTTATACTTTGTATTACTTGGGATAATGTTCCAACACCTATAAACTGTGTAGGTACCTTCTGAAGGGTCTAATGTGGATTCCAAGATTCACTTGAGGTTAGGTTACATCAGCTACTGTGTCCACTAAACTTTCAATTTCAATATCATTTAATTTTTAATTTTGGTATCTGGACATCTATAAGTTTTTCTCCAAAAAAATCAAACCAAAACAAACCAAAAATAACATTTTTCTAGTACTTCTAAATTCTCCTATGCTTTCAACAAGAGCTGTTTTTTCTTTGACATATGAAAGTAGTAAAAGCTGAACAATCTCATATCTCACTTTAAACTACATATATTATTTACATAATTCATAATCTCAATCTCTCCCTTAAAGTCCTCATCTAAAATTCCTGGATGCACAATGAATCCTTGAGGAGTTAGTCTACTTCTTGTAAAAGCCTTCCTACTGTATTTAAGGATAGAGGCACATGAACTTCAGTGGGTATTTTATTTCACTGGATTTTTGGTGATAGTATGTAGTGTGAGTTTTTATGTGTGGTAACACTTCCTGTTGTAGCATGGATTGGATCTCCAACATCTAGTTTAGTTTTCTCTAGTTGCTCTATGGATTGCAGACAGAAAATAGCCGGAGTATGTTGTTTGTTGCCAGGGTACCAATGAATCCCCTTAAAGAGTTTCTTATATTTATAGGGAATTTCCCATTGGTAAGGAATTACCTTGAATATCTCTTGCTGATAGGTATTCATTAGTCTAATGCCTATCCTAACTGCATCTACCAATCTCAAAAGGCTGACCTTCTGGAGAAGTCTCTAGAAAGGCCTTATCTACAATCATTTTTAAAATGGCTTAGTCTCCTACAGTTAAAATAATGGACATTTTGATCTCTAGGATTATTGGTCATTGCTTGTCCAATTATATAGCCATTAGGATGAATATCAAAAGTAACTCTAATCTGTTCATCCATGAGTGGTAATCTTGCTTTTAAAGGTCTCAGCCTGTATTTGCTTTTTTCAAGGCCAAAGTTTCAATTAGTACCTGTATTGCAACTAGATCTGATACTGCACTGCTTATAGTGAACATTAATCTATGGAAAATTTCAGTAAAAGTCTCTCTTGGGCTTTGCATAATCTTTGTGAAGACATCAACATCTTTTCTTGTTCTTTTACCTTATTCCAGGCTTTAAACGCTGCTAAAGTACATTGTATAATTATAGAGTCATCAAATTGTATCTGCTTTTCTAAGTCAGCATATTGACCTTTACCTAACAATTGATTTTTTATGGATATTAACAACTTTAGACATATTACAATTTTCCATAATTGTAGCTTCCTCTTGCCACCATGTCAGCCATTGGAATTGAAAACCACCTTCAAGTACAGTTGCTGTTAAATCTTTCCAGTCTAGTTTTGTTTTATGTAAACTAGGTATGTAAAATCTGTCTCATATAGGGTGAGTGAATTCCATGTTATTATTGATCTTTGTCTCTTGTCTCTCAAGGCTTAGTATTATCAGAGCTAATTTTTTGTGTTATATAGCTGTTTTTTAAAACCATTTCTACTGTGATAGCCAAGAAAGACTGGGCACCATGGAATTCTTGGTGGTCGTCCCATGGTACTGTGAGCTCCAACAAAATAGGGTTTTTTTCTGCAACTAGGTTTTATCAAGAGCCTCTCAAAGGCTCCCTTAATGGTGCTAAGCCTCAACTTCTTTTCATGATTCCTTCAACCCCAGACTGTCAAATTCTGAAGCTGCCAAGTTCTGCTGCTTGCTGGAGCTGGAACATGGCCCCCATATTCTATTACATCCTTCAGTGCCTAATCTGCTGTCTTGGGACCTTCTCTCTAAACTTACCTTGAACTCAGAGATAGACTTGACTTTATTTCCTAGAATTAAAGACATGTTCTACTATGCCTGGGACACTATGCCTCAAGCACTGATTGAAAACCCGTGTCTTTCAGTCTCAATAGCTTGATCACAGGTGTACTCTCCATTTCTGGAATGCAGCTTATTCCAGATTAAAGGTGTAATTGAAAATAATAGCCAATTTATAATAATGCCTAACATAACTATCACTTGTACAACTGCAAACACATAAACAATAAGCTTAGCTGGGTGGGATCTTGCCTTGAGGACCCCACTCTCTTGATGTGATTATTGCCTTGAATACAAGATTTAGCTGCATTCAATTTCCTGGTGCCGTTTAATACCCATACATTTGTATTTTTCCTTTCTAAGATTGCTGTGCTTGACCAAAATATTCTTCATTAGAGTAAACCAGACGACAAAAGGCCTTTTTTGAGACTTCCTTTGCCAATGCAATTAATCTGAATCTCTTCTCATTAGCCTCAGATTCTTCTCTCAAGAACAAAAAGCAGCCCCATCCTTCACCAAAACATCACAAGAACAGTCTTTGAGCCACATCCTAAAATTCTTCTCTGAAACCACTTGAGCCACCAGGTCTCCACAGTTCAAATCACCCTCAGCACCATCATCAATCATATTCCTACAAGATTGGCCCATTAAGTCCTTCTTAATGCATTCCACTGCTTTCCAAAGTTCCAAGATTTACATTTCTCAAAACAACACCTTGGTCAGGCCTATCACAGTAATTCCCCAGATCTTGGTACCATCTTCTATCTTAGGGTTTCCATTGCTATGAAGAGTTCATTACGATGAAAGCAACCATTATAAAGGCAAATATTTAATTGTGGCTGTCTTACAATTTCAGAGGTTTAGTCCATTTTCAACATAGCAGGAAGCATGGTAGTATGCATATAGATAGATATGGTGCTAGGGAGAAAGCTGAGAGTTCTGCATCCTGATCCAAAGACAACCAGGAGAGGCTAGCATCCTCAGACAGCTAGGAGTAACTTCTCTTCCATAATGGGTGGAGTCTGAGCATAGGAGGAAACCTCCAAGCCCAACCTCACAGAGTAGGATTTCTTCTAAATCTATACCTTCTAAGAGTACCACTTTCTGTAGGCCAAGCATACTGAACTATTACATTGTCTTGAGTCTTTAAATTCCCATTAAGCTCACAAGGCTATATCCCATGGCCTAGGTTCCCCCAAACCACTTCCTAGAAGTCCTGTTTTTTTTCACCACATAGTCCGATCTGTGGGGTGGCCTTAGTGTTCTTATGTCCTAAATGACTTCTGGCTTTCCAGAGTAGGTAAAAAACAGAAAGAAGTAAAACACAATAACCTATAAAATGAGTCATAGAAGTCAGCCTCTATCACTTGAATCCTATTTTATCAGCTGAAAATAGAGGCAAGTCATTGGCTCCAACCTACTGTTCAAGAAGTATTAGGCTACACCTTTTGAATAGGTGATTATTAAACGTATGAGGGCATTCTTAAGCATCTCAATAAGTATTTTTTGTGATAAATGAGTATGCTGAACAGGTGAAGACAAAATCTACATAACAAGAAAATGCACAACAAATTAAATTTCAGACAGTTGTAGGATTTTTAATTCTCCCTTCACATGATAATCGTGTTTTTGAATGCAAAAAGACAAGTCAACATTATATGAATTAGATATGTATCATTGCTATTCTATAAAACGTTTCATTTGATCCTTCCAGTCTGCACCAGTGTCCTGAGCAGTTCTAGAGAACCAGCTCTGTACCCAATCCTCCAAAACCTAGAGGAGGCTGGACTTCCAGGAGCTCTAACACGCCCAGGAACTTAGGCGAGGAGTCCATGACACACCTCCCTCGCCCCCAAACAGGGAGTAATTGGGACTCATAGGACACCAGGAACACCCTCATAGCCAGTGGCTCGGAAACCTTCTGGTCTGCACCAGTGCACTGAGCAGTTCTAGGGCACCAGCTCTGCACCCAATCCGCCAAAACCCAGAAAAGGCTGGAATCCCAGGAGCTCTAACATGTCCAGGAACATAGTATAATAGGATCACAGAATCTCAGAAGCTTAGGTACAAAAGGATTTCAGGATCGCAGAAGCAGCCTGACTCTCAGGAGCTCTTACAACCAGGATCTCAGGATCACAGGATCCCAGAGACAGCTGGACTCTGAGGAGTTCTGGCACAACCAAAGATAACAGGACAGACAGGCTCCAGTCAGAGACAGTGAGCGAAGGAAGCACTAGAGATAACCAGATGGCAAAAGGCAAACAGGAGAACATAAGCAAAAGAAACCAAGGTTACTTGGTGTCATCAGAACCTAATTCTCCAAAAACAGCATGTCCTGAATACCCCATAACACCAAAAAAGCAAGATTCAAATTTAAAATCATTTCAAATATTGATGACATAGGACATTAAGAAGGAAATAAGTAACTCCCTCAAAATTTCTGTATTTACAGGAGAACACAGGTAAACAGGTAGAAGCCCTTAAAGAGGAAACACAAAAATCCCTTAAAGAATTATTAGAAAACACAACCAAACAGGTGAAGGAATTGAACAAAACCATTCAGGACATAAAAATGGAAGTAGAAATAATCAAGAATTCAAAGGGAGACTACCCTGGAGATAGAAAACCAAGGAAAGAGATCCAGAGTCATGGATACAAGCATCACCAACAGTATACAAGAGATAGAAGAGACAATGTCAAGTGCAGAAGATGCTATAGAAAACATTGACACAACTGTCAAAGAAAATATAAAATGCAAAAACCTCCAAACCCAAAACATCTAGGAAATCCAGGACACAATGAGAAGACCAAACCTAAGGATAATAGTTATAAATCCCAACTTAAGGGCCAGAAAATATCTTCAATAAATTATAGAAGAAAATTTCCCTAAAGAAATTTTCCTTATAGAAACCTAAAGAAAGAGATTCCTATGAACATACATGAAGCCTACAAAACTCCAAATAGACTAGATAAGAAAAGAAACACCTTCTGTCACATAATAATCAAAACATCAAATGCACAAAACAAAGAAAGAATATTAAAAGCAGTAAGGGAAAAAGGTCAAGTAACTTATGAAGGCAGACCTATCAGAATTATAACAGACTTCTCACCTGAGACTATAAAAAACAGAAGATCCTGGAAAAATGTCATACAGACCCTAAGTGAACACAAATGCTAGCCCAGTCCACTATACCCAGCAAAACCATAGATGAAGAAACCAAGATATGCCATGACAAAACCAAATTTACACAATATCTTTCCAAAAATCCAGCCCTACAAAGAATAATAGATGGAAAACTCCAACATAAGGAGGGAAACTACACCCTAAAAAAAAAGCAAGAAAATAATCTTCTTCCAACAAACCAAAAGGAAGAAAGACACACAAACGTAACTCCACCCCAATAACAAAAATAACAGAAAGCAACAATCACTTTTTTTTAATATCGCTTAACATCAATGAACTCAAATCCCCAATAAAAAGACATAGAATGGATATGTAAATGAGACCCAAAATTTTGCTGCATACAGGAAATGAACATCAGTGACAATGAAAGAAACTACCTCAGAATAAAAGGCTGAAAAACAATGCCTACAAAAAGTGCCTACAAAAAGGACATTTCCAAGCAAATGGTCCTAAGAAACAAGCTGAAGTAGCCATTCTAATATCAAATAAAATTGACATCCAACCAAAAGTTATCAAAAAAAAAAAATGAAGAAGGACATTTCATAATTGTCAAAGGAAAAATCAACCAAGATAAAATCTCAGTTCTGAATATCTGTGCCCCAAATGCAAGGGTACCCATATTCATAAAAGAAACTTTACTAAATACTTTGCACCTCACACAATAATAGTGGGAGACTTCAACACCCCACTCTCAGTGGACAGATCATGGAAACAGAAACTAAACAAAGACACAATGAAACTAAGAGAAGTTAAGAACCCAATGGATTTAGCAGATACCTATAGAACATTTAATCCAAAAACAAAAACCATAACTTCTTCTCAGCACCTCATGGTACCTTCTCCAAGGTCGACCACATAATTGGTCACAAAATAGGCCTCAACAGATACAAGAAAATTGAAATAATTCCATGCATCCTATCAGATCACCAAGGACTAAGGCTAGCCTTCAATGACAATAAAATCAATGGAAAGCCCATATACACATGGAACATGAACAACGATGTACTCAATGATAACTTGGTCAGGGAAGAAATAAAGAAATAAATTAAAGGCTTTTTAGAGATTAATGAAAATGAAGACACATTATAACAAAACTTGTGGGACACAATGAAAGCAGTGCTAAAAGAAAAACTCACAGTTCTAAGTGCCTACAAAAAGAAACTGGAGAGAGCTTGACACCAGTAGCTTGACACCACACCTGAAAACTCTAGAACAAAAAGAAGCAAATACACCCAAGAGGAGTAGACAGCAGGAAATAATCAAACTCAAGGCTGAAATCAACCAAGTAGATACAAAAAGAATTATAGAAAGAATCAACAAAATCAGGAGCTGGTTCTTTGAGAAAATCAACAAGATTGATAAACCCTTAGCTAGACTAACCAGAGGACACTGAGACAGTATCCAAATTAATAAAATGAGAACTTAAAAGTGAGACATAACAACAGAAACTGAAGAAATTAGAAAAAATCACCAGATCCTACTACAATAGACTATACTCAACAAAACTGAAAAATCTGAATAAAATGGACAATTTTCTAGACAGATACCAAGTACTAAAGTTAAATCAGGATCAGATAAATCATCTAAATAGTCCAATAACCCCTAAAGAAATAGCAGCAGTTATTAGAAGTCTTCCCACCAAAAAAGCCCAGTACCAGATTATTTTCATGCAGAATTCCATCAGACCTTCCAAAACCACATAATACCAATTTTCTTTTTTTTTATTGGATATTTTATTTACATTTCAGATGCCAGCCCCTTTCCCCATTTCCCCTCCCTAGAAAACCCCTATCCTGTGCCCCCTTTTCCATTTTGCTTTTATACAATTTTTTTAAATGTTAATCAAAGGCTTTATAAGTATGGTAATGCTCAATCAGAAGTGTAACCTAATACCCAACCTAGCTATGTAAACTAACTTTGACTGGTGAAGACATGTGAACTTCTGCCTCCATGCCCCCTCTCTCTTTCTCTCTCTTTTTCTCTCTCATTACCTAGCTTCTCATCTACTTCATCTTCTCCTCTCCTTATTCCATCTTTTCCTCTCGGTGCTCCTTTCCCCTTAGTTCCTCCTACATATTACCCTTCCTGTTAGAATAAAACTTTTCTCACAAATACAATTAGAGCATAATTATTCCTATCTGTACCAGTGAGGTACAAGATAGTCTTACACCAATTTTCTATAAACTATTCCACAAATAGAAACAGAAGAAACACTACCCAATTCTTTCTATGAAGCCACAATTAAGCTCATACCTAAACCACACAAAGACCCAACAAAGAAACAGAACTTCAGACCAGTCTTCCTTTTGAATATCAGTGCAAAAATATTCAATAAAATTCTCACAAACAAAATTAAAAAACACATCAAAACCATCATCAATAATGATCAAGTATGCTTTATCCTAGGAATGCAGGGATGGTTCAATGTATGGAAATCCATCAAAATAATCCACTATATAAACAAACACAGAATCATCTCACTAAATACTGTGAAAGCATTTGACAAAATTCAATACCCCTTCATCATAAAAGTCTTGGAAAGATTAGGAATTCAAGGCCCATACCTAAACACAGTAAAAGTAATATACAGCAAACCAGTAGCTAACAGCAAAATAATCTAGAGAAACTTGAAGCAATCCCACTAAAATCAGGGACTAGACAAGGCTGCCCACGTTCTCCTTACCTATTCAATATAGTAGTTAAAGTCCTAGTCAGAGCAATTAGACAACAAAACGAGGTAAAAGGGATACAAATTGGAAAGGAAGAAGTCAAAATGTTACTATTTGCAGATGACATGATAGTGTACTTTAGTGACCCCAAAATTTCCACCAAAGAATTAACCCTGATAAACAACTTCATCAAAGTGGCTCGATATAAAATTAATTCAAACAAATCAGTAGTCTTCCTCTACTTAAAGAATAAACAGGCTGAGAAAGAAATTAGGGAAATGATACGCTTCACAATAGTCACAAATAATATAAAATACCTTGGTGTGAATCTAGCCAAGCAACTGACAGATCTGTACCAGAAGAATTTCAAGTCCCTGAAGAAAAAAATTTAAGTTCCCATATCAGAAGTTCCCATGCTCATGGATTGGCAGGATTAATACAGTAAAATTGGCCATCTTGCAGAAAGCAAACTACAGATTTAATGCAATCCCCATCAAAATTCCAACTCAATTCTTCACAGAGTTAGAAAGAGCAATTCTCAAATCTGGAATAATAAAAAAAAACCCAGGATAGCGAAAACTATTCTCAACAATAAAACATCTTCTAGGGGAATCACCATCCTTGACCTCAAGTTGTACTACACAGCAATAGAATTGGAGACACAGAAATGAATTCACATACCTATGGCCACATGATCTTTGACAAAGGAGCTAAAAGCATTCAGTAGAAAAAAGACAGAATTTTCAATAAATGGTGCTGGTTCAACTGGAGGTCAGCATGTAGAAGAATACAAATCGATCCATTCTTATATCCTTGTACAAAACTCAAGTTGATGTGGATCAAGGACCTCCACATAAAATCAGATACACTGAAAATTAATAGAAGAGAGAAAGTGGGGAAGAGCCTCAAATACATGAGCACAGGAGAAAAGTGACTGAACAGGACACCAATGGCTTATGCTCTAACATCAAGAACTGACATATGGAATCTCATAAAATTGCAAAGCCTCTGTAAGGCAAAGGACACTGTCAATAGGACAAAATGTCAACAACAGATTGGGAAAAGATCTTTACCAATCCTCCATCTGATAGAGGGCTAATATCCAAAATATACAAAGAACTCAAGAAAATTGATTCCAGACAATCAAATAACCCTATTAAAAATTGAGTACAGAGCTCAACAAAGAATTGTCAACTGAGGAAACTTGAATGGCCAAGAAGCACCTAAAGAAATGTTCAACATCTTTAGTCATCAGAGAAATGCAAATCAAAACAACCCTCTGATTCTACCTCGCATTAGTCAGGATGGCTAAGATCAAAAAATCAGGTGACAGTAGATGCTGGCAAGGATGTAGAAAAAGAGGAACTCTCCTCCATTGTTGGTGGGATTGTAAGCTGAAAAAACATTCTGGAAATCAGTCTGGAGGTTCCTCAGAAAATTAGACGTAGTATTACCTGAGAATCCAGGATTACCACTTCTGGGTATATACACAAAAGATGCTCCAATATATAGAAAGATACATGCTCCACTATGGTCATATCAGCCTTATTAATAATAGCCAGAAGCTGGAAAAAAACCAGATGTCCTTCGACAGAAGAATGGATACAGAAAATGTGGTACATTTACACAATGGAGTACTACTTGTCTATAAAAAACAATTAATTCATAAAATTCTTAGGCAAATGGTGGAACTAGAAAATATCATCCTGAGTGAGGTAACCCAATCACAAAAGAACACACATGGTATACACTCACTGATAAGTTGATATTAGCACAAAAGCTCACAATACTCTAGATATAACTCATAGACCACATGAAGCTCAGGAAGTAGAGAGACCAAAGTGTAGGTGTTTGCGTCCTTCTTAGAAGGAGTAACAAATACTCAAAGAAGCAAATATGGAGACAACGTGTGGAGCAGAGACTGGAGCAGGGATGGTCCGGAGACTGCCCCACCAGGGATTCATTCCAGGTGCAACCACCAAATGCAAACACTGTTGTGGATGTCAGGAAGTGCATGCTGACAGGATTCAGATATACCTATCTCCTGAGAGGATTTGCCAGAGCCTGATATATATACAGATGCAGATGCTTGTAGATAATCATTGAACTGTTCACGGAGTCCCCAATGGAAGAGTTAGAAAACTGAAGGAGTTGAAGAGGCTTGAGGCCCAATGGAGAGAGCAACAAAAACACCAATCAGAGCTCCCAGGTCTAAACAGCTAGCCTGGGAACACACATGGAGGGACCCATGGCTCCAGCTGTATTTGTAGTGAAGGATCTCCTTGTTATGCATCAGTGGGAGAGGAGGGCCTTGGCCCTGTGAAGGCTGGATGCCCCAGTTTGGGGGAATTCAAGGGCAGGGAGATATAAGTGGATAGATGGGTGTAGACACACCCTCATAGAAGTAGGAGGAGGTGGGATGACATAAGTGATTTCTAGATGGGAAAAGGGGAAAAGGGATGGCATCTAAAATGTAGAAAAAAATTATGCAATAATAATAATAAAAACAGAAAATGGAACTGGCCATTGCAGTCAACTATTTCAGACTTTTATCAGCAATTTAATATTACCCATATTACTGGGATTCCTGATAATTGTCAAGGAAAAGAGACTGTGGTAGGGACCCATGGATCTTTAAAACAATATTTTCATAAAGTAAAAAAGGGAGGTATATCCAAGTATACCACAAATTTATTTAAATCCTGTTCTTTTTCTTTTAATTTTTTAAAAAATGTTTGGATGCCAAGGAACTTTCTGCTGAGTGTCTATGGCACTCCACAACTAGGCATACATATGCATAGGTGAAAGGGAAGTATCCACATACTGGCATATGGCATGATCCCAATCAGGTATTTAATATGGGGAAGAAGACATGTTTGTGTTTTTTCCTGGAGGATGCTGAAGGAACATGGTGGCTGCCAGAGTGACAGGTGAATTCTGCTAATGCCCAGACAAAGAATGATGCTGACCTGTGAGCTTGCTGTGTGCCATGACAATAGTGATTGGGAAGCTGTATTACACATATATTCCCAGTTGGGACATGTTGCCTTGCCTCAAGTTTTAGGCTTTATGGAACTGAGAATCAAAAATAGAAGTTATGACTATTGTATATTTCTTAAATATGACCAGTTATTTAGATTCAATAATGGACTGGTCTAGAAATCAATGCAATTTTGGAAATAAGAATCTTCATTTAGAAAGTTGGTTCTGGACATTTTCACAAACGTATTTGGAAGTTAACTGTAGTTCTCTATGATGTTTTGTAACCAAGAGAAAAGTTAGGACAGGATCTGGATTTCAAACAAGTGTTAGTACGTGTGTTAAGGCTCTTTTAATTGTCATATTAAAATTATTTTTTCTTTCTTCTAAAGTATTTAATGTAATTTGCATTGATTGTACACTTTATAATTGTGTTACTGTGTTGAAACAAGGACTGTCTGTTACACAGGTCTGTCAACCAGCTTTTGTTTTATTGCCCTGAGTATTACAAAACCTTGGTATTCTGAAAAAAAGCTTGCAAGTACTGGAAGACATGAGTCAGGCTTTAAGCAGAAGCAAGTGGGTAGTAGGCTTGATTGTTGATGGTATTGTTGTGGGAGGTATTAGAAAAGGCAGCACTCAGGCTAGTTCCCAGTCACCTCCATGTATCCACTTTATGTTCCTGCACTAATGGCTACACCAGCTGGCCCATGATGCCAGTCCTGATGATGAGATATTGGCATGTCTGTTGCCTCTGCCAGTCAGCGCCATGGAGTCCATGGCTCTAAACATGGCTCCTGGGCCAACTCTGCCACCCCCATGCTGCTGATATAACAATTCAAGTACCCTTTAGAAATAAGACTCTTAATGCTAAAGATTAAACAAATAGATTTGTATATCAACAAATATTCAATACACAAGATGCCCACACAATTAGAATTGTTAACCAAATTATCTAACTTTAATATGAACAAATGCTAGAGAAATGAGGGTAACATCTCCTGCCATCTTGCCTCTCGTCCTCTCTCTTTCTCCTTCTTTCTTCTCCCTCTCAACTCGTATCTCCTCCTACCTTTTCTCTATGCAATGGCAGACCCTCACTGCAAATACAATGGTCAGGAGAAGTCCTGCCACATTACCAGCTTTAAATACATTAATTCCTAGCACCACAGCTTCTGCAATTGCTTTGACACAAGAAGTTAGGAGAGATACTTTTGTTAATCATTTAGCAAATCGTGTTACTAATGTGTTGAATACATAAGAGGATTTAGATAGGCATTTGAACAACGGATTGATGTTCTTTATCCTATTCAAATTATTGGAAGGAGGTTCAGAGTTAAGTAGGGAGCCATCTTGACTGTCATGCCAAATACCATTGGCTTTGTGTTAGTTCTAAAATTTACAATGGTAGTCATTATAATTAGAAAAATGTTTAAAGATACTTGCAGTCTACTTGGTGTTATTCTTACACCTCTCTGGATATTTTGACTTTGCATAGTAAGCTTATGAATTTAAAGAATGCTGTTCTGCTGATAGTTAATGGAGCAGATACTGCTGATAAAATTTCCCATGGCCTGAGATCAGTATTTCTGTTTTGGTCAAGCTTCAAGAATGACATATATAGCTTGATCATGCAAGCCCTTTTTGTCCTGAGAATATTTTTATTCCTGTTCATTGTGTTAAAGCTTGTCTTTAAAAACAACATGTTGGCAGCCAAAGTACATGGATTGAAACTGAAAATGAATCCCCAGGCAGAGTTATTAAATTAACAGGCTGGCAAGCCAAGGATGGGTAAGATTCTGCACAAAGCCTTACCACCCTAAGAAGCAAGTGCATTGCTTTTGATAATGCATATTCCACTAAGGGTAAGAAATGCATTTTTGGCAGAACAACCTAAGACAGGCTCAGTCTTGTTTATGAAATAAAAAAAAAGGGGGAGGGGGAGGCAGAGAGCTTTTGGGGCTGCTTGGTAAGAATCTTACATGAGCCAAGGATAAATAAATGGGCTGCTTGTCAGGAATATGACATTGACCACAGACAAGGAAGTGGGCTTTGGACAGAAATCTACATATTAGACTAGAACAAAGAAGTAATTTCAGGAAGAAATCTAAATCTTAGGGTAGAACAAGGAAGTAGGCTTCAGACATGAAAAAGACTTTGGGCTAGGACAGGGAAGTAGGCTCAGATATTTTGGTTATCCTGATAAGCCCTTAGAAACAGTGATCAAGGAAGTGTTCATGGAACTTTATTTATTGCCTTTCTTGTTCTTTGATCTTTGACTATTTGTGTTTATTATCTTGCTTGTTCCTTGAGTATTTGCCTCTATTGTATTGCTAGTTCCTTAACCTAGAACTGACCTTAGTATTTACATGTAATTAAAATGGTATAAAAGCAAACAGGAGGAATAGGTATGGAATAGGGGGTTTCTAGGGAGGGGAAAGGGGGAAAGGGGATGACATCTGAAATGTAAATAAATAAAATATCCAATAAAATTTTCATTTACTTCCTGATTTATTTCTTTTCCCATTAAAATAATTGTATGTACAAAACAAAAAGGAAGGTTTTTTTTTTTACTTATTTATTTAAAAACTAATTTAAAAGTCTTTTGGAGCTCCAGATATAGATATTAAAAACTAACACAACTTTAGTGAAAGACACAATTATGATAAGGGCTGCTTTTATTTTTAAAAGTCTTGTTGATACCATGCATAAAAAACATTTTAAAAAAGCCTAAAGATGGGAAATTGATTAGAAAACAGTAAAATAATTACATGATGGATGATGAGAATTTAAACACATTATGAACATCACTGAAGCTGAAAAATTAAAATGGATTTGAAATATATGCTGAAGAAATGTAAAATGAGTGTCTCCTTCTGAAAGATGCTATGCACTCTTTTCTCATGAATGCTGCTTGAGAAGAATGCACTCTTTCATTTCATAATTGCAGAAGCTTCTATACTGATAAGGAAGCAAAGTTATATCCACATCTATACCCAAGGATTCAGCTGACTCATGGCCTCTCCTGAAAGTGCACAGCCATACCAATGATCCTGTCAGTGTGAAGAGCATGCCTGTGTTATAATTAGGGCATCCATATTCCTTATAATGTATGATAAATAAAGTGCAATTTTTGCACAAACTTTCAGAAGTACCAATGACATCAAAATAATAACTATAATTTCTATTGGCATGAGTGATTCAGTAACAGTTTCTAGTTTATATTTTCTAGAATATGAAAAAGTGCATTTGCAAATCACAGAATGGCAAAAAAACCCAAAAACAAAAAACAATATATAAAGAAAATGTGCAGAGAGAAGGGTTTTGGTGTTCAACATATTTACATTCTTCTTTTATCCTAATTCTTCCTTGGTTTCTGACATTTGTCATGTGAAGGTTTCTAAATCACAATTTTTTTGAACTGGCTCAAAAGTTGAAAGGATCAAATAAATTAGTGTAAATACTAGAAACAGTGCCTGATACTTTGTAAGCTCTAATAAATATGTATGATTAACTAGATCCTACAGATAATATTATTGAAAATGATGTGATAAATAGAGAAGACTAAGTCGATTAATAAGATATTTTGTTAAATTATTTTAACAATCTGAAAGTAACATATTTAAAACATAAATATTTTGCTTTATTTACATATTAAAGTAAGAGTTCCCTGAGGCCAGGACACTGAGAATCATTTTTTTAGGGCATAGCAAAAGGCTTGCCAGTTGTTTTTACTCTGTACAATGAATTGCTTGAAGTAGAGCTACATTAGCAAAAGGCAAGGATACTTGAATACACAACTGTCTTTTGGGCTTTAAAAAAAAAAAGCTAAATATCACTATTGACTATAATTGCCCAATTATCATTATAAATATATGCAAAAGATTTTCTCTGTAAAAAATAATGCCAGGTTGAAACTGTAGGTTGGTGATAGACTGCTTTCCTAACTGTGTAAGACTCAAGGTTCAATTCAATATTAATAATTATTATTAATATAAAATGATGTCACATTCTAATATTTTTAAAGAATTTAACTCCTTCCATGTATCACCAAAGCAAAAATACAGATGCTTTTTAAAGTTTTTAAGTTTCTTAACAGCTAAATCATCTTGGAGCATACAGTGTATTAGGTCAGAATGTTAAACAGTTTCAAAAGCAGTTATATGTTAACATTATCTTTAAATGTCAAATTGATTAAAATAATCAAGCAAATGCTTCATATATTACCTAAAACTAAAACCAAAAATTCAAACACAAATTAAATAACATTCATTATATATACTTAATGAAACATATTTAAACTTATATTTTATTACTTTTTATGTAAAAAATATTAAAACTTTTGATAATATATTTACAAGAGGTTAACTACATCCCCCCCCCCCTTTTTTAGCATACATTTCTAACAAGGGCTGGGGAAAATGTTTTCGGGATAAAGCACTTACTGAACAATTATGAGGACCTGAATTCAAATCTCCAGAGTAATATATAAATAATTATGTATATATAATATATAAATAATATATAAATAATATAAAAATAAATCTGTGTAATATTATTAGAATAGTATATCTTTAATCCCAGTGCTCCTACAAGTAGACATGAGGTAGATACAGGAAAGGTGCCAAAGGTAGAAATGATGTAGGTACAGGAAAGGTGCCAAAAGTTTATGGGCCATCTAGCCTGACAGATACAGCAATGAAAAACTAAACAAAAAAAAAAGGACCATATTTATACAACATAAAAGGTGAGAGGTCAGGGAGGTGGGAGTGGGTGGGTTGGTGGGGCACATCCTCATAGAAGCAGGAGGAGGTGAGATGGGATAGGGGGTTTCTGAGTGGGGGGAAACAGGGAAAGGGAATAACATCTGAAATGTAAATAAAGTATCCAATAAAAATGCATTTATAAAAAAAAGAAAAGAAGAGAATTAACTCTCTAAATTTTTCTCTGATGTTCAATGTCATCCACATGCCCATACTCACAGAAACAATAAAATAACATAAGTAAGTTGTGTCCTACACAGTTTTCTGGGAAGGGCTGGTCATGGCTCCTCTTTAACCCATTCCCATCTTCAGGTGAATATTGCTGTTATAGCACAGGTTAGTGTTCATTGCCTAGACTTCTGTATAAATTTAATAGCCATGTGCCGTTTCTTCTTTAAATGAGCATGATTTTTTTCATGCCATATACTGATGGCTTATCTACAGCGTTCAGTATTGTTTGCTGAATATGAACACCATAATTTCTTTATACATTCACTTATTTAATGGAAGCTTGTTGCTTCCATATTTTGAAGGCAATGATATAAACATTTGTATACAAGTTGTCTGTGTCTATGACATACATTTTTATATCTATTGACTGACAGTCTCAGTTATAAGTACATGTAAAGATGTGAGAAAGTCTGCCAGTTTTCCAAGTTCTCCCTTTACACAGAAGTGAAAAAAAAAAGAAGTGACAACAACAATAACCACATAGTGCAACTTTGATCTTATTGATCTTTTAGTGTTTATTTTATTTTTGTTGTTATTCATTTATTTTCATTCTGAGGTTCATTATTCCTGTCTAATATTGGATTTAAATGACTACTTCAGTCCACTTCTCTAAGACAGATGCAGATGTCATTTATTTAATCCATTCATTTATCCTAATAGAGAATTTAACACTATATAACCCTGTGGGGCATAGTAGAATCCAACAAATTATGATTTGTCATGACTTTGATTTCATTCAGGGACCTCCTATCCCATCTCCCCTACTCATGCTTCTATAAGGATGTGCCCCTACCTACCCCCACCTCCAACCTCCCCATGCTCGAATTCCCCCTCACTCAGTGTTCAGCCTTCATGGGACCAAGGATCTCCTCTCCCACCTATGCCTGACAAGGCCATCTCCCCCTTCATGTACAGATGGAGTCATGGGTCCCTCCCTATGTGCTCCCAGGCTGGTGGTTTAGACATTGGGAAGCTCTGGTTGGTTGGTATTGTGACTCTCCTCATGGGGCCACAAACCTTTTCTCCTTCTTCAGTCTTCTCTCTAACTTCTCCATTGGAATACCATTAATCAGATCAGTGGTTAGCTGTGAGCATCGGCCTCTGCATGTGTTAGCCTTTGGCAGGCCTCTAAGGAGACAGCTATATTAGGCTCTTGTGAGCATGCACTTCCTGCCATCCACATCAGTGTCTACCATTGGTGACTGTACCTGGGATGGATACCCAGGTGGAATGGTCTCCAAGTGGCTCCTCCTTCAATTTCTGTCCCACATTTTGTTTCCATATTTGCTCCCTTGAGTATTTTTGTTACTGCTTCTAAGTAGGACCAAGGCATCCACACTTGGTCTTCCTTCTTCACGAGCTTCATGTGGTCTATGTGTTGATTCTTGGCTATTCCAAGCTTTTGGGCTAACATCCGCTTATCAGTGAGTAAATACCATATGTGTTCTTTTGTGATTGAGTTAATTCACTCAGAATGATAATATCTAGTTCCATCCATTTACCTAATAATTTCTCAAATTAATTATTTTTAATAGCTGAGTAATATTCCATTGTGTAAATATACGACATTTCTTGTATCCATTCCTCTGTTGAGGGACATCTGGGTACTTTCCAGCTTCTGGTTATTAAAAATAAGGCTGCTATGAACATAGTGGAGCATATGTTCTTGTTATATGTTGGAGTATATTCTGGGTCTATGCCCAGGAGTGATATAGCTGGATCCTCAAGTAATGCTATGTCCAATTTTCTGAAGAAGCACCAGACTGATTTCCAGAGTGGTTGTACCAGCTTACAATCCCACCAACAATGGAGGAGTGTTCCACTTTCTCCACATCCCAGGCAGCATCTACTATCACCTGAGTTTTTTATATTAGCCATTCTGACTGGTGTGAGGTAGTATCTCAGGGTTGTTTTAATTTTAATTTGCATTTCCCTGATGACTAAGGATGTTGAGCATTTCTTGAAGTGCTTCTCAGTCATTCAAGTTTCCTCAGTTGAGAATACTTTGTTTAGCTCTGTACCCCATTTTTAATAGGGTTATTTGGTTTTCTGGAATATAATTTCTTGAGTTCTTTGTATATATTGGATATTAGCCCTCTATTGGATATAGGGTTGGTAAAGATCTTTTCCCAATCTGTTGGTTGCTGTTTTGTTTTATTGACAATGTTCTTTGCCTTACAGAAGCTTTGTAGTTTTATGAGGTCTCATTTGTCAATTCTTGATCTTAGAGCAAAAGCCATTGGTGTTCTGTTCAAGAACTTTTCCACGTGCCTAAGTATTAGAGGGTCGTCCCCACCTTCTCTTCTATTAGTTTCTGTGTATCTGGTTTTATGTCAAGGTCCTTTATCCACTTGGACTTGAGCTTTGTACAAGGAGATAGGAATGGATTGATTTGCATCATTCTACATGCTGACCTCCAGTTGAGCCAGCCCCATTTGTTGAAAATGCTGTCCTTTTTCCACTGGATGGTTTTAGCTCCTTTGTCAAAGATCAAGTGATCATAGGTGTGTGGGTTCATTTCTGGATCTTCAATTCTACTCCATTCTTCTTTCTGTCTGTCTCTGTACCAATACCATGCAGTTTTTACTACTATTGCTCTGTAGTACAGTTTGAGGTCAGGGACAGTGATTCCCCCAAAAGTTCTTTTATTGTTAAGAATAGTTCTCACTATCCTGTTTTTGTTGTTGTTGTTGTTGTTGTTATTCCAAATGAATTTGCAAATTTCTCTTTCTATCTCTATGAAGAATTGATTTAAAAGTTTGATGGGGATTGCATTGAATATGTAGATTGCTTTTTGCAAGATAACCACCTTTACTATATTAATCCTGCCAATCCATGAGCATGGGAGATCTTTCCATCTTCTGAGATCTTCTTCTATTTCTTTCTTCAAGAGACTTGAAGTTCTTGTCATACAGATCTTTTACTTGCTTGGTTAGATTCAATTCAAGGTATTTTATATTATTGGTGACTATTGTGAAGGGTGTCATTTTCCTAATTTCTTTCTCAGCCTGTTCATCCTTTGAATAGAGGAAGGCTACTGATTTGTTTGAGTTGATTTTGTAGCCAGACACTTTGCTGAAGTTGTTTATCAGGTTTAGGAGTTCTCTGGTGAAAGTTTTAGGGTCACTTATGTATACTATCATATCACCAGCAAATAGTGAAATTTTGACTTCTTCCTTCTCTATTTGTATCCCTTTGACTTCTTTTTGTTGTCTAATTGCTCTGGCTAGGACTTCCAGTACAATATTGAATAAGTAGGGAGAGAGTGTGCAGCCTTGTCTAGTCCCTGATCTTGGTCGATTGCTTCAAGTTTCTCTCCATTTAGATTGATGTTGGCTACTGGTTTGCTGTATATTGCTTTTACTATGTTTAGGTATGGGCCTTGAATTCCTGATCTCTCCAAGACTTTTAACATGAAAAGATGTTGAATTTTTGTCAAATGCTTTCTCAGCATCTAGTGAGATGATCATGTGGGTTTATTTTCTTTGAGTTTATTTATGTAGTGGATTACATTGATGGATTTCTGAATATTGAACAATCCCTGCATTCCTGGGATAAAGCCTACTTGATCATGATGGATGATTGTTTTGATGTGTTCTTGGATTCGGTTTGCGAGAATTTTATTGAGCATTTTTGCATCAGTATTTATAAGAGAGATTAGTCTGTAGTTTTCTTTCTTTGTTGGGTCTTTGTGAGATTTAGGTATGAGCATAACTGTAGTATCATAGAACGAACTTAGTACTGATTCTTGTTTCTATTCTGTGGAATAGTTTGAAGAGAATGGGTATCAGGTCTTCCTAGAAGGTCTGATAGAATTCTGCACTAAAACCATTTGGTCCCGGACTTTTTTTTTTTTTTTTTTGGTGGGGAGACTTTTAATGACTGCTTCTATTTCTTTAGGGGTTATGGGACTGTTTAGATAATTTATCTGCTCCTGATTTAATTTTGATACTTGGTATCTGTCTAGGAAATTGTCCATTTCCTCCAGATTTTCCAATTTTGTTGAGTATAGGCCTTTGTAGAAGGATCTGACGATTTTTTTAATTGCCTCAGTTTCTGTTGTTATGTCTCCCTTTTCAGTTCTGATTTTACTAATTTGAATACTGTCTCTGTGCCCTTTGATTAGTCTGGCTACGGATTTATCTATCTTGTTGATTTTCTCAAAGAACTAGCTATTGCTTTTGTTGATATTTTGTGTACTTCTTTCTGTTTCTACTTGGTAGATATCAGCCCTGAGTTTGATTATTTCCTGTTGTCTACTCCTTTTGTGTATATTAGTTTCTTTTTTTTCTAATGCTTTCAGGTGTGCTGTCAAGTTGTTAATGTGTGTTCTTTCCTTTTTGTAGGCACTTAGAGCTATGAGCCTTCCTTTAGTATTTTTCTTTGTTTTGTACATTTGATGTTTTGGTGATTATGTGACAGGAGGTATTTCTTTTCTAGTCTAGGCTATTTGGAGTTCTGTAGGCTTCTTGTATATTTATGGACATCTCTTTCTGTAGGTTAAGAAAGTTTTCCTCTATAATTTTGTTGAAGATATATACTGGTTCTTTAAGTTGGGAGTCTTCACCCTCATCTATACCTATTATTCTTAGATTTGGCCTTCTCATTGTGTCCTGGATTTCCTGGATGTTTTGGGTTACTAGCTTTTTGTGTTTTGTATTTTCCTTGACAGCTTGTCAATGTTTTCCATGGTATCTTCTGCACATGAGATTCTCTCTTCTATCTCTTGTATTCTGTTGGTGATACTTATGTCTATGACTCTTGATCTTTTTCCTAGGTTCTCTGTCTCCAAGGTAGTCTTTCTTTGTGATTTCTTTATTATTTCTACTTCCATTCTTAGATCCTGGATGGTTTTGTTTAATTCCTTCACCTGTTTGGTTGTGTTTTCTTGCAATTCTTTAAGAGGTTTTTGTGTTTCCTCTTTAAGGGCTTCTACCTGTCTACCCATGTTCTCCTTAAATTCTTTGAGAGTGCTATTTATGTCCTTCTTAAAGTCCTCTATCATCATCATGGGAAGTGATTTTAATTCTGAATCCTACTTCTCCAGTGTTATGGGGTGTTCAGGGCTTGTTATGATGGGAGAACTGTGTTCTGATAATACCATGTAACTTTGGATTCCTTTGCTTAAATTCTTGCTCTTGCCTTTCATCATCTGGTTAACTCTAGTGCTGCTTGCACTCACTGTCTCTGACTGGAGCCTGCCTTTCCAGTTATCTTGCTTGTGTCTGAACTCCTCAGGGTCCCAATGTCTCTGTGATCTTTTAATCCTGATCTCCAGTTGCTCTGAGTACAGTGGCCCCTCTAGGATGTCTCAGGATATGGTGTCTTCATGGTAGCAGATCAGCTAGGTGTCCACTTCTCTGAGTGCAGTGTGTCTTTTAGGATGTCTCGGGATCTGGTGTCCACACAGGAGCAGACCAGGTGGGTGTCTGCTCAATGTGGCAGGCCCAGGTAAGGGGTGGAAAGGGAGTAGTATTCCACAGGGGCGGGGTTTGGGTGTCTGCTGGAACCTAAGCACTGCCTGCACCCAGTTATGGGTCTGGGGCAGGCATAGGGCAGTGTGTGAGTGTTCTTACCTGCTGCTCTGGGTTCAGTGGTCCCTCTAGGATGTCTTGGGGATCTGATGTCTACACAGGAGCAGATCAGGTGGGTGTCTGCTCAAGGCAACAGCTAGATTTCATTTGTATTCATTCTTTGGGACTCAGTTTATTTAGAAATGTGTTTAATTATGTGTGGCATGTAAACATTTAAGTAGCTTTATGTTTAAAATTTTTAATTTATTTTTATTGTGGTAAAAGATTATGCATACATCAGGTACCTTAAACTATTTTTTTTAATTTATTGGTTTTTATTTCATACTTCGTATCTACAGAACACACATTGTGTGAAGATACTAATATCCTGCAGAATACATAAAGATAATTTGTAGATTTATATTTTCTTTTCTTACAGTATATTAAGCACCCTTTAGGTCCCTTTAATTCTTATCATTCTGACATTAATCCCAATTCTCTTTACTGTGATTTACTTTACAGTGCAGCCTCACAGCCTCTCATATGAGTGAAGAGAAAGAGCTGTTGTCCTAACTACATACCTCTGTTTTTTCTTGCTTAATTCTCTTCATTATCACAAAAACTACATACTCAAAATCACTGTTTTATATAGTCTTGTCATTTTGTTTAGTTTCATATGAGAGTACAAATCTCCACCCTGTTTCTCTATTTTGCTCAGAATTAATAGTTTTTCTACTAAGAATTCCTGGATTTTGTTGAATCTCGATCGTGATCTCCTTTCAGCACTCAATACAACTAATGCCTACTCCTATAGTTTATGTGTTTCTTAAGATGTATGGATTTCTCTTAATTTTGTTCCTTACTTTAGGACTAATAAGCTAATTTCTTTATCTTGCCATTGATTCTACAACCACAGAAACTTGGAGTAACTAAATTTAATCCTACATGCTCAATTCTTACAAATTCTTATAACATATGTCTAGGTCAAATCTCAGTCTTTACATTCTACTTGGTAAGTTTCATCCAATTAATTTTCACTTCATTGATATGCCTACTCCTGCTAATTCATATGAAAATGTATTTACTTAATTCACATACTTTTATACCTTTCATTTTACACAAATGATTCCTTTCCCTTATAAAATATCAGGCAAAATATGTTATATGAATGTATATGTAGTTTGCAAAGAATGTTTCTATTCTCTTTTTTGTTTTTTTATTCTTTACTCCTTTCTTAAAGTCTAGACTTCAACCCCCTTCTTGTCTGTCTCACACGACTGCTCCCTATCACATGCCTCCTGCCCCATCTCTAATAAGATGTCCCAGATCCCCCATTCCCATCCCACCAGGCCTCTCCACTCCAATAGATATGCATGAAATGTCATAGTGAAATTCTTATTTTGTATAATTATTAAGAATGTGTGAAAAGCTAAACGTTAAAAATAAAAGTAATTTTAGTATTTGATAAAATTCACCAAAATACATTTCATTCAGTAAACTACCATTTTCAGTGAAGAAATAAATTCTAAGAGAAGCTGACCATCAGTAGCTAATTTTGTGTTGGAGTTCATAACACATTCATTGTGACCTATATAGAATTGCAAACAATTGTGACACATCTTTTATTTTTTAATCATTATACCAGATTTATAAAATTATAAACCTGTTTTTCAACCTGGCAAGAGAATTGCTGCTATCTAGACACTCTGTACAAAATTTATTACAGTCCAAAAGGGACAATTACCTGTAGAATTTTACTTCTCTTTGGTTCACTTACATAATCATTATAGGTATTATATAACAAATTACTTAAAATCTTAGTGTGATAAAATAGCAATGAACATATTTTGTATGGCAAGGTTTCTAGGAGCCTGGAAAATTTAGCTTAGTTTGGTAATAGTGGCTCAGGAACTTTGGTGAGATTTCCATCAAGATATTGGTTATGATTACAATCAATTGAAGGTCAGTTGGTGCTAGAGAACCCATTCCTATTATTTTTATCTTATGATGATGGCTCAGTGGTGGTTTTAAAATGAGGCTCAGTTTCTTTCATGGTGGTTTTACCCTTTTATAACATTGCACTATGCTCACTATAGGGCAGCTTTCTTGAATACAAGCTATCTAACACAGATCTCATATATCAGTGACCACTGTATTACTTCCAAGAAGAACCATGACCAAAGCAACTCTTATAAGGGAAAAACATTTAAGCCAGAAATTGCTTACAGTTTCAAAAGTTTAATGTATTGTCATCATGGCAGGGAGCCCAGACCAACACAAGCAGGCATGGAAGCAGTACATCAGAACTACATTGTGATGCATGGGCAGAGAGAGAAACTGGACCTGACTTGGGTTTTGGAAAACACAAGGCTAACTACCAGTGACATATATTCTCCAACAAAGTCAAATCTACTACTACAACATGGCCATCTCTCCTAATCAGTTCCACTCCCTGGTAAAAAAAAAAAAAGTATTCAAACATATAAGCCTAAAGGGCATATTCAAAACATAGCTCACTGTCTTCAGAACCCAGAGTGAGAAGTTATTTAACCTTAAGCTCTTTTGAGGAAACTCTTGGAAGATTTGTGTATTACTCACTTGTATTTTCTGCAAAATAGTACAGCGACTGTAAATATTTCTCTAATTTAAAACAGAACTTCACAAGTAAATCTCAGAAATATAAATAATTTAAACTACGTTCAGACTATTTGTTAGTTAGGTGACATACATGGTTACATATGCTGCCATGGTAATACCACTGGTAAATTTAAAGTCATTATGAATAATCCATCAAATAATAAAAATAATAAAACTGGACTTCTGTCAGAGAAAAAGGTACTCTAACTGCAGATCTTTAACTCTCCCTCCTGCTATTCAAATCCAATGCCCTAGTCTTATCCTCAGTTCAATAGTAGACAAGACAGCTGACAACTCTCCATCATGTCTCCCTCCCACCTTCCATCCCCTTTACATTGCTTATCCACACAAACTTTAGCAAACAGTCCCTGGAAACCTTCAGCCCACTACTGCCAGGGAATCAGAAAGACTAACTGCAAATTTTCACCTCTCCTTCCTTTCTTACAAAGCTAAACCTCCAACTTCATCCCCAGCTCAGTGGTAGATTACCTACTGCAGCCTTGTCTCCCTTGCTGTCCCCATCTCCAGGAGATTACTCAGATCTGCTCCCCCAATTTTTTCCCAATTCATCCTGTTAGAAGAGTTCACAACTCCAGCAAGCATTCTCTGAGAACTTGCTAGCCAAGCCTGTGACACAGGTAATTAAACCAGTAAATCAGGAAGGCAATCTCTGTACATTGATTCTATCTCCCTTCCTCTGTATTCAATCATGTAGTCTCATTCAGAGCTCTGTAGCAGACTACTTCTTGTATCCTCTTCTCATACTCTGCCACCAGGTCTAAGCAATCCTTTTATAACACCTAGCTTTATTCCCTCTGTTAGAGACTCACATTTCCCTTGTAGCCTGTCGCATTGTTAAGTGTCAAGTCCTAATAACTGAAAACACAGTGCTCCTGGAATTTCTCAATAGCCACAACTATCATGAACCCAGAACATTTTCCTGCATAGAAACATAGAAACAGCCACACTCTCCTAAAGAACCAGAAAAGAAAAAACCAGAAACCACAGAACAAAGATAAGCTCAGTAAATACAAGATCATATATTAGCACCTAGAATTAAATCTTCATAGTTCCAAACTCTTCGATGCCAGAATAAAACTATACTTTATAACAGCCAGGACAATATGTCACCACAAGTTCCCAGAAACCCTCCTACATTAGGCTCTTGGGAATTAGAGCAGAGATAAAACCCAAGAAAAAGATACTAAGATTTACTTTATGAATATTTTAGAGATTCATAAAGAAGAAATTAATAAATTCCTTAAAGGAATCTATGAAAACTTAAAGAGTGGAAAGAAATTAATAAAACAGATGAAGACCTGAAGTGGAAATAGAATCAATAAAAAAAAAAAACCAAATTGAGGGAACTCTAGAAATGAAAAATTTAGGAACTTGAACAGGAATGTAACAGGCAGTCAACATCAACAGAATACAAGAGTCTGAAGAGAGATCACAGGCACTGAAGATATGATAGAAGAAATGATGTCTTACTCAGAGAAACTCTAACAAACTAAACAAAACTAAAAAAACAACAACAACTGGTACAAAATATTTAGGAAATCAGTACAGTATGGAAACTCAAATCTAAGAATAATAACACTAGAGGAAGGCAAAAACACAGTTCAAAGGCACAGAAACTCTTTACAACAAAATCACAGAAGAAAAGTTTTGTTACCTAGAAAGGAAGATACCATTCAAGGTTAAGAAAGCACACAGAACTTCAAATAGACTGATCCAGAGAAAAAGTCTCCTTAGCATATAATAATCAAAACACTAAATGTACAGAACAAAGAAAAATATTGAAAGTTGCAAGGAAAAAATACCAAGTAATATAACATGCAGACTTATTAGATTAACCCCTTTTATTCATTCTCTGGAGACTCTAAAAGCCCCTTAAGATATATTTACAGGATATTTTACCTAAACACAAAAGAATATAAATTTATTTCTTTACCTTATGGAACTTTCTTCCAAATTGACCACATACTAGCAAAGCAAATCTCAACAGATATAGCAAAATAGCACCCTGCATACCATCTTACCATTAAGATTAAAACTGGACATCAATAACAACAGACACTGATGGGAAATTGGTTAACATAGAAATTAAGAAAAGAGTTACAGACCATCTAGAATTGAATAAAAATGAATACACAGCAACTCAATCTTAAGGGACATTATAAACAAGAATTAAGAGGCAAATTCATCACACTAACTGTCTACACAAAATAAATGGAGAAATCTTATACAAGCAACTTAAATGTACAACTGAAAACTTTAGAACAAAATAAAGAAATCAATCCTCAAATGGGGTATATGGAAAAAAAATCAAACTCAGTGCTAAAAATAATAAAATAAAAACAAAAATAAAAGACAAAAAATCAATGAAATGAAGAATTGGGTCTTTGAGAAAATCAAGAAGTGTGATAAACTCTTAGAAAAAGGCAGAGAAAGAAGATTCAAACTATCAAAAATAGAAATTGAAAGAGAAACATAACAAAAGACAATACAGAAATCCAGAGATTCATATGGATATACTTTACAAACCTGTACTCTATCAAATTGGAAAATCTAAAAGAAATGAATATTTTTTTATATGTTCCACTTAGCAAAGTTAAATCAAGATTAGATAAAGAGTTTAAAGAGACCTGTAGCCCCTGGTGAAATAGAAGCAATCATTAACCAACCCACCTCCAAAACAAAACAAAATGCAGGGCCAGATAGTTTTAGTGTCAAACTATCAGACTCCCTAGAACAGTTAACGGCTATATTCCTTGAATTATTCCACAAAATAGAAGCATCAATAACATTGACTAATTCATTTTATGAGGACATAGTTAGATTGATACATGCAAGCCACATGAAGATTCAACCCCAAAAGGCCAATTTGATAATGGTAAATGCAAAAAATTCTAAATAAATTTGCAAACAAAATCCACAAACATAGGTCATCAAACATGGTCAAATAGGTTTCCTCTAAGAAATTCTAGGATGATTCTACATATGAAAATCAACAAATGTAACTCACTTATCTTAAGGTTTTTATTGCAGCTAAGAGACACCAAGACCAAAGACAAAAAAAGAAGAATAGCTCCCACATGGCTAGGAGGAAGGTCTCAAAGCCTACCCCAATAGTGACACCCTTCCTCCAAATTGCCAAGTCTAATTTAACAAGGCCATAACTCCTCATAGTGCCATTCCACGGGTCAAGCATATTCAAACAACCACACCACCATATAAAAATTGAAAGAAAAAAATGACCATAATCATATCATAATATGCAGTAAAGTACATTGATAAAATCCAATACCTTTTCATGATAAAAGTCCTTTAGATATTTAGAATTCATGGGACATACCTCAACATAATAAAGATAGATTGCAGTCAGTCCATAGCTAGAACCAACTTAAATGAAAAGAAACTCAAACAACTCCATGAAAATCATGAAAAACACAAAGTTGTCCACTTTCTCCATATCTATTCAATATAGGACTTAATGTCTTAGCTAGAACAATAAAACAACAGAAGATCAAGGACATACAACGTGGAAAGGAAGAACCTCAAGTACCTTTATGTGGAAATGATATGATAGGATATACCAGTGACCCTGAAAATTCCACAGGGAAGTGAACTCCTACAGCTGATAAACACTTTGGGCAAAGAGGCTGAATACAAAATTAATTTAGAATGTTAGCAGGTCTTCTATATACAAGTAACAAGCGGTCTGAGAAACAGATTACGGAACAACACTTTTTTCAACACCCTCAAATAATATAAAATATCTTGTGGTAACTTTAAGAAAACAAGTGAAAGACTTTTTTTTTATGTTAAATGCTATCAAGACAAAAAAAAAAGATATCAGAAGCTGAAAAGATCTCCCATGGTCAACAATTATTTCGGTTAATATAATAAAAGTGCCCACTCTAGCACAATAAATCTACAGATTCAATACTATCTCCATTGGAATTCCAACACAATTCTTCATAGACCATGTAAAGAAAAGTTTCAGTTTCACATGAATACACAAAAATAGGAGAGCTAAACAATCCTCAATAATGAAAGGACTACGGTGTTATCATCCCTGATTTCAAGTTGTTCTATAATGCTAGTATAATAAAACAACATGACATTGGCAGAAAAAAAAACATAAGAAAAAATAGAAATGTTGATCAATGGAAATGAATTGAAGAACCAGACATAAATTCACGGACATATAGACACCTGTTTTTGTTTTGTTTTGTTTTGTTTTGTTTTGTTTTGTTTTGTTTTGTTTTTTTAACTAAAAGACTAGAAATACACACTAGAAAAAATATCACATCACCTTCATTAAATACTCCTGGTTGAACAGGATTGCTGTGTGTAGAACACTCCAAATACATTCATACATCCCATCCTCCACAAAACTCCAAATGGATCACAGATATCAGTGTAAAAACAGACACACTTAATCTGATAAAGAGAAAGTGGAACATAGCTTTGAACCCACTGGCACTGGACAATATTTTCTGAACAGATCATCATTCGTACAGGCATTAATAGCAACAATTAATAAATTGTTAACCTCAAAAATCTGATAATCATCTACATGGCAAAGAATGCTGTCATTTTACATCATAAGTCTCTAGAATGGGAAAAGATTTCTACAAACTATACAGCTAACATAGGGCTAATATAAAAAAATATCTAAAGAACTCAAAAAATGACATATCAAGAAAACAAACAAACAAATAAAAAATACAATTAAAAATAGGACTGAGCCTGGAGACCACAATGGAAGAAGAGCAAGGGGAAGGACTGAAGGAGCTGAAGGGGATTGCAGCCCCATAGGAAAAACAGTATCAACTAATCAAACCAGTCAGAACTGCTGGGGACTAAGTCACCAACCAATGAGTATATACATGGAGGGATCTATGGCTCCAGATACATATATACCAGAGGATGTCCTTATGTGACATCAGTGGGAGGAGAGGTTTTTGGTCCTGTGGAGGCTTGATGCTCCAGCATAGGGAGATGTTAGAGCAGTGAGATAAGAGTGTGTGAGCGGGTGGAGAAGCGCCTTCGTAGAGGCAAAGAGGAGAGGGTAGATAAGCGATAGGATGGAGTTTGTGGAGGGGAAACCAGAAAGGATGGTATTATTTGAAATGTAAATGAATAAAATGATTAATAAAAATGAGATACAACTAAACAGAATTATCAAAAGAGGAAATTCAGATGACTGAGAAACATTTCAAGAAATGTTTATCATTCTTAGGTATCAGGGAAATGTAAATCAAAATGATTTTTAGATTTTATTTTACACCCATTAGTGGGTAAGTTCAATAAACCAAAAGATAGCTCACACTCGCAAGAATGTGGGAGGAAAGGAATCACTTATACATTGCTATTGGGAATGCAAACTAATAGAACCTCTGTGGAAGTTAGTGCAGTAGTTCCTCAGGATGATGGGAATAGATCTACCTCAATATCTAGCTAGATAGTGGGTTACTCTTGAACTTATACACAAAGGATGCTTCAATCTACCACAGAAACACTTGCTTAACCATATTTACTGCTGCTTTTTTAAAAAATATAATAGCCAGAATTTGGAACAACCTAGATATCCCTCAACAGAATAATGTATATTAAAAAATATGATACATCTACACAATGGGGGTATTATTCACAATTTGAAAAATGAAATTCATAGATGAATAAATAGAACAAAAAGAGAAAATTATACTGAATGGGGTATCCTGTATCCAGAGAAACAAATATGATGTGTTGATAAGTCATTGATAATCAAAATGCAATCCAGAGAGCCACAGATGTTTGGTATAGAATAAGTGACAGCATCCAGTAGGTGGGAGAGGTGCATCTTATCCAGAGAGGAAAGTAGAATAGATAGTTATGGATGGATTGGAGGCCTGGCATGGGAGAATCCACTGAAAGTGGGAAGGAAGATGGGGACAAAGGAGGGGATACAAAGAGAAATAGGTAAAATTACAGGCCATCTAATAGGTAATATGGAAAGCTAATGCAACAGAAATCTCTTAAAATCATACATAAAAGTGAGTTAAATGAAATAACCAAAAACTGGGGAGAAAGAATCTCAACTGACCAGGTCTTCTTTCTACATGAAGCCTCCAATACTGTGACTGGTTGGTATATAATTAAGTTGTTATCAAAGGCATTTCATGGGAACCTTTACACATTAAGGCTGTTAGCAAGAGTATAGGTTACTTTCCAGAAACTGATGGCAAGACCCTGTTGCTGAAGTCAACAGCTCCCTAGCTCACTAAAAAACGTAGAAATCATCTGGTACCTACCTAGAGCTTTCACACCTATGTACTAATGTGTTTGATATACAAAGGCATTCTGCATACAACTAAAGAAGAAACATAAATACCAATCTAACCACACACAATCCTTCAGTTAACAATGGTGTCCTGTCTACAAGATAAGCTGATGCAGTGCTGGATCAAATCTTGTGAGAGTGACCAACAAAAATCTACCCTGAATTAAAGCCCACTCCATGTGATGAATCCCACATTTGACACTAGTTGTGTGATCAGGAATCTGAAAGAAGATCGCCCAAGGGTAAAACCAAATACTAGTTTTCTAAAAGAAATATCATAGCAATAAAAAGAGTCCTTATTAAATTCTGCTATTCTCATATATAAATCCCTTCCTCAGACATCATCATCAGAAAAGCATACTCCTGCAGCATACATGAACCAACACAGAGACCTATAGCCAAATATTACGGAGAGTTAGGGACTTGAAAACAGTCCTAACAGACTCTATTAAATCCTTCTCCTCTAAGCTCAGGGAAGACTGTGGAAGAGGAAATAGAAAGAATTAATATAAGAATCAGAGGGGATGAAGGGCAGCAAAGAAACAAAGTTCTGGAAAGCAACAGTATTGATGTAATTATGAATTCACAGAGACTAAGAGAACAGATACAGGGCCTACATATTTCTGCACCAGGTGGAGTTTAAATTTTGAAAGAAGTGGACACATGCCCCCATCCTTAACCCAGAAGCAATCTCCAGTAATAACCACTTGCACATGAAAGTTTTGCTTCCCCGAAGGAGTCTCACTTGGGAAATACTGTACTTTTAAGAGGAGGCTACATTCCCAGAGGTAGATTGCCAGTAGAGAATGAACTACTCAGCAGCAGCTTGGAAAGTTCCTTGTCTTGGAATGCCATGTTAAGGCTCCCTTCTTTTAATCATATTTTTGTAATTTAACTATGTATTTCTTCTCCTCTCTTTTTTACTCTACAGGTGTGTTCTGTATGTGATACAGCTTCTAGTTTAGTGTTTTTATGGGATTCCTGAATGTGCAAATGAATAGGTCTCTGTCTTTTGGACTACCTCTTGAGCTCTTTATGTTTGGTTTGGTTTTGCTTTGCTTGTGTTGTTTTGCTCCAATGGGTTAGTTTTGTTTTATATTATATGTTATTTCACTAACGTTCCTTAGGTGCCTATTTCTTTCCTAATGATGGACAGAAAGGGATGAATCCTGATGGGAGAAAAGGTGGGGAGCAGCTGGGAGACATAGAAAGACGAAAGAAAAAACAATGCAAACAGATACATTATGTGATAAAAAGTATACTTTAAATAAAAGGAGGAAATAAAAATAAAAAATAAGAGTGGCAAAATAAATAACTCCTGGTCATTTAATACCTTTTCTTATGTATTAATAACCACTTTATAGGGCAATAATCTAAATCTCACCATTATTAGAGATAACCCATTTCTTTTGATTACACTTCAAGTGTTTCATTTTTGAAACTTCTACTCAGGAAACATACTACTTCCTCATTTACTACAGACTAGACATCAGTTCAAACATTCCTGATAGGCTTTTTACTTCACCTCACTTTCTTATTTTCTTAGGCAACTATATTAAAACTGTACTGCCCTCAAATCTCTGGAGACCACCTCCTTACCTCACTTAGTTTTCTGGTCAACAAGGAAATCTCAGACTAGTTAGTTGGTCTGTTCTTGAAAACTTCCCCATGACAAAATGGCATGCCTTCTTTTCCCAGAAGTCTAGTAGACATCTTTCTCCTTGCTTTCTACCTTTGCAAATCATTTGTTGAAGAATAATTAACTTCATAACGTAATAGGTGGGGGAGGGGTGAGGAGGAGAAAGAACCAACTAGTAAAGATAGTAGATTGTAATTCTTTTTGCTGTGGGCAGAGTAAAGCGTTTATTTCAGCTTATATTTTCATGACAGTCTATCATTCAAGGACGACAGAGCAGGAACTTGAGGCAGGAACTATGCATAGGCCATGGAGGATTCCTGTGTATGGGCTTGCTCCCCAGGGCTTGTTTATTGAACTGGCTTTCTTATAGATGTAGGAACACCAGCTCAGGGGTGGCAGCACCCAAAATGAGCTTGGTCCTCCAATGACTAATGACTAATTAAGGAAATTCTTCACAGGCCCACCTATAGGTCAATCTTATGAGGCCGTTTTCTCAATTTCAGTTACTGTTCTCAGATAACTTTAGCTTTAGTCAAATCGGAAAAAAACAAAACAAAACAAGGACAGCCTACAAATAATAAACACTTCATCTGAAGAATACAAAGTAAAAAGAAAAAACACAGTTTAGAGTACTTTTGTCCTTTTTTTTTTGAATCAGAGTCTCTTGTAGCCAAGACTTGCCTTGAACCCACAATATTGACCTTAAGCTATTGATCCTACTGCTGTTGTTCCTCAGATGCTGTGATGACAGGAGTGTAACACCATGCCTGGCACAGGAGAAGGTTCTAACCCTTTCCTTTCCTATCACTTCGGTCCCTTGGACATCTGTTCAGTGACCATGATGTTCTTAAGTGCTTATGGTTTCACCCAGAAGCAGACGTATAGATCTCACTTAACACAGAAACCAGTTAACCTAGATCATGCTTTGTCAGGCTGTCATCTGTTGTCTTCTCATTGTTAGGCATGGGTGATAAAATCTTGAGTGAGCCATGAGTTTGGGGAAAACTCAGAGTCTATATATTCTAAGTACATCATTTAAAACCATTTCCTCTCAGAAACAAAGCAGCCTCCCCATTCCACTTTGATATTAACATAATTCACAGAGTAACTAAACACCCAGGCCAGGAACCAATGACTTACTAGGCACTGGCTCCTCTATAGTCATGGGACCTAGCCAAGGCTTCTCTGGAAGTGATCATTGTCTTTGTAACACAATGTCATGAGATTTTGCTGATAATTTTCAGATTTTGTTTGTTTTTCAAGTAGTGAGTCTCTTACCAAACAAAATATTACCAGAATACCAACCTTTGGATCACAGTGATAGATTCTAAGTAATACATGGAGGGAAGGATTATATGATCTGAATCCATCTTCCTTCCGGCAAATGTGATGGCATGTGATAAGGCTGGAGGACATGGCACAGCCAGAGGACAAAGCAGGGTTCACATAACCAAATGATGTACCAAATGGAAGTAGGTCTTCTTTCTGAGACTAAAATAGATATGTCAAGTGTTTCTGCACAAGGAAGAGAAGCCATCCACCTCACCATGTATACTGCTTTTCTGGGCCTAGGATATAGGCACAAACAACTTGTGTGTCCAGCCTAACTTCTGAAACAATTCCAAGAGGGAAAAAGGCAGCATAATGAGAAAATACTGGACCAAATGAACACTAAAGTCTAATTTGGAAAACTTTAAACTCTGCATCTCCATGTCTGTATTAAACACTCTTTAGATCTCCAACTTCTTATAGCTTTGTTGACTGAAACACATTTCTTTCTCTTGGGATGGTTCCACTCTCTGTTAGCAGCTTTTCTGTAAGATATCCATGATTCTGGCATCTCAAACACCTTGAGGTTTCCAGGGTAATCCAGACTTCAACATCACAGCTTCATAATGGCCTCTTTAGCCCTCCATGCAGGGACACACCTGACACTTGCTTATCCCGGGCAGCTTTCCTTAGTTTCTGCTAAGTTCTGCTTGCTAGGGTTGTACAATCCACCATTCCATACCATTTCTCATTCTTCATTACCTACATTTGGTTGTTCTGTAATTTGCTCTGTAAACAAATCTATCCCTTAATTCTGAAATCCATCTCCCTTTGCCTCCTCAGGGCTGGAAATAAAGGTGTGTCTACCACACCCATCTTTCTATCTGCAATCAGGAAACAAAGCCATCAACGCTGGTTGGTTCATGTTCTTATTTGTATGCAGTCCGAAACCCCAGCTATAACATAGTGACACCCATATTTAGAAAGGGTCTTCCCACCTCAATTATCACAGTTTAGAAGCCCCTTCATAGACATGCCTAAATGGTTGTCTCCTGAGTAATTCTAGATCTTTCAAGATTGACAATCAATATTAAAGACCACAAAGGTCAAAGACTGTTTTATTAGAGTCCAAAAGAAAAACAACAGATTAGATAAATTATTAGTTTTGGCAGATGCTAGGAAGAGTGGATGGATGAGAGAGTGAGAAAACCAGTCTTTATAAAATAGATTTTAAGAAAGGCAGATTCAGCAGTAGGAATCTGTAAGCAGCTGTATGGAATGGGAGAGTTTAGAGAAAGACAAAGAACCCAGAGACTTAGAACTGGCATGTTTAAGATTTTTTGAAGTCCAAAGAAGAAATAAGAAGCAGATAAATGAAGTTATGTTTTTACAGTTACAACTCAAAATAGTCTTCAGGCTTAGCAGAGAGGATCTGTAAGTAACCACAAGAAAGATGCTTCTATGGTTTATACAAACCAATTTTATTAAGGGCAGGTTATTCTTTCCCACTCTCCCATGTTCTCAAATCTATCAGCTTTCCTAAAAGATGATGTCCTGGACAGGAAGTGGCATATCAAGCTGGAATAATTGTTAAGAAAGGGTGCTAAAGCTCTTGCTATTGCTCTTGCTTTCCTGCCCCCACTCTCTCCCTATTCCCTTCCTCACCTCTCTCTCTCTCTCCATGTGCTCATGGCCCTCTCCTCTCCTCTCCTCTCCTCTCCTCTCCTCTCCTCTCCTCTCCTCTCCTCTCCTCTCCTCTCCTCTCCTCTCCTCTCCTCTCCTCTTTTCTCTCTCTCTCTCTCTCTCTCTCTCTCTCTCTCTCTCTCTCTCTCTGCCTCTACTAACTCTTGACTTGCCTCCCCATGCCCTGAATAAACTCTATTCTATACTCAAAAAAAAGAAAGAAAGACAAAGAAAAAGAAAAGAAAGAAAGGTGAGCTAAATTTGTTCTGTAATTTTCTTTTGAGTAGTTTAGAAAGTCACCACCTATGGACCTTAACAAAAACCTGACACTTCCACGTTTTTTTATGTGGAGAGATAATTGTGATCTATCCTTTACTAAATACACAAAGAGTGAAAGATCAACATATTATCAGCTAAGCACAAGTTGGGGGCATAGGTGATTGTGAGGGAGGGCTCAATCCCTACTGGCTTCCCAAGCATGCTACTGCTTGTCTTCCTACCTAACATTTTTATCCTTGTTTGGCTTCACACAAGATCAATGCGCAAAATCCATAACCATCTCCTCAATTACGTATTAAGTCTTCCAATTTAGACACATGCAAGCACCTTAAACTCACTATACTACCCTTTTCTCTATTTTCTAATTTTAATCTTTCTGTTTTTTCTACCTTAGCTTATTTCAGTTCCAAATTTTCATTTACCTAAACCAGAGAATCTAAAGTCATTTTTCATTTCTCCCTTTTTCACACCTGTCATATTCAATCAGTTGACACTTTCTCAAAACTGTCCTCAGCTCCCTGTTTCTAGATTCAGTGTAGAAATTCAAAATCTTGCAATTTCCTTCCTGGACAATGGCAAGCATGTTTTCTTTCCATGCATTTTCTGACTGTCTATGTAACAGCCATACTTCCTATTCACATCCTTTTTCCTTTACAACATCCTTGATTTCTCACCACTCTATAGCTTCTTCCACATATAGTAAGGATCAGGGTGGCCTTCAGGTCTGCATCTCTGACTAGCATTGATAATCATATTCCTTGTGCTGCAGCAACAGTGTTCAATGAGCTAATGGAAGCATAACTGAACTATTTAATTATTTTACAAAGAATGATCTTTCGGTATAAATATTTAAGACGATATTTCTCTTTTCTGACAGCAGCCATCTTGTTCCATGGGGGGGAAAAAGACAGGTTTAGGTAGGAAAAGCTCAAAGGGGGACAAAATATTCAGATGGAAATAGGCTTAAGCTTTTACTACACCCATGCAAGGGCCACTTTAACCCTGGTTATGAGCTAACTATTCAGCTTGTGCTGTAAGTAACATCACACTAATTATCTTTGTTGAAACTGATTGTACACTAACTTAATCTGATTGATTTCACGTGTCTCACAGTTACTATAGAAATAACTGAAGGCATGATATCATCTTACCAAAAAAAATTATAGTTCGTCACAGGAAAGAATTCTCTGGTAGTTTGAGATAAAACATAAACTTTCTTGGACCATATACTCATAACTTACTGCTTTTCTGCTGGTTATTTTGACCAAGACATCATTTCCATGGCTTAGTATGATGATGGGAGCTGTTTGTTTCAATCTTTCCCTTTGTGGAGGTCTAAATTTAAGGCTTTTCCTAAGTGTGTCTGCAACTGTGAAGTCTTCTATGACCACTAAGCAGGGTTGGTCCTGTCTGTTGTATATATGACTGTTAGATTCTGGGATAATGGATTATATGTTTTATAGGGCAAAGTATTGTCTGCTTTCTTCTGAATATTGCCATCACTATTGTCTTTCTCAGTTTTTTCTCCAACACAACCTGATTTAGTAACCTTTATGATCTTCTAACATTTACCACATGCTCAACAAATATGTATGGATTAGATCAAATTAATCAAGACCTTGTCTCAGTAAAATTTACATTCTAGGTGTCATATGCATACAATGCTTCAATAATGTTGAAATAGCCAAGGGACAAGGAAAATGTCAAAAGGATTGCCTCACAAAATTAGTTCCAGCACTTTCAAACTCAGAGAAAGCAATTTCAAGTCTTTCAAGTAACAATACAGAAATAACTTGTCTAATACCACTCTTCCTATATACTCCATCTAAAGGCAAGAATATTAACATAAAAACAACATGGAAATAAAATAAGACAGATGGACTTCTACATACTCTTTCTCATGTATGTTTGATAGCCCCTATTTGCTGTCATGATGACAAGAAGTTCCTACACAGAACACGTCTGAACATGTATGCCACACAAAATCTTGGCCTCCTACTTAGCTGTATTGTAACATAAAATTCCTAGAAAATAACTTCAAATGATAAAGTATTTTGACTTTTATGTTCTCTAATATAGTCATTATTCTCCATAAATCTTTTATTTGCATTCTTGACAATGAATTAAAACCAGTGTATTGAAAGTTTGTGTAAACATAAAACCTGCCAATAGCAGGCTATGGTATTATCTTGTCCATCTTAACTGTATAAGAAATTGAAGAAAATGAAATACAGGAGGAAACAGATGAATTCAAATCGATGTATTTAATTTAATTTCTAACAATGTATAATCTTAAATTACAAAATTTTGTGTTCCAGTGTACTCTTTGTACAAGGTAACACATACCAGACAGACAAAACTCTGTTAAATAGGAGCACATTTAAATAATGTCTTCTGATCAAGGGCACTTTGCAGTGCAGGTGTTTTGGTAATTGTGAAACACTAAGGGAAAATTAAGCCCCTCAGTGATAGGCAGATTCGCACCTCCCATTGTGTGGAGATATGCACAGCCTGGTGCATATCTAAGCTCTGATGTGAAGCATGTGGGAACAGGGCAGATGCGACTGGCCTTCACAGTGTTTCTCTGTCATTGCTGTGAACAGACCACTTTCTCACACACCCTGAGCACCATAGTCTGTCTAGTTTATAAGGGACAACCTCCTTTGCTTTCAGTTTCCTTTTTGCAAACATGGGTCAAAAGGCATATATTCTATTTTAAAAAGTGTGTATATAATGATAGATACATAAAATTAAATGCTATTAAAGTCAGAGATGTTCTTTCTAGATTTATGTTAATACAGTATTTGTGAATTATGTTTTAACATTGTTTAGTTATGAAATCAGGAAAAATTGACTTTTGTTTCTCCAGACCTCACAGAAATCCTCCTCCACAAAACACTCTAGAAGTTGCCAGTTTGCCTTTTCTTCCATTCCTTGATGCATAGTCTGAATTAATTCTTAGAAATAGTTTGTATGTCTAAAATATAGTATTTCTACTCACATTTTTTTCTCCTGGGTATAGTTTTTGTAAGTACAGAAGTTTAAAACAGATGTCAGGGACCATATTTGTTCTGGGATTGGTTTCTAGTATGTCTCAATTCTGTTACACACATACACTCTAATTAGAGGGTCAAGTCAGAGGATGTACCTAATCATCAGCTTCTCCTGCCTTAAATATGGCAGCATTCATGTGTATCTTTGAGTCTATTATTCTGAAGAAACTGTCAAAGTTTATAAACATTCCCAGCTTCAGTCCTCCTGGTCCTGTCTTCTGTGCATGTTTACTTTTCTCATTTCTCACTATGGAGCTACTTAGAGATTTAATGGTTCCTAACACAATGTGCAACACAGAAAATCTATTTCTAAAAATATAGTGATTCTTTGTCACACATTTCCCCCACCTTGAAATCCTACAGTAATATTACAGTATATATTTCCATTTAAGAAGATGACGAAGGTAAAATGGTGAGTAGATAAGTCAAATTCTTGTTAAGCCTCTATCCAGAATTTCATGTTGGACATTGGTATTTTTTAATGAATTGAAATATTTACTCAATCATATATTCCTCAAAGGATAAAATTAGTGCCCTAAAGTATTACAAAGTGAGTATTACAAATATTTTATATAAGGATTCTCTATTTGGCTTTTGTACTGATATTTTGATTCTTTTTTCTGTCCTTTGGTTTTGTTTTGGTTTTGGTTTTCTGAGACAGGGTTTCGTGGAGCCCAATCTGACCTTAGTAATAGACTAACCATATAGATGAAGCTGGCCATTAGCTCAGGATTCTAGTGACTTTACCTCCACAGATGCTGTGATTCAAGGCATGGACTACTATACTCAGCTTCTTTTGATATGACACACATAAGTCATCATCTAAAACATTCTACTTTATGTATAGAAAACATCATTACTGATAAACTTTGAAGATGTAGCACATGTAGCAAAATTTATAATACATTTTTACCTGTGTTAAGAAAAGACTACATATAATAATTAAATAAAGAGAGATAATTTGAGCCTCTGATTTAGGAACTTCTAGAAGCCTTTCTCACTTTATTTCTTCAGCAAACACAACTGGCAGCCCAGGTCTTAGCCATTTTCACAGCAGGCTACCCTACTTATTTCTGAGGTAGATCACTTCTGCATTTTAGTGAATGTCCTATCCCTGTTCAGATGATAGCAAGTCATGAAGCAAACCTTTGTCTAAGTCAACCCTATTTATCTTTCTGGTGATAGGAGAAAGAATGGACCAAAGAACATTCTGAAGGATTCTGGGGTGTGAGGAACACAATGATTCACAGGGAGGGGCATTTCGTGTGTGTGTGTGTGTGTGTGTGTGTGTGTGTGTGTGTGTGTGTGTGTG
>JANHMN010000004.1:106262513-106284138 GCA_030674055.1 Rhabdomys pumilio | reverse complement strand
AGAGAGAGAGAGAGAGAGAGAGAGAGAGAGAGAGAGAGAGAGAGAGAGAATGAGCCACCACACCACTGCCAACAGTAGAGCAGTTAGAACACATAGAACACATACAATACATCGGGTATTAGTCATTTTGCTGCCCTTTGTGGACAGGTTTGTGGCACACTCACTTACAGAGACACTAATAACATCAAAGATCACAATAACATATGACAGTCATAAAAAGGTTGAACTATTCCTTTAAATGATCACAACGTGACAGCGTGACTGGAAATGAGCACTTGCAGTGTGAGAAACGACACTGACAGATTGCTGCAGGCAGTTTCCCCAAACTCCAATTTGTAACAAAATTAAGTACCAGGAAATCACAATAAAATGAAGCCCAATAAGAAATTCTTATGCATATCAGCAAATGCTACCTGAAGTTGATTTCACACAGAGTGAGGATTTTAGCAGTTCACTCATGATACAAACTATAAGGATTATCTGGATATGAATAGCTTAAGAGGAATTGGGAAAGGGTGCATGCTCTGTTGTCTTCATTTGTGGAGGATTGGCAGGCAACTCCAGGGAGTTCCGCATTACTCATCAGCAAATGGTTAAGGCTTATGTAATAACCAATTACTGAGTGAAATCCCAGGCCATTAATTACATGCTGGGAGGACATCCTCTTACTGATTGATTCTATTCTCAACTGGAAACTGTTCTCACTTCTTTTCCTTTTAGGATTCCGTTTTAAATTATTGTTACTCAACCTGCAACTCTGTTGTCTCCTACACAAATATTCCATGATACCATCATCATTTTTAATCACACTGTGATTATAGGAACATGTGGGATCATTTCCCAGGCCAGACAATAATGTGCTGTTTCCTCTGTTTAACCATGACTATTCTATAGGAAACTTACTAAGCTCTACTCACAAGAACTTAGAAATTCATTCATTATGGATGGAATAAACCATTAACTAACAATTGTTCAATATAGAATTACTGGGTAAGAAAATTAAAATTCATACAGTAATAAGTCAAGCTCCTTCTTAATTTATATTTACTGCAGAATATTGGGTGGGGGGATGGAGAAGTAAAGCAGCCATAATAATGATTCCCCTTTGTAATAAACACTGCAGCTGACAGGTATGCAGAGATTGGAGGGGCAGCATTTTTCATTACGTGTCTATAGACTGCGAAGCTGTCAGATGTTAACGAGCTTACTTTCTGCTCTTTGCAGAAAGGTTAATGGATACAGCACATTTTCCAATGTGACTCTGAAAACAAAGAATTACAAAAGGTGTGTGCTAGCATTTGTTTTAATTCTTTCCAACCAATCCTATATAAAATCCAGAAGGTGAAACCCACATCAAAGTTCTCATACAACAAAAAAGTGTTAGTGACTACATGTATATGCTGGTGCCAGGGCAAGGGTGGGCTTGAGAGGTTTGATCTGTACTAGAAGTGTTGAAGATAATTTGCTCATCACTAAAATGTAAATGTAATATCAAGATGGAGCTTTATACACTTAGGTATCACACTTAATTTTAACCCTTTGCAGGATACACTACTATATCTATCATTTGCCTAGGTTATTCTCAAATATACTTTTAAAACCATATTTATTTATTTATTTATTTATTTATTTATTTATTTATTTATGTTTATGAGTGTTTTTCTGCATGTATGTATGTATGTGCATCAACTACATACCTGATAACTGTGGGAGCCCTAAAGTGCATTGGATCCCCTGGAACTGGAACTTATATACAGACATTTGTGAATTCCCATGTGGGTCCTGGGTACAAAACTAGATCCATTAAAAGAACAGTAAGTGTTGAACTACTGAGGTATCTTCTGTTTGGCCTCCCATGGCTCTTTTTTTTTTTTTTAAGTTAAAAAAATTAAGTTTAACAAAAAAAAATCATGTTGAGACTCATAGATTAGCATTTAGTCTAATTGACATCAGAGAGGTTTCAACTAGTAACTGATGGAAACAGATATACAGACCCACAGTCAAACAGTAAGTAGAGCTTAGGGAATCCTGCAGAAGATGAGGAGGAAGGATTTTAGGAGCCCGAGAGGTCAAGGACACCACAAGAAAAACCACAGAATCAACTAACTTGAGACCACAGGGGCTCGCAGAGCCTGACCATTAACCAGGGCGTCTACATAGGCCTGACCTAGGCCCTCCACACATGTTACAGTTGTGTAGTTGGATCGTCATGTGGGACTAACATTGGGAGCAGGAACTTTCTCCATTGCCTGCCTTAATAGGATCCTTTTCCCCTCCTGGATTGACTTTTCTAACTTTTCTTTTTATCTCCTCCTTACATTTTGTCCCTCAGCGTATTTATTTTATTTCTCATCAAGATCATGTTTCAACTTCTTTTTTTTAATTATCAAATCATAATTTTTACTTTTAACACAGGGGTTATATATTTTAAAAATTATAAATGTATTCTTTTGTCACATACTATAGCTAACGTACAAAGAGATTAAAATAACATGTGCAATGAACATTAGCTAGCTTGTTACAAAATAATTCTCAGTAATGTCCAACCTTCTGCCTAACCATACACATTGAACCACATGCAATTTGACTATTCCTCAGCTTTCTTCCCCAGTACCATGGACTGCATTGGAAAGCATAATTAAGCTTATGTTTACATGATTTATGATATGAGTGGAATCACAATGTATACATTCCTTTATGCTTTACTTTTTATATTTTATATTTTCTTTTTCTTGAGAATTTCAGACATACATACAATGAAACATGATCCCGCCCCTCATTTCTCTCCAACTGCATCCAACACATTGATCTTTCATCTTCACACTTCTCTCTCTCTCTCTCTCCCTCTCTTTCTGCCCCTCCCTCCCTCTCTCCCTCTCTTTCTTCCTCCCTCCTCCTTCCCTCCCTCCTCTCTCTGTCTTTTACCTTTATGACTCTGTGACAAACACACCTAAGTGATGAAAAGGCACTTCCAGCCTCTGTGACAGAATGCTGGCTGGCTTAATTATCTGCAGGTAAACACAGCTTCTGTAAATTTAATTAATACTCTGCCTGTTAGGTTCAGCAGACAGCATCTCCCACAGCATTCGTTTCCACACATTAATTCTGTCCCCTTTTACATGATGTTTTGTGAATACTGGGGCATGAGGAGATAGACAGAGATGTTGGATTAACAGCTGAACACTTGGCCTCTTACAACGAGATGACTGGCTTTGTGTCTTGACACTGGGCATGGCTGCAGCTAAAAGAAGTTTCCATAATCAATACTGAGTGTAGTTCACGTCTATGAGTATAACTAATAATATTTGGAGAGTGACATGAAAACATGAATATTCAACAATTGACAACAACAGATGCTACATTGGTACCTAGGACATCCACAGCCATAGGTTATCAGCAAGGTTACAGTATCAGGGATGAAATTTCCCTCTGTAGAGCAAACCTCAAGTTCAGTCAGAAGTAGTTAGTTATACTATAAGAGTCATGTCACTGTTATATGAATGGGCACATCTTGTCTGTCAGATCAGTGCTGTAGCATCTAGATTTCAGAGCTGGGCAAGATTATAACTGTCTTTTTTTTTTCTCCCAGGAACCTGAGTAACTTCATCTGGCAGTAGAAGTTTTCCATCAGGAAAGAAGCAACCAAGTTGACTTGATGACTTGAGAAAGCATTTTCTATTTTTGGTAACTAAAGTATGGGCTATCATCAGCAAACTTCTTGCAAGGAAGTTGTGGAGAATCTTAAAAGGATGATGGTCATAGAGTACATTGTTTCGAAATTTTTGGGGTACTCCCTGACCAAAACATCATAAAAAAGATCAGATCCTTTGGATTGAAATTTTTTATTTAAATTTCCATGGTTTTTGACACCAAAATTGCCCTCCCATGCTGGCTCATTCTGTTCAAACTCTTAAGCTATATTTTGAATTTATCATTTTATCTACTGGATTTATATAAGCCATTTTTTTTATAATCCTTAGGTTTGGTTAACCCATCCTTTCATCCTGTTCTGCCCCATACTTGTTCCCCCATTCATGTTAAAGCCTTTAGCCCCCAATATCCACCCTTTTCATGCCACATAAATTTGAACACCTTTGCAGTTGAATTCTTAACTAGTTTGTGAGGTAGTAAGTTTCCACATGTGTAAGCTATTGTGACAAGTGTGACAGTGAGCATGGATGTGCAAATAACTTTGTAGTAAAATATAAAGTCCTTTGGGCACATACCCAGGGCAATATAACTATGTCATGTCACAGTTCTATTTCTAGTTTTTTAGGAATATTGCTATGATTTCCAAAGTATTTGCATTAGTTTGTATACCCACCAATTGCATAAGAACTTGCTTTTATCAATACCATGACATACCATGCAATCACCATCTCCATGATGTCATTTGCATTCCTGAAGATGACCATTGGAATTAAGGTGGGAAGAAATTTTAAAGTAGTTTCAATCTGCATTTCCTTTTGGACTAAGAATATTGATAACATCATAAAGTGTACTCATTTGTATTTGTCATTTTGAGAATTTTTGGTTTAGTTTCATAACCTATTTTTCAATTGAGTTATTTCCTTGCTGCTTAGATATTCAGTTCTTGGCAAGTTTCTAGACATTAATTTTACAATGCATGAATAGCTGGCAATCATTTTCTCCCATACTATGGACTGCTTATTCACTCATCTAATTATTTGTTTGTTTGTTTTTTATGTACAAATGTCTTTTAATTGTGTGAGATGCCATTTATCTATTATTAGTCTACAGAAGTTCTATTCAGAAAGTCCTTACCTGTGCAAGTGAGTTGATAGATATCTGTGAGGCTTTCCTCTCACTCTCTTTCAGAACATCAGTGACATAGAACCTTGATTGACTTAAACTTGAAACCCATACAAGTTGAAAGGAAGAATCTAGTTTTATTTTTCTGTTCATTGAAATCCAGTTTTCCTTCGACTATTTGTAGTCCTTTCTTCTTTTTTATCCATAGATTTTGTTTTGGCTTGTTTGTTGTTTTGTTTTGAGTGACTAAAATCAGGTAATTCATGTTGGCTAAACTTATATTTGGATTCTCAGTTAACTCTCATTGATCTATGTGTCTGGTTTTGTGCTAACACCATACTGTTTTATTTCCATGGCTCTGTAGTATAATTTAAAATCACATATGTTAATATTTGCTAGAGTATTCTTCTAAAGATTGCTTTTGTTATTTAGCCATTGTCCTTTGTGCCTTCATATAATTTCTTGGATTAATTTTCTGTCTGTGAATAATGGCATTGGAATTTTTATTTTATTACCTTAAACCTGTAGACTTGATAAAATGGTCATGTTCACAAGCTTAATTCTTGTAATACAAGAGAAAGGAATATGTTTCCATATTCCACACTAATCCTCAGTTAATTAAATGTCTTAACATTTTAATGTAGAGGTATTTTGTTTTCTTGGTTAGATTTAATACCAAGAAATTATTTTATTTTACTTTATTTTATTTACGGGTTTATTGTGAATGATTATTTACTTGATTTCTTTTACATTGTTGTTCATCTACATAGAAAAGTCTATTAATTTTGTGTATTAAATATTTTTAAAGTATGTATTCACAACTTTCTGAAGTTAATTGGTATCTAAAGCAATGTCTCTCTTTCATTCACAATTGTATTTATTAAATAATCACCTTTCCTCCCTTTGGTGAATTTGTTAAAGAGACTGTCAATTTTGTTTATCTTTTCAAAGAACCAATTTAATTTTATTGACATCATATTTTTTTTGCTTTTATCTCATTAATTTCTGTCTTGACTTTAATTACTTCTCCTAATATAGTGTTTGTGAGTTTTGTTTGTTCTTGTGTTCCTAAAACTTTAAGGTAACATTGATATTTATTAGAGTTTGCACTGATTTCTTTATGTAGATACTTAGCACTCTACCCGCCCCCCCTTATCCTTTTAGAACTTACTTTATTGTGTTTTGGAGATTGATATGCTAAGTCTTCATTTTCATTCTAGTCTAAAACTTGCTCCATTTCCTTATTGCTTTCTTTACCTACCTATATAGCACTTAATATCCATGAGTTTGTGATCATTTTAGTTTTTTTTTTTTAATCTGTGGACCCTCAGCTTTATTTCTGTGTGGTCAACTAGAATATAGAACACATAACATCAATTTTCCCACATTTGTTAGGAGTAGCTTTGGTTTTTAGTATGTGACTATTTTTGGAGGAATTTTCACAGATACTGAGAAGAAGGTGTACTATTCAGTGTTCCAAAGAAGTACCATTAGGTACCAGGACATGAACAACTCAGAAACATCACAATTAGGAAGAGACCAGATGAACTAGAACCCTTGTTCTTCAAGTTTCTATCAACAGTAAGAACTGCTGAAAATACTAAACAAACTTGCCGCCTTAAAAGAGGCAAAAACAAGTACAGCTGCTTAGAATTGACAGAATAGCTGAGCTGCCTAGAAGAGATACCCTCAGCCCTGTCCAGCTACCTGCAAGTTATGGGGTGTTTTTTACGGCTCCAGATTTTCTGAAACATCATCACTCATGCTGGGATTGGCACTGAGTGATGCTACTGCCTGTGGACCATTTCTGCTCCTGTAAAATGACTCTAATAATAAACTCGTTGGTTCTCCAAGTTGGATTTTGTTGGATCTGTCACTGATTCTTAATCAGAAATGAAGAAGGGCCTTCTGTGTAGTTCTCCAGGAAATGTGTCACAAACAGTCTTTCAAATCTTAAAACGTTTATCTTGCTAGATACCTTTTTTGTTTCTATTGAATGTTTCTATTGAATAATCAAGTGTTATTCTGATGGGCCTACCTTTGAAGTGACTTAACTCTTCTCTCTTACAGCTTTCATGACCTTTTGCTTTTGTCCGTATTTTAGGTGTAATATATCCTGGGAGTTTCATTCCTGATGATGTCTTTCTGATGTTCTGTAGGTTTCTTTTACCTGGGTGAGTCTTTCTCTTTCAGGACATTTTTTTTACATGATCTTATTGAAAAGAATGTTTATGACATTATCGTGTTATATCATCTCCTTCTCTGATGCCCACAATTCAAAGTTAAGGTATTTCCCAGTATCTCTAAGCACCTCAGTGTTCTATATTTTCAAAAATTTGTCATTGACCTTTATCGAATGATTCAATTCCTCTACTTTGTCATCCAGTCCCAATACTCCATTTCCAAATGTTCCATTCTATAGGTGAGACTTTCCAATGAGCCTTTAATTAGGCTTACTGATTTTCATTTCATTTGGGTCATCCTTCAGCAACTCTCTTTCTATATTTATGTCTTATGTGGTCTTCTTTATTACGTTCAGTTCTTTACTTTAGTTCTGTTTGGGTGCTTTTTGATCACCTTTGAAATGATTGAACATAGTTATAATCATGCTTTGGAATTATTTATTCATCCTGCCATGTATCGTGGATTAGTAATTTTTGGGAGAAATATGTTGTTTTGCTTTCTCATATTATCTTTGTTTATGCACAGGGATGTGCATTTCTGCACTTGGTTTTTTCGATAAATTCTTTTTTTAATTTAATTTTTTTTGCGTGTGTGTCTATTCCAGATGCCTTTTTTCCTTTAGTGGAGTACAGTGTTCAGGAGAATACCAAATTGTAAGAAAAGTGATGTGCCATTTTTCTCAGTAGGATTAGTATTCAATACCACAGGCTATATTCATAATCTTCCTCTGAGCTCACTACTCTCTTCAGGAATAGTCACTATCCAAAGGTCCATATAACTCTGGACTGCCACACTTCTATTGCCATCTGGTGTGTCTCTCAATACCTATATAATTGTCCTAGTTCAGCTGTGGCCTTATCCCACTCCCTGCAGCCTCTCATGCCTGTTGCAGAGACTCCATGAGCCTGGGTATTTTAACCTGAACTAGTCTTTGGCTTCCTTCCTGGCCCAATAGGATTTTTCTTCCACTGTGAGACTACCTGTACCTGAGAACTTTACCCTGGGTGCAGCATACTACCCATTTCTGCAGCTTCTATTGTGAGTTACAGAACTCCTGCCTGCAACTGGGAAGGCTTATGCAGCTTTCTAAGGCATTAGAAAACATCTCTGGGGTATGGAATATGGACAGAAAACTACTGAAATACAATAGTTGCAAAAGGGCACTTGCAACAAAAAATAAAATCTTTTGAATTATTTTAAATTCTTAAATTTTTGCCAATTCTCAGCCCAGTCTGATAGAGGACTATGTAGTACCACATACAGTCTCTCATTACTTAGAAAAGAGAAACAGTAGAAATAAATTACAATCACATTTGTATAACTCACTAGGTTTGCTGGTGTCTAAGACGCTCTTAGTACAAAAAACTATTTTTACCTATTATTCTTATTCCTATTATATTATTATTATCATTATTGTGTGTGAGTATGTGTACATGTGTGCAGGTGTATGTGTGTGTATGCACACACATGGGTATGTGCATGCATGTGTGTGTGCCTCTATGTTCGTGTGCCTGGGCAGGCATATGTGAAGGCATCAGGATATATTCTTCTTCTGCTCTTGTCTTTATTTTATTTTTAAATTTTTATTTTATTTTTATGTATATGTATGTTTTCCTGTCTCTGTGAGTATATGGCATTTTTATGTGAGTTCCTGCCAAGATTAAAAGAGATCTTTGTATCTAATACAGATGGAGTTTGTGGGCTACACAATGTACGAGCTAAACACTAAACTGCAGACTGCTGGAAAGGAGTTAAAGACTCTTACATCCTGGGCTCTCTGTCCTTCATCTCTAAATTGAAATCAGGGTTTCTCACTACCTGGCCTTGTGTGTACTACCTCATTGGACATGGCATGGCTCACCAGGTATCCAGTTCTACCAGAAGATAATACTTGGACTTGAAACTCCTCTATTAGGCCTGAGAATGCTCTGACTCTGCGAATTCAGTGCTCACTTTCATTGATGCGTTTGAATGTGTGTGACTCTGCAGAAATTTCATTGACATGACCAGCATAGCCTCGCTCCCCAAACTGAACCTTATGCTATATGGAACGAGAAGATGAGAGAATTCCAAACTTTGTATTATATTCAATTTTACAAGATACTTAAAAGTTCAATGTGGAAGCATATTTAAAACCCTGCCCTGATCTTTTTCAGTAAAAATGCATTTGTATGCAAATTATACTCTACAGTGTACACCTGAAAGTGTATTGCTCTGCACTTTTCCTAAGCTCCAGAAAATAGTTAAAGGACATCTGAAGGATGTTTGATTTGAAAACACTTTTGCATAAGAATGTAAAATAAATTTGAAAACTGTTTCTCTACACTGCCACAAGACTACTACTTGGTAGAAACCGGCCTCAACACTGAATAGGCGTTGTTCTTACTGAGCTCATTAGTACGTTCTGTGGCATTATTTAATCCACATACACATGGCGGCATGAGGAACATATATGTGGCAACCAGTGTTCCACATGAAGCGGAAAGCTCTCACCAAGTTAGTCATGGAAAGACCTGAGGTGAATTAAAGGCAGAGGTCTGGAGATCTCATTCACCTGAGAAAACCAACTGCACTTTCCTGCGTCTCCCCTGATGTTCAGACGGATCCGGTTTAATAAGCTTCTACTTGCAGTCAGAACCTCATTTCCTTCTGCATAGACATACAAAATTTTATTTAAAATGAGTAAGAAGTATTTAAATAGTATAAAATAACTTTTAAGTCTATCTTTCAAATCAAATATTTATCTAAATTACATTCTGAGGCAAGTCTGAATAAATCTGATAGAAATGTGTCGGAACTAGTGGGCATTTTATTCTCATCTCGGGGGTGGGGAGGTAGAGGAAGCAAGAACTGCTGAAATACTTCACGTTCTCCTGGCTTCTTAAATTTAAGGTTGCCCACCTCTAAGATGTTCAAGCCAAGTCACACAGGAAATGATGTGCTTGAATTTAGGCTATAAATCATATAACTTAATTTTTTTAACATTTAACATACATTTCAGTTAAAATGTCTGTGGCCTTTTAATGATTTTTACATAGGCAAATAAACCTTAGTTATATCTAGTAATAAAATCAAATTTAAGAAACTCCACAGAATCTATGAGAGTAACCCTAACAAAGATTCCTAGTAATGAGGAACACAGGGCCTTAACTGGCCATCTTTGTTAAGCAGGCAAGGTCTCAACCAGAGAGATTGGGTCACCAGCCCACACTCCAAACCTGTGACATACAGATTGTCCTGCCTGTAGAGTATTCTGGGACCATAGCCTAATAAAATCATCATCAAAGAGATCAGAGAGACTTTGTTCAGGAACTGATGGAGAGCACAACTCTCAAACATTAGGCAGAGCTTGGAGAGTCCTGAGGAAGAAAGGAGGAAAGTAAGAAAGGAAGAAAGGAAGAATTGGAGGAACTAGAGGGGTCAGGGACACTCCAGGAGAATGTGCCGCACAGAAGCAACAAACCGGGTATCATAGGAACTTGAGAAATCAGGAAACCTATGTAGGTCTGGCCTAGGTCATATAACCAATATGTTATAGCTAAGTAGCTTGTTCTTCTTGTGGAAATTCCAACAGTGGTAGTGAGGACTGTCCCTGACACTTTTGCCAACTTATGGAACCATTTTACCCTACTGGGTCACCTTGTCCAGTCCTTGATGTGACGGTATTTGCCTGGTCTTATTGCAGCCTCTTACATCATGTTTGGTTGACGTCCCTGGGATGTCTGCTGTCTTTTGAGGGGAGTGGAGAGATGGATCTGTGACAGAGGGAAAGCAAGGTGTCTGAGAGACTGAGATAGGGAAAGGAGGGGAAACTGCAATATAATATAGTATGTAAGACAAGAATTAAGATAAAAAGAACAAATAAATTTAAATTTCTACTGTCAAATAACATTTGAGCTAAAAGTAAATGAATGAAATTTAAAAGAAAATGATAGTTTTATCATATAGTAATATATTACTATTGTGTTGTGATCAGTGTTTTAAATGAAGCCCCATGTTCACTAGGTCAGTCATGGGAAAAGCAGAGGTGGAGGGAAGGGTAGAGGACTGGAGAGCTCATTCCCCTGAGAAGTCAAATGCTCTCTAACTCTTAACTAGAAGAAACAAGCCAGCTTTTTAAATACATTAATTTATTGATGATACCCATTTAAAACTTGTTTTCATTTTATAACCATGAAATATATTTTAATTACTGTTATATTTATAATGTTTGTGCTCACTTTTACATGCTTCAAAAACGTGCTTCCTGGAAAATATTAAAATTCTCTTAATAGGCAGAAAAATATTTTGAAAGACTGACCATACATTATATTCACTGGCTCACGAATTCATGTGCATTCATTATGAAACCAATCCCAGTGTATTGTGATGCATAAGACAAAAGACAGGTACCTCTGGAGAGCAAATAATAGATTTGACTGTCTCTTCCTGTCTGTCTCTTTCTTTCTCTTTCTACCCGGCTGCCTTCTTATTCTTGTTCTTCTGTCTGATGTCTGTTTGTCCATGGCTGTATGTTTTATTTGATCTTCAATCATACCTAAATTTATTGGGCAGTATTCCAAAGCAATGGTTCTTAACCTGTGAGCTAAACCTTTGGAGGGAGAATGACCAGTTCATAGGGGTCACTTTTCAGGTATTCTGAGTATCAAATATTTACATTGTGATTCATAATAGCAAATTTACACTTATGATGTAGCTACAAAATAATTTAGTGGTGGTGGGTCACAAAATAAGGAACTCTATTAAAGGGTCACACATTAGGAAGGTTGAGAACCCCTACTCCAGAACATTCCAGAATTATGAGTCAAAGTGAATCCATAAACTATGTGTGCTTGCTACACATCACATCCCATTTACTGTACAGTTGAATAGCTTCATTATAGTGAAGACGTAAATCAATTTAAGGTATTCCAGTAAATAATATAGTTTTAATTCTCCAAGCACTCAAAATTGTTTAAATGAATATGGATGTGATTCCAAAAGCGATAGTTTTGGGTATTATTCTGATAGCAGTACAAGAAAAAGTACTCAATTTTTTTAAAACTTAATTTAAGTGAAAAGAAAAGGTAGGTGAAGGGAAATGCCCACGCAATATGAATGTTATGATTTAATCTCTGCCCAGGAATCCACTATTGCTGTGATGTAAAATGTATGAGATACAATGAGATAGTTTTCTGTCACTAGATGTGATTCATCCAAAAGCCACTGATAACGTAAACATAGGAAACAAGGCACCTTCCCCACAGCAGCCACATCGTTACTTTAAATTTTCTTTAAACACACCTTCAGTTCATATTCAACTGCACATTCATTCCTCTGTGGTGAAAATTAGTGTTCGTCTGCCTAAAATGTGTATTTTAAAATTTTTATTGCATACAGGGGTTTTTAGTATACACATATATTTGTTTATAAATGCTACAGTGTATTTGTGGAGGTCACAGCATAATTTTTGGAAGCTACCTTTTCATTTCCATCATGTGGATCTCAGGAGATGAACTCACATGGTCGGCTCAAGTTTGGCAGCAAGCAAATATACCCATGCAACTGTTTCTCAGGCCCCTGAAATGTGTATTTTTGTCCCAAAAAATTATATTTCAACTATTTTTTATTGTTCAAAAAATGCATTTCTAGTTCCCAATAAGGGTTTTGTTTCATATTCTTTACCTTGGTTTTGATCTTTTGAGACAGAATTTCACTAAGAAGACTTAGCCAGCCTTGAACTCAATGTGTAGGTCAGACTGGCCCCAAACAACAGTTGTCCACTTCTAAATCTATGTCTGTGTCTAGAATTCTAATCACATGCCATTATTCCTGGCCTTGATTAAAACAGTGATAACAAATACATGGAAAGAAGAAATGGAAGGGCAACAAAGACAAAGATGTACAGACAAAGTCTCTGTGGACAGACAGAAAGTAGAGTCCAGCTGAAGAACCTCTCTTCAGCTCTCAGCACAAATGGGTTAACATTTACTAGAGAATATTAATTCTGGATGGAACTTACCACCATCAAAGGAGATTCTGTCTCTTATACATGAAAGTCATTATAGACAGGTGCGACTGGTCAAAATAAAAAGAACAAATGGCCATGTGGTACCCAACCTCAATTTATATGACTACAATCGAACTCCTATATGTAGGCTCAGGGACTATTACAGGAGAAGAAGAAATGTAAGAACTCAAGAATCAGGGCATCGACTGTAAGCTATATCCTCTAGATATAAGAAAAATATTGAACCCATTAACTCTCACAAACATAGCTACATAAACAAGACATGAAAAATGATAATACCTATTGAGTGACAATGTGAAGGAAGGAATTCCCACAAGGACCCACCCCTAGGTGATGAGCAAAGGGAATTAACTATTGCTAAAGGAAGAATAACTCTGCTCCAGGAACAAGTTCTCTGATAGGCGATTCAGTTCCAAGGAGAGAGTCCCAAGCACATACACATATGAGCAACTCTAAATGAACTTGAGAGGTTTTGTGTGCATGTACGTACCTGTAAACAATAGCAATTAAAGAATAAAAGGCAATGAATTTAAGGATAGAAAGGAGAGAAATAATAGAAGTGCAGTGCTAATATATAAAATTCTCAATGAATAAGTAACATCTTAAAAGTAAGAATATAAGCAATAAAAAATAAGTAAACATACAGGTTTTCTAGAGGAGTCCAAGATGCAGAGCTTTAAGGACACAAGTGACCCCTTGTCATTGAATTTCCTCTTTTCTAGTTTGCTGTACTTTGTAGCTGCAGACCACAACAACATAGTGTTTGAGGGTACAACAGAGTAAAATGAATACAACAGTTTTCTTTATTTTATGAATCCATGAAACTTAAATAGATTAAAGTGAAATAAAACAATGATTATATTCTGGTAAGCCTTATGTCATATGTGGACCAGTTAAATGACTCATCAGGTAAAGGTGATTGCCACCAATCCTGACAATCTGACCAGAGGAATGGGATCCACTACTAAAAGTTGTCCTTGGTCTTCCATGTGCCCTCCATTGCAGGCGTTAATATAGCCACATACATACACACATGATAAATTACTATAAAATGATCTTATTGATTAATCAATTGACAATTTATATGCTTATAATTTTATTCATAAATTATCTAGACAAAGATAATATACTTTCTATTGTAAACTCTTATTTTTATAAAATCTTGAAGAAACTCATTCTTTGTGAAGTTATTTCATTTTGAACTCATGAAACAGGATAATGTGATGGTTATCTATGATGTTGAATCTTTTACAAGTATTTTATAGGATGTAGTTACAGAAAAATGAGAAAATATTTGTCTTGCTCTTAAAAACTATATCTGACAAGGAATGGAAACTCATGTGACATTCTCAGAAGTAATTTCAAATCATAGAATTTAACAAGGAAATCTGACGCACAAAGAAAGTCGCAGAAGGCAAAGTGAGATGAGAAAGCAATTAGGAAAAACAGGTTAGCAGATAGTTCATTGATCAAACAGCATACCTGTTCAACACCTGTATGAATAATTGAAATGTGATATTAAAAAAGATTCAGAATGATTTTTGCCAAGAAAATCTAGACACAAACATAAAACCTTCAAGATTTCCATGAGCAATTATAGAGACATTGAATTCTTCAGTGAATAGTCACCATGTGGAGCTACATAGAAACACTTAGACGAGGGACCAGAGAGATCAGACTAAAGCAAGTCTTCTAAAGAATGACAAAGAAATGGATTATGATTTATTGTTAAACACTGCTTGAAACAGAGCATTGCACATAGAAAAAAAGTTGGTGTGTTTAATGTAGTGTCAGGGTCATGCTCCAATTACTTGATAACATTAAAAGAAACTTTAGAACACCATGAAATAAGACACTACTCACCATCTGGAAGAAGGAAGCCTTGCCTATCCTGGAGAGTAAGGACCTCTTAAATCCAAGTAGTGAATTGCCCTGCTTTAATCAAGAGCACTAGGGTGGGGGAGAGTTTCTTTCAAGTGTAAGCCCTTCAAAATTCCTGATCTGGAGTGGCATCAGGGGCCTACGAGAGAGCCCCACCCCCACACAGCAGCCCTATACATGTATGGTAGACTCTTACATGCTCTCCAGTGCTGCTTGTTAGAGGAGGCACAAGGCAGAGATCAGTGAAAAGAATCCTTACAGAAATAGACATTACCCTAGGAGCCAGTTTTAGGTTGGGAGTAATAGGAGATCAAATAGAGAGGTTGTGACCTTCATTTTTATCTCCCTTCAATTTGATGGCTTATTCTTAGTATAAAGCCTTGTAGCTAAAATTCAGACTAAATTTTTTTAAACATGACTTTGCAAGGTGTGTATGTGTCAGGGTAGGGTGTATTCCTGAGAAGCAGAGCTCTGGTTACACAGTGAGCACCCCAATTGTACTTTAGAATAAGCTTTATTTTGTGTCATTAACTTGGAGTATTACATCCTTAGCGATTTACACTACGAGCTTACCAGATAATTCAGAGCATTTTGGCATCTAGAAAGAATATGCAGTTTAAATGTGATTCGCTAATCCATCAGTTATTTCTGCCTGTGCATGTTTTCATGATAATGCATTTTCATTTATGTCTACATTGAAAATGTTAGTGTTCCCAGCACAATTCATGTATCTAGCACACACAATGCAGCAGCACATGAATTCGCACACAAGAGCAGTTCACACATGTTCTTGTTACACTGCTCTTGACTTAACTAGTTCATGAGTTCATTAACTGTCCTATTGAATGTATACCGTTTAATTGATATTGTTTCTAACCCATTTTTAGTTCCACTCTCAATGGCTTGTTTTTCAATCCAGTGCAATTCACATGGAGGAGAAAGAGAGAGATAGATAGAGATAGAGATAGAGATAGAGATAGAGATAGAGATAGAGATAGAGATAGAGATAGAGATAGAGACAGAGACAGAGACAGAGACAGAGACAGAGACAGAGACAGAAATAGAGATATCCAAGGGGAAGGAGCAAAACCTTTCAATTTTGGTCCAGTTTGTTGAATGGTAGCAGGTATTTCAGGACAAACTACACATGTAGCAAACTAAACTGCTATAGAACTTCACCATACTATAAGCTACAGGTCTCCTATAGAGAAAGAGTGATGCTTTCTAAATAAATCCAAAGACTCTCATAGGTCTTAAGCCATTCACGTGACTTGTGTGGTATTACAAACTATGATTTATAGCATGTGGTAAACTAAAATGTGTGGCCTAGTGAATAAATAATGTGCCAACTATAGAGTGACTGACTTAATACACAAATCATGTGACAAATAGAGTCACTTTTTCTGCCAAGTGGCATTTTCTAAATGACTAATAAAATGAAAGTAATTTGCCTAAGTATTGTCTTAATATTAATGACATAACTTTACTAGTTAATTATAAAACTGAGGAACAAATAGTTTGCTGAACTATGATTAAGATTTCTAGATTTCTAAACCCTAGAGTTGTTTGAAAAGTCAAAATTACTATATAGAATATATTATTAAAAGTTGTTTTAATGGCTAGGGAATTGACAGTTCAAAAACTCCTTGCTGAATAAGCATTATTGTAAAATTTGAAGTCAGATCTCCAGCACACGCATAAAGAAAACAGATAGTGGTACATGCCTCTAACCAGAATGGGAAATAAGAGATTCTGTTGGACTTATGTTCCCCTAGTTCTGGTAAAGTGGGAAGCTCTTGGTTCACTTACTTACAAAAGTAAGGTGGAGAAATTGAGGAAGAATTTTAAGTGGCAAACTTGCCTGAACATGTGTACATAAATGTACATGAACATTTCACAAGCATTTATCTACTTCTCCAAATAAAATGCATCGTGAATCCATTTTGCCTAACAGAGGAACGTGATATGAGTTTTGTACTGAAACTCAGAAGATTCTGTAAATGAGAAAAGAGTCAATCTACCAAAGTCATTTGTTGAACATCTTAATTCATGGAAATTCTGAAGATTGAGGTCAGTTATAACCTGAAATTTAACCCAAACAAAGAAATTAAAACAATATCCATATCCATTTAAGTAAAAGAGTCTATGTTAACCTAAATTTGAAACCTAAGTTCAGTCATAGCTGACAGAATGGTAGCATGTTAAAATATATATGTATCTAAAAGAAGATAAAAGAAGGAAGTTTAGGAAATGTCTGATACCAAAAAAAGGAAATTTTGCAAAACTTCATGGAGCAAGTATAAATTCATCTCACCCAGGGCATACATTATATAACACAATGTCTCTGTATGTAAGTTACATTATTGTTTCATTTTGTTTTTTCATTCCTGCTAGAATAAAAATAATGAAAGCACAACAAACACACAAAATCAAAACCAAACAAAGCATGAAACTCAAAGGAATATATTCAAAGCTTTATGTGTCCCAATTTTCTGAGAAGTAAATCTAAAAATTCAAGCGTGACACAATAGAACAGTCTTGATTTCTATACACACTTAATATGTGAATGTGGCTTGTGCCACGCCAATGGATTTCCAGCTTGCCTCAAGAAATGTGAATTCTAGTTTTAATTACCTTACTACTCCAGGGACAGTGCTGAGACTTTGTTTCTTCTGTTAAGAGAGCTCTGTGAGTATGCAATGTCCTGCTTCCTTCCAGTTCAAAACCATTGGCACTGGGGGATCATAAAATTCAGATTCTGATCACATATCTCATATTCCATTTGTATCTTTTCCTAGGAAGGTAACATCCTTAACCAGTTGAAATGAGCCAGATCTCCCCAAGGCTGATCAATACTGCTACTTTGCTGGCTACAAAGATCTTGTCTGGAACTCACCTTCAGGACAAAGGCCTGGCAATTTTTGTGTGCTACCTTCAGGAGTGCTAATAAACTCACTTAGATTTGAATTGACATCAGTCTGCAGGGAAGAACTAAAGGCAAAGTGCCCGGCAGAGTAAATAACTCACTTTTTTCTTTTCGCCAGATTTCCATTCAGCTTGGAATCACATATTAAGCATTCTTGATCTGGAAGACTTAAACCCAGTAAATGTGTTATAAAATAGTAACTTTTTACTTTTCCAGTTTAAAAAGTCGTTTTCTCTAAGCCTGGTGGAACAATGTTCTGTTTGTCATTCTTCTGACCTTTTTTTTTTTTTTCAAATTTTAGATTTCCCTTCATAACAACTTTTAAAAATAAAGTACAATAAAGAATATAAGTCTATAGTAACACTGAATTTCCCTCTTAGTTTCTATAAATACTTATTCCTAACGATTCCCTAGCAATTTCAGTAATTAGTATAAATGATTTAAATTAAAGCATTTTGGCTCAATGACAATAGCTACTGCTACTATGGTTATTTATTATATGAATTGCTGCAAACCACTTCTTTTCATTCCCCACAGTAACATTAATTTGTTCTGCTAGTAGCAGGGAAAAAAAGCAGTTGTCCTATCAAATCAGCTACTCTGTTGGCAAAGAATTATTTTAATTATGCATCGAATGTACATAGAATGCATTAGAAGCACATTCTGTTGTTGAGTGTCTCCGTTTACATAATTTCCATATGTATACATAGATGAATATGCATATTTATATGTATTCATATATGCATATATATAGTCAATATCATGTAATGTATGTAGTACACATATATGTGAATACAATTATATATCAATGATGCTGAAAAGTAAATGACTATCTTTGAGTAGTAATTAAATACAAAAACCACTGGCATTGTTGGCTTATATACACACTGTTCTAATTGGAGGAATCACTCTCAAAAGGGTCTGAACAAATTCCAATTTGTAATGCCACATTGACTCATATGCCAAGAGTTGTCATTTATTCAGATCAGTAGTGCTCAGACCCTTTCATTCAAGGTTATAGTATAAAAATTTTGGAATGACTCATGAAGCATGAATATTCATTTGACACAGATACATACATAGCAAGCTTTGTTTTCATATGTTACTGCTGTGGTAGACATTTCTCATTAAAAGAGATCTTTTGTGCTTAAAATCTGTTGCAAGCTTATCAAAGCACCCTCTGCTTTCACAACACAGAGGGCATTTGATCCAAAATGCCACATGGACATCACCGTAGGCTTTGCACTCTGAAATGCATACACAGAATCTGCTCTTCCTGAAGCTGAGTCTGTCTCCCTTAGATATATTCTCCACATCATGTTCACATCTGATCATTGTGATCTCTCTTTATGAAAAGAACTCAGTACTTTCCCTAAACCCTGGGGATATAGGATAAAGTCATTAACATGCAGAGGCAAGCATGATGTTCTGCCTTGTTCGTCTGCCTTGTGATCTGTTCTCCAGCAATATTGACACTTACAGTTTCCAGAATGTATTATTTGTAATATTGCCTTTAAATCGTGCACATTCTGTCCTCTGCGCAGACGTTAGCCTCTTCGACACATGATTCATCACTGAATGAGTTCTCAGTGCCTCCCTTCAGCAATGAGTGTAGCCTAAACTCCCTCTAAGGATCTTTCTCTAACAACCACCACCATAGCCTTCTCCTGAGATCTGAAGACATGACCCTTTGGCTTCCTGTATTCTACTTATCCAAGTGAGTTTGACATACTGTATCATTACTGATGTTGACTTTGTTGATGCTCCCATAAGTTGCAAATTCCTTGAATGTAAGGATTATATATAATTAACTACTATATCTCTAGAAAACCACCTGCTAATTAATAGGTATACAACATATGTCTAAATGAATGTGCAAAATTAATCGAGATTATTTATGGCACATGTACTAATGCTTATTAATGAAAGTCAGACATGATAATCTCGTGTCAAAGTAAGGAACTATGCCACATTAACAAAAAGAGTAATAGAAAAACTTAAAGTCTGTCCATGCTGCTTTACAAAAATCATAATCTCTCTCTTCTGTGTAGAAATGTTAAGTTTATTTGAAATCCTTTCTCAATCAGAACAACAGGAAAGAAGTGAATAAATATGCTCAAATCTTCCTTTCTTCTTTTCGGTTCTTGGAAAACAGAGTGAACGTTCATTTCTGGTCTGCTGATTTCTCCCCATGTAGCTCATGTGCCTGTCACATCTTGATCAGTTCGCTGACTGTTGTGGTTACCTAATGCTACACAACAAACAGTCTGAAACTGGGTGGTATGAAAAGGCAGGATCATTTGTTATGCTTGTTGCTCATGGTTCAGGGGGTTGACATAACTAATCTAGTTACTTATCACTCAGCACTCCTCATGAGGCTTGGTCAGAAAGTGGGGCTGGGGTTATTCCGACAGCATGCTCATCTAGCTGTACATAGATGATGGCTGTCAGCTAGAATCTTAGTGGATGTTTCCTGCCAGCACTCCTACCAATGATCTCCTTATATGGATTAGGCTTCCTAATAGCATAGGCAAAGGTGCTAAATATGAGTCCAGAGACCAGCAGAAGCTGCATGGCTGTTGGTCACCTGGTCATAGAATCAGAACCCTCAGTTCCCCAGCATTTTACTCTTTACAAAGTATATAAGACCCACTCATAGTTAAGTTGAACAGAACTAGATTCTGTACATTTTCTCAGAATAAAGATGTAGAAATAGAGTTTGGAAATCACAAGATCTACATCTCCTCTTCTTGGTCATTGGTATATTCTTTCTTCACCCAGTTTCTCATTCAGACAAACTTCGTTAGTGGTAGAATTCCAACTGCCAATGTTCTTCTGTCTGAGCATTTGTGCTTGTGTCTGTGAGCTAAGCATGAAGTAGAAATTTGTGACTATGAGCATTTATAACTGTGTCTCCAGGTGAATGTGAACACACTCGAGAAGGCTCTGAATGTACTGGAATAGTGTACTGTGCAATCAAGTAAGCAGAAGATGTAGATATTCTATTCTGTCAGTAATACAAAATATTCTCATTTAGTTGTGAATTACTTTTACTTAATCGAAATTGACTGCTAGAATTTTTAATGGTCTAGTTGGGATGGTGAAATGTTTTAAACTAGAAAGACATGATGGTTTCATAAGACTGAATATAACTAATATCAGAGAATTATAAATTAAAATAATCAAAGTGACATAGTACTGTTATATTCATATGTATATACAAATATCACAAGTTATAAAACCCAGAGAAATTATGTACCTAGCACAGTGAATTGTATACTTAGAATGAATCAATTATATACTTTATGAGTCATATCTCAATAAAATCTGTCCTGAAAGCTCAGTATACATCAATTATTCTTGATAAAGACTTGAACTACTATCAATTCAACATTCTAAGAAATAAGCTACACACTGTGAAGCCTGGGAGTCCAAAACACTGATCCATAAACTGTTTCTCTAAACATCCACTGTATTGTTTTATAATTAAAACACTTTGTATTATCTTTTGCTCTCCAGATATTTGTGTTTGCATATTAGTTATGAGAAGCTCCTTGCATCTAATGATTGTTTTCTCTAGAGTTGTGTTCACACTAAAGCATTATAATGTCTACAGCCACAAAGCTAAAGATAAGAAAACCCCAGTCAAGCAGTGATTAGTTTAGTGGACAGTTCTAAAATGATTTTTAACTCTGGATGCACAATTCTCCTTTGAGCTACTTACACAACTTACATTATTAAAGTCATTGGCTCCTATTTTAAAATTAGCAACTCTCTCTCTCTCTCTCTCTCTCTCTCTCTCTCTATATATATATATATATATATATATATATATATATATATATATATAT
>JANHMN010000004.1:106207200-106262503 GCA_030674055.1 Rhabdomys pumilio | reverse complement strand
TATATATATATATATATATATATATATATATATATATATATATATATTTCATAGATATATTGCCTTTAAATTGTGCACATTCTGTCCTATATATGAATAACATGCAAAAATATAAAAACATGTAAATATTGAATTACTGATTATTTCCATTTTTACTCAAAAATTTTTTAAAAAGTCATGACAACTGTTCACCTTCAGTGAAGCTTGACAGCTGTCTGGATTTACAGGTGACCTGGGTGACTCTAGACTGTCAAATCCCAATCATTAGAATTCTGCTTTATTTCCACTCTGACCATGTCACCATTTCTCATGCCTTGACATCCTATTAGGTTTATCTGTCATTTGTCCTTTCCTCAGTAGGAAAAATTAGCTGATTTAATTACCCAATTGATTATTTTAATTTGTACATGTTTTAATGTGTGTGTTTGTGTGTATGTGTGTGTGTGTGTGTGTGTGTGTGTGTGTGTGTGTGTTGTATGAATTTGTGTGTGTTTGTGCCTTGGTCTCTTCTCCCTACATTTTTAATTTTAAATGTTTTATTATTTAAAGTAATTTTTAAATTCAAATTCAAATACATTTTGCTCACATTCTTCACCTCACCCAGGTTCACCCAGATCCTCTTCTCCTCCCTATTCATCCAACTTTATGTCCTTTGTCAAAAACTAACCACAAAACACTCAAACTTTAGAAAACAAAGCCCATCACCCAAAAAACAAGGCAAACAAACAAATAAAGCAAAAACAAAACAAAACAAAAAACAAAAACAAAAACAAAACCCACCAAACTGTAACCAAATAACAGGATGCACAAAGTGCCTGGGTAGTCCATGATTTGTTGGTCAAATACTACTTAACACTAGATCTGTCCTGAAGAGATTGATATATCCAATGTCATTCCAATGTAGAAAATTGGTTTTCCATCTCCCAGCATGAAATGATAACTAAATGATAGTTCAGTTGTTAAACTTTATTTTAGTGGTTAATTTTACATTCATTCATTCCTTCATTTTTAACAAAAATATTTAAAAATGAATTATAATAAGATAAAAGAATTATCACATTGGAGTTGGGCAAGACAAAGCAACAGAAGGAGAGAGCCGAAGAGAAGTCCTAAAACTTCCCATTTATTACTACATTTAGGAATCCTATAAGAAAACTAAACAAAGACTCAATAAGGACTCAAGAAGTTAGACTTTGGGAGAACCAAATAACCCTATTAAAAACAGGGTACAAGGCTAGATAAAAAATTCTCAACTGAGGAATCTCGAATGGTTGAGAAGCACCTAAAGAAATGTTCAGCTTCCTTAGTCATCAGAGAAATTCAAGTCAATACAACCCTTAGATTCCACCTCACACCAATCAGAATGACTAAGATCAAAAACTCAGGTAGCAAAAGATGCTGGCAAGGATGTGGAGAAAGAGGAACATTCTTCGGTTGCTGAGGACTCCTGGACAAATACCCAAAATATATTCCAACATATAACAAAAACACTATGCTCATATCAGCCTTATTTATAATAGCCAGAAGCTGGAAAAAACCAGATGTTCCTCAACAGAGGAATGAATACAGAAAATGTGGTACATTTACACAATGAAGTACTACTCAGCTATTAGAAACAAGAACTTCATGAAATTTGCAGGCAAGTGAATGAAACTAGAAAATATCATCCTGAATTAGATAATCCAGTCACAAAAGATCACACATGATATGTATTTACTGATCAGTGGATATTAGGCTAAAAGCTGAGAATATCCAAGATACAACTCACAGACCATGTGAAGTTCAAGAAGAAGGAAGACCAAAGTGTAGATGCTTCAGTCCTACTTAGAAAGAGGGAACAAAATAATTACAGGAAGTAGAAGGTGAGAGGAACTTGAGAGGAAGAGAGCAGGGGGCAAAGGGAATCAGGAATGGGAGGAGGCAGGAGAAAAGTATAGAGGATCAGGAAATTGAACAGAGGTGGGTAGCAATGAGGAACGGAAAACTGGGGGGTATCCACTAGAAATTCCTAGAAGTCAGGAAAGCAAGAGTCTCCCAAGATCCAATGGAGATGACATTAGCTGAAGTACCTAACAAAGGGGAGATAGAATCTGTAGAGACCGTACCCCGCGATTAGTCACCAACCCCAATTGAGGGATGGGACCACCCACCCATCTCTAAAATTTTAACCCAGAATTTCTCCTGTCTAAAGGAAATACATGAATCAAGTGTGGAGCAGAGACTGAAGGAAAGGCCATCCAGAGACTTCCCCACCTGAGGATCCATCCCATATGCAGCCCCCAAACCCAGACACTATTGCTGATGCAAAGAACTGCTTGCTGACAGGAGCCTGATATAGCTGTATCCTTAGAGGCTCTGCCAGCTCTTGACTAATACAGATGTGGATGATCACAGCCAACCATTGGACTAAGCAAGGGGGGCACCAAAGGAAGAGTTAATGAAAGGCCCGAAGGAGCTGAATGGGATTGCAACCCCATAGGAAGAACAATACCAACCAACCAGATCCCTAGATCTCCCAGGGATTAAACCACCAACCAAAGAGTACACATTGAGGGATTCATGGCTCCAGCTGCATATGTAGCAAAGGATGGCCTTATCTGGCATCAATGGGAGGAGAGGCTCTGGGTTCTGTGGAGGCTCAATGCCCCAGTGTAGGGGAATGCTAGAACAGTGAGGCAGGGTGGGTAGGAGAGCATCCTCATATAAGCAGGGAAATATGGGACAGAGGAGTTGTGGAGGGGACTCCAGGAAAGGGGATAAAATTTGAAATGTAAATAAATAAAATATCCAATAAACAAAAAAGCACAGAAGACCTGTTATAAATCTGTGCAGGCACTGTGCATTCTACTTCAATCTCTGAGTTCATAGGAGCATTGATCATGTTGATTTAGAGAGCCTTGTTTTCTTGGTGTCTTCCATCCCCCTCTGGCTCTTTCAGTCTTCTGGTCTTCTCTTCCACAGGGTTTCCTGAGCCCTGAGGATGGGATGGCGTCAGAGGAGGCATCCCAATTAGAACCAACTGCTCTAAGTGCAATGTCTAGCTATATGTCTCTATATTTGTTCTCATCTGTTGCAGAAAAAGCTCTATGATGACAGTTAAACAAGTCTCTAGTCCAGAAGTATAGCAGGATATCATTAGCAGTCATTTTAACATGTGTGTGTGTGTGTGTGTGTGTGTGTGTGTGTGTGTGTTAAATAATACACACATACACACACACACACACATATATATATATATATATATATTTACATATCATTAGGAGTCATCTCTTGCATGCGCATACATGAGTATTATTTGCTTTTTTCTTCATTAACTGGGCTATCTAGTTGCAGAATCTCGGCACCAAGTCATGCTGGGTATAAGATACTATAACCTTATATTACTTTAAATTGGGTTTGGTGATACCTCCAACAGTTTTCTTATTATTCAGGATTGTTTTAATTATCCCAAGTGTTGTGGTTGTTGTTTATTTGTATGTTTACATATGAAGCTAAAAGTTTTTCTTTCAAAATCTGTTAAGAATTGTGTTACAATGTTGATAAATATTGCATTGAATCTGTACAATACTTTTGGCACAATGTCCATTTTTCTATGTTAATATTATTGATCCACGAGCTTGAGAGCTCTGTCTTTTGATATCTTCTTTAATTTCTTTCTTCAGTGAAGTTTTTATTGTACAAGTCATTAACTTTCTTAGTGAGAGATAACTCAAGTGTTTTTTTAAATTATTACTTGAGAAAAGTGTTGTTTCCATAATTTATTTCTCAGACAAGTAGTCACTTTACATACGAGGGCTAACTGACTTTTGTGAGCAAAGTAGCTGGATACAAAATACTTTCATTGTATTTATCATGTGTAGAAATTTTGGGGGGAACTTTGAGGGTCACTGATGTAGCATATTGTATCATCTGTACATGAAGAGACTTTGGCTTCTTTCTTTCCAATTTGTATACACTTGACCTCCCTCAGTTGTCTCATTGCACTAGCTAAGACTTCAAGTACGATACAGAATAGTTACAGAGCAAATAAACACTCTTGTTTTGTTGATTATTTTAGTGGAATTGCGTTGAGGTTCTCTCCACTTAAGTTGATGTTGTCTATGGGTTTACTGTACTTTAAATTGTCTTTATCATACTGAAGTATGTTCCTCCAATGTATCCTTAAGCCTTGGGGATTTTATCTTGAGATGTTGGGTTTTGTCAAAGGTTTTTTTCTGTAAATAATGAGAAGATCATAATTTTTTTCATTTTGTTTATATAGTGAATGACATTTATTTATTTATGTATGTTGAACCATCCCTGCAATTCTAGGATGAAGTTGACTTGATCATGGCGGATGATCTTTTTAATATGTTCTTGGACTCACTCTGTATTTTATTAAATATCAATATTTAAAAGAAAAATTGCTATGTAACTTTCTTTCTTGTTGGTTCTATATGTGGTTTGGTTATCTGGGAAATTGCTTCCTTGTAAAATGACTTGGGCCAATTCCTTCTGTTTATAGTTTGTGGAATTATTTGAGTATTGGCATTAACTCTTCTTTGAAAGTCATAGAATACTTACATCACCTGGCTCAAAATTTTATTCTTTTATTATTTTTTTTTGGATTGGGTACTTTTATTGACTGATTTTATTTCACTTGGGGTGATAAGTCTGCTTAAAATTCTCATCTGATCTTGATTTAATTTTGGTACATGATACTCACCAATAAAAATATTTATTTCTTACAAATTTTTCAGTTACATGGGGTACAACAGAATTTTAAATTATGTCCTAGTGATTTTTTGAGTTTTCTTGGTGTCAGTCTTTTTACATTTTTAGAACACACCTTAAATCCCAGACAATGACATCTAATTGGGCTGCAGACAACGTGACAAATCAGAGAAAATTTTGATAAGAAGGAGTAAGAGATAGGATATGTCCCACTCTCCACTCTCAAGAGAACAGACAGGAAAGTAAAGCTACATAAGAGCTATTGGGGAGAGAGAGTGGGATTCAGTGGTATTCAATTAAGGTCCGTTCAGGTGAATTCTGTTTTGCATTTAAGTTCAGTGCAAATCATAAGAGTTCAGTTTGTAGAGTTCAAAGGAACTCTTTCCCCAGAAAAACAATCCAGTCAGAAGCTCAGAGAAACCAATTTGAATCAGTTAGCTTGATGAGCAGTTTGCGCAGGAACAGCTGAGTTGCACCACTTAGCCAAAGTTTTGAAAGAACTAGAAAGTTGAATTATTCATCTCTAAGTCTTAGAGGCTGAACATTCTAGGTCTAGGTTAGCATATAGAGGCTGGAAACTGAAGCCTTCAAGGACTTCAGGACTTACAGAAGTTTAGATTTTATGGAGGCTAGAAGCTTCTAGTCCTAGGTCTAGAGATGGTACCACTCCTGGACAAAGCCCTGAATTCATAGTTTGGGTAGAATTCAAGTCTCATCCCTTCATCTAAGAAAATAAAAGTGACATTTACATTTATAATTTTTTGTTTGCTTGCTTCTACTTTATTGATGCCAGCCCTCAGTTTTAAAATTTCTTCTATTTCTTTTGAATGTGATTCTTCTTTTTGTTCTATAGCTGCCATGGGTGCTCTGAAGTTTCTAGTTTGTTTTGTTTTGATTTTAATGTAGGCACTTAGTGCTATAAACTTGCCTATTAAAACAACCTGTGTTGTGTCTCATATGTTTGGGTATGTTATGTATTCATTTTCATTCAATTTTAGAAATTCTTTTTTTTTCTTTCTTAATTTCTGTCTTGGTCCATTTTTCCTTCAGTAGAGAGACATTCAGTTTGTAATTTTTCTGTTGTTTTCATCATTGTTGATATCCAAACTTAATCTGTGATGTTCAGATAGGATGCAGGTGTTCTTTTTTATTTTGTTGCATATGCTCAGACTTGCTTTGTTTCTGAGTATGTAGTCAGTTTTGAAGAAATTGCATGGAATGATGAGAAGAAAGTACATTTTTTATGTTTGTGTAGAATATTCTGTAAACATCTGTTATGTCCACTTGGTTTGTAATTTCTCTTGTTTTCCTTACATTTCTGTTTTCATCGTGTTTAGATGGCTTGTCTATTGCCCACAGTAGGGTAATGAGGTCTGCTATCACTGTGTGAGGGTCAGTATGTAAGCTCTAATGTTTCTTTTATGAACTTAGATGTGCTCAGTGCATGGTAAGAATTTCAATGTTTAATTGGTGGGTTTCTTCTCTTTGGTGAGTATTTAATGACATTTCCTATCTATTTTGATTATTTTTGTTTTGAAATCTGTTTTGTAAGTTATTAAAATGGGTAGTCCAGCTTATTTCTTAGTTCTATTTGCTTGAATTACCGTTTTTTCGATTTCTTACCATCAGATGATGTCCATCATTAATGGTAGGTTGTGTTTCTGAGATGAACATGCTGTTTCTAGTCATCTAGTGCAGGGGTTTAAGTATGCTCGGCCCAGGGCACTATTGGTTCATTTTACTATTTTGGTAACATATCAATTGTACTATATTTAGTCTTATCTTCTCTTTTGAATTAATCACTTTGTTTTCATTTCAAATGATACCCACCTTCCCAGTTACTCCTCCACAACCCCCGTTCTATCCCACTCTTCTCCTTCCCATTTGCTTCTATGAGGGTGCTCCTCTACCCACTCACCCAGTCCCACCTCACCACTGTAGAATACCCCTATTCTGGGACATCAAACCTCCACACAACCAAAGGCCTTCCCTCCCACTGATGTCAGATACGGCCATCCTCTGCTACATATGTATATGGAACCTTGGGTACTTCCATGTATACACACTCTTTGGTTGGTGGCGTAGTCTCTAGAAGCTCTGGGTGGTTCAGTTAGTTGATAGTGTTCTTTCTATGGGGTTGCAATCCCCTTCATCTTTCAGTCTGTGCCCTAGCTCTTCCATTACAGTCCCCAGGATCAATCAGATGGCCAGCTACGAATATCTGCATCAGTATTGGTCATGTGCTGGTAGATCCTCTCAGTGAACAGCCATACCAGACTCCTGTCAACAGTGCTTCTTGGCATCAGCAATAGTGTCTGGGTTTCTTATCTGCAGATAGGATGGATTCCTAGGTGGGGCAATTTCTGGATAGCCTTTCCTTCAGTCTCTGTTTCATTTTTTTGTTCCTGACTTTACTTAGCACAGGAACATTTTCAGTTAACAATTTTGAGATGGGTAGGTGGTCCCATCCCTCAACTAGGAGCTTTGCCCATTTACTAGAGGTGGTCTCTACATGTTCTATCTCCCTTTTGTTACGTATTTCAGCTAAAGTCATCTCCTTGGGTCCTGGGAGCCTCTTGCTTCCCTGATATTTGGGACTTTCTAGTGGTTACTATGAGTTCCTCATCCTCCACTGCTACCACTTTGGAAATCAATCTGACAGTTCCTCAGAAAATTGAAAATAGTTCTACATGAAGATCTCATGATAACATTACTGGATATATACCAAAAAGATGGTCTAACATATAACAAGCACACATACTCTGCTATGTTTATAACAGCCTTATTTATAATAGTCAGAAGCTGGAAACAACTCAGATGTCCCTCAACAGAAGAATGGATTCAGAAAATGTGGTACATTTACACAGTGGAGTACTACTCAGCTATTAAAAACAACAACTTCATGAAATTCACAGGCAAATAGATAGTACAAGAAAATATCATCCTGAGCCAGGTAACCCAGGTATACATAACACATATGGTAAGTATTCACTGATAAGTAGATATTAGCCCAAAAGCTCAGATTACTCAAGATATAGCCCACAACCCATATGGAGCTAAAAAAGAGAGAAGACCAAAGTGTGGATGCTTCAATCCTACACAGAAGGGGAAAGAAAATAATCATAGGAGACAGGAACCTGGGAGGGAGAGAGGAGGTTGAGGGATAAAAGGCGGGCAGAAGGAGGAAACAGGAGAGAAGTACAGAGGGTCAGGGGATCAAACAACATTATCGATCTTCTTTAATTTTGGACATAGTGTGACTTCAAGCTTCTTTCTCCAAGACTGTAAAATTAAATACACTGTGGGTCCCTTGGCCCAACTGGGCAAGGACAAAAATCTGCCCAGGTCCAACCTCAGTGTGAAGAGTCCTTAGAAAGGTAAGAAAGGGAATGGAGCTGACTCAATAATGACTCAGAGCAGTAGATGCAAGCTGTTAGTTTAGCTCCTCTTTCTGTTCCCTTATGATTCTCAGTATTTTTCATTCTTCAACTTCAGCTTAATAGTCAGAAAGCCTGAATACAATCTTTTATTTACTAAAGCTACATTATCAAGGCTTTGATAATTGTTAATAATTATCAAGATTTCTTAGATTTACATGAAAATTTACATACATAAAAGATTTACATTTCTATGAGTCCTGGATTAATAGTCCCAGTCTGTTTTCTTAGAGCAGAATCAAGCACAAAGCAAAAGAATATTCCCTTACAGGTTTACACAGCCTGTTCCTTGTGTGTAGCTGGCCACAGCTCTTCAAGCTTTCTGGTACAACAGACAGCAACCTTTAGTAACTATTCTCATATAAAAACATAAAGATAGCAGACTACAAAAATTAAAATGATTACTTAAATATTTTGAATTTATGCAAGTTAAATGAATAGCTTTCTCTACTATCTTTCCAGGCATTATCTCCAATTCTTCAATCAGCTAGAAAAATAGTGCACTAACTTTTTATATGCTTCTACATCTTCTTTTAATTCTCTAATCATCATTTTTTTTATCCCAGCAATTCCATAGCCTCATAGAATTTACTCCAAAATCATATATGATTTTCTATTTTTTCTATCCATACCTTTTCTGAGATCACTTTAACTCTTTATCCTCAATGTCCCCAAGTTCACTCTAGGTAATCAATGAAGCGGTCATTGGACTAGAGGGTACATGTACTTCCTCATAATTTCAAAATCAAAGCCAAGTTTGACAATGAGCCATTTCCAAAATGGACCATGTAGGCTTTTATGGCCCTTGTGCTTATATTGTCTAGATCTTTTCACATGACTCTAAGGGCCAAGCAGAAGGCCTTTACCCCGTCCTCCACAGCCTCATGACCATACTCATTCCTTATTTCTGAAAATTGGATCTGTTCCATTTACTATGGCGTGATTAGCTCTGAATAATGGGGGAAGTATATTCCCAGAAAGAAAGATTTAAAGTAGAGTAGTAAAGACAGCAGATCAACTTCGGGGCAACAACAACCATCAGCACACATGGGAATCATGGGATCAATAGCCAGGCAATGCTCCTGGGGTAGGAATTATCACACCTCCTCTTATGCAGCCACACTGGAACCAGCAACAGCCTACCTCCCATTTCAACAGCCTCTGGTGATTCCATAATTAATAATCTAATGTCAAGAATCTAACCATCTGGGATAAATATCTCTCATGCCTGGAAAAGTAGTTTATTCCTTATCTACAGTTACAGAGGTATCACTTCCATGCCACACTAAATGTTTTCTTTGACCTCATATTCTGAGAAGAGATGGATTCTTCACCTGGGAAAATCCTTTTCCTTTCCAAACTATCCTGCTGTGTCTGCTGCTCATTTATAAAAATAAAAATTATACCCTAAAGAATTTTCCCAGGTATAATTACTAAGGTTTCACCTATCAGAAGTGAAAAATTTAAAAAGCCCACAAATCAGCCAAGCAGTGGTGGCACACACCTTTAATCCCAGTACTTAGAAGGCAGAGGCAGGCAGATTTTTGAGTTTGGGGCCAGCCTGGTCTACAGAGTGAGTACCAGGACAGCCAGGGCTACACAGAGAAACCCTGTCTCAAAAAAACAAAACTAAAAACAAAACAAAAACAAAAACAAAAAGCCCACAAATCAAAACTGTATTGGTAAAACTGAAAGGAAAACTTGATGCAGTCATTCAATCTAAGTATCGCCATATGTTTTCAATAGCTAAAGAGAAGTAAAGATTTTGGAAAAGTCTTGTAAATCATATTTAATTTCCTCTTTAGAAGTCTGAGGTAAAATTCATAGGTAATACAATCACAAGTGTAAAATATTTTGACGTAAAAGCAATGTCATGATACTTAAAAGAGAAATAAAATGAAAGTAACTTATAAAGCCATGTATAGTTTATTTGGGAACTGTACTGTAGCAGAAAGTGGTGTAGTTGTATAATCACATCCAATATAATCATCTTCAGGAAACAAAATGCCAAAAGAGCCCATTTGTTCAGAAATGTTATAGGACAGCCACTCCTACATAAGAAAAGTGGTTCCAATGTAATCCCTGTTATGTGATGAACTATTCTATAAAGTTCTGAACAGAATAAAATGCAGTCTCCTTTAGACATAATAGTTACATTCATCAACTTTTATATAAGATATCACCATCCAAAAATATTTCATGTTAACATGTACAAGTCTATTGTGTTTCAGACTCAGAATATTAAATAGGTTTGAGATAAAGTATCAGGTATAATATTAAAATTGCATGAGAATTAAGACAACTTTGGGTTGTATTTCCAAAATTTTATCTTTCTTTCATTCCCACAGCAAAACATATCCATCTCAGATGCCCAAATGTCCTCTGGATGGAATTATTACCAATTGGTACAACTGTATTTGACATTTTCCAAAAGGGACTGTATTCCAATACATAAAGCCATGTCCTGTACATTGTAGTTTCCCTTCCCTCTGCTTATGGACAATGCCATTACTCTCAGGTTCAGTTCTCTTCAGCCTAATTATCTGCTCTATTTCAGAGTCGTCTTCCACACTGCTCCCCTCTCAGTGGTGCTACTTAAACATCTACTCTGATTACAACTCTAAATTTGTACAGGTGTGTCCATGTGCTCACAGTCCTTGGTCTTAAGGTTCATGCTACAGTGGACTCCCCACTGCTATTGACTACCTAAAGTGGTCTGAATTGTAGTACTGATCTGATCTCTTGCTGAGAAACTTGTCCCTGCTTTTTCTAAGATCAAACATTCATTACAACAGTTGCCCTTGATTGCCTGACATTCAGGTATGATCCTTTTGCGGAAAACAACATTGACCTGGAACACATCAATCAGAGAAATCAATCTGGAAATTATCAAAATATTCTCTTGGGATTGGCTTTCATAGTATCTGAAGATGCGTCACAAGTTGTCAATTCAGAATAGATATTAGTAGTATGTAGATGCAGTATTTATGTTTTCCAAAAGAAAGAAAGGAAAGAAGGAAGGAAGGAAAGAAGAAAGGAAGGAAGGAAGGAAAGAAGGAAGAAAGGAAGGGAAGGAAGAGAAGAAGAAAATGTTTTTAAGATATACTTTGCTCTAACTCTGATATCACCTATATTTCTTAGTGATCTTGAATTCAGTTTCCCTGATGGACAAGTTGAATAATGTTGAGATGCATAGTTAAATTTAAGATATTTGTGAATATGACTTACAATAAGTGTTGTCTGCTCAAATATGTATGATTCCAGAAATAACATCTTTGGGTTGTTTCCATTTTGTTGTAGTCACTACATAGACGGGCTTAATATGCTGTGAATACAATTTTACAAAGATTCAACATGAATTGAAAGATTCAGTATGTTTGTTGTCTTCTCTGACTAAGGAATATCTGAGAATAAGAAATCAACACATAGGCCACACAACTCCATAGATATATCTACTTAGGGGGTTGCTCTATTTGCTAGAGTAGGTGTGGCTGTGTTGGAAGAAGTGTGTCAATTAGGTTAGGCTTTGATATTTCAAAAGTCTAAGCCAGGACCAGTGGCAACTTCTTCCTACTGCTTGCTGATCTGAATGTAGAACTCTCAGTTCCTTCTCCAGCGTCATATCTCTCTGAGGGCTGCCGGTGCTTCCCACCATGCTTACAATAGACTAAACATGTGAGGCTAATGCTTTTTCTTTTTAAGATTTGCCATAGACATAGTGTCACTACATAGAAATAGAACACCGAGGAAGACAAATTATATCACATTTTGCATGTGCACCACATTTTTATTACCCATTCACCTGTTGAAAGACATTTGATTATTTTGTGAATAAAGCAGCTATGAACATTGCTGAGCAAATGTCTGTTGGACCAGGGTGTTGAATCCTTTGGAGATATACTAAGGAGTACTATAGCTGGGTCATATGAGAGATAGTTTTTTAGTATTTTGAGTATTCTCTGTACTGATTTCTGGAAGAGCTATGTCAATTGTATCAAGTTTGAATGAGGGCCCCTTCTTCACATCCTTACAAGCATTTATTATCAGTTGTTTGTTCATTGACCCATTCTGATTAAGATCAGGTCAAATCTCAGTGCTACTTTCATCTGTATTTTGCTAATTGCTAAGGATGATAATTGCTATTTCTTAGCCAGTTTTCTCCCTTTCCTTTTTTTGAGAATTACCTATTTAGTTCTGTGAACCACTTTTAAATGAGGTGCTTTGTTTCCTTCACTCTTTCTTCTTTTACTTTTTTGTGTATTCATAGTGGATATTAATCTTCTGTCAGATTTATAGATAGCAAAGATGCTTTCCTATTCTGTAGTCTTTTTGTTCTCAGATTATTTCCTTCACTGTACAGAAGCCGTTTAGTTTTATAGGGTCCCATTTGTCAAGTGCTGATCTTCATTCGCAGGCACACAGAGTCCTAGTCAGACAGTTCTTTTCTCACTTGTATTGTGTAGGGTACCATCTATGATTTCTTCTAACAGCTCAATGTTCAGGTTTCCTAGTCTTTACATTATTATTCTCCCAGTGTTCTTTCTATTTACTCCCCTGCTCTCTTTAGGGCAGTAATTCCCAATCTTCCTAATGCTATGATCCTTTAATACAGTTCCTCGTGCTTTGGTGTTCCCCTACAACCATAAAATTACTTTCATTGCTACTTTATAACTGTAATTTATTACTGTTATGAATTGCAATGGAAATATTTTTGGAGAGAGATGTGCAAAAAAAGATTGAGACCCACAAGTTACGAGCCACAGCTCTAGGGAAGGTTTCTGTGTATGAGGCATACACTTGCTGAGTAAAGACAATATTGCCTACCCACAGTCACTGTACACAGCCTTTGTTCTGAGATTTCAGCTTGTGAATTTTGTTGGGGTTTAGTTGCTGCCTGCTGGCATGAGCAAGAATATTTCTTAATCTGTTTCACAGAATTACTTCCCAAAGAGAGATCACTGTGTTGTTATTTTTTTTCTTAATTCTTCTAAAGAATCCTGGGCTTTTCAGGGCAGATCTTCGACAGAAAAGCAGCAGGAAAGCAAAGTACACTTCATTCAATGCCAGCCGGCAGCTCAGAGCTTTATAGGGTTGTGTGGTTTCCAGGGTCTCTTGGGCAGGCAGCTCTGCTGCCTGCTTTCCTAGGGCCTCAAGCCTTCCTGGCATTGTTGTAGGAAGACATACAATGCATTTGAATAACATTCTCATTTCAAAATGAGAATGACATTCTCATTTCAAAACTTCTTACACAGCATTAGGGGGTGCACAATAAGAGCACTGTTGTTTACCTTCCTCTGTTGAAGTCTGAAATACACCTAGAAAATGTTTCCCTCTAGGTGCTAGCACATCTCAAATGGTGACAGTGATTGTAATTATAAGGATAGTTTATGAAGCCACTAATGTGCACAATTAACAATATTAGCTTTTTTGTTTAATTTCTTAGCTCACCCTGAAAGAAATCAAGTGATATTAGAAGAGGGGTACCTTTAAATTACATACTACTTTCAATAAATTAGAATTTAACATTTTATAAATGTTAAATTTTAACCTGATACAATCTACAATGGTATATTTTAAGTTTTGCAAATGTGTCTTAGGGCAAAGTTGCACTTCTTTTTAATTTCTTTGAATAATCTTAGGGCAAAGCTTGATTCACTACTGCATTGATTAAACATGTCACTACAAAAAGTGTTTCTGAACTATACCTATTAACATTAATTTCATGGAAACCTAAGCAACACAATGATTGTGCTTTTTGTAGCTAAAATTTCACAGAGTTTTCTAATTCTGATGAGTTTACATGGCTTTGTCTAGAAATTTCTATTGTAAATAATTTCCTTAGAAATTGAAGATGGTTTTGGATTTGTTTGTAATATATTAAGTCTTAGAGTTTTGTTACTGTGAAGAGACACTATGACCAAGGTAACTCATACAAAAAAAAGTATTTCATTGGGGCTAGCTTACAGTTTCAGAGGGTCAGTCCATTATCAACATGACAGGAAGCATGGCAGCATTCAGGCAGACACAGGGAGAGGCAGAGAAGGAACTGAGAGTTCTACATCTTAATCAGAAGGCAGCCAGAAGAGTGTCTTCTGCAAGCAGCCAACAGGATACTGGAATTCCACATTGGGAGGAGTTTAAGTCTCGGACCTCAAATGCCATCTCAGAGTGGCATACCCCCTCCAATAAGTCCATACCTACACCAACAAGGCCACACCTCCTAATTGTGGCATTTCCTGTGGGCCAAGCACTCAAACACATATTTCTATAAGGGTCAAATCTATTCAAATCACCACATATACAATCCATGTTGTTTTCATTTTATGTATTTTATTTGACTCCATATAATTTATCTGTTTAAAATTATAGTATAATACACAAAATATTAAGATATATGAGATATTATACTTAAAAATAAAACCAGACAACAAAAAAACAAGGACAATGATATGGAAACCATGGTCAGAGAACTTAAGAGATAAAATGATAATTAATCTTTAAATTTGTTCTCTGATCTCTTAAAAGTTTATTATTCAAATATCCAACTACAAGATTTTATTTTTTCATTTACTCTACAGCTGAATATTGAGATAAGGTTGAGCAATCCCTGCACTAGATCTCTAACCTTCTTTTAACAGTTTGCTATGAGAAGCTCTCACTAAATTGTCTAGACTGGCATTGAATTTTCCCTGTCACTCAAACCACTTTCTTGCCTCAGCTTCCCAAGTATGATTACAAGCCTTACCAACAGACCTGGGTAACTCTTAAGATATTTTCTGGATCTGCCGTATTATATCTGTTAGAGTTAGATTTACTCCTTTTGTTGGTACTATGTTAAATTAAGGCTACAAACCTGGAAGCACTTTTTGAGTAAAGTTTTGGATGTTGTTCTCCAAAGCACAATGTATGGAGACAGTTTATCTTAAGGACCCCGAATTAAGGAGCATTGCGAATCCACGTCAGCATGTCCAGGGGAATTTTGTCCATCCGTTCCGCCAGAGTTCATATTCACATAGAGAACAAAGAATCAAAAACAAGCCCTCCAAGCTTCTATCTTAGGTTTTGGCTTCTTACATCGATTCATCAAATTTAGTCATTCCTCGATAAAAATTTAACTATTCATGACCTACCAGGCTAAAATGTTTTGTTAAATTGCAATTATCTTCTCTCATCCTGGGATCTTGAAGAACAAAGATTTAAAACAGCTTTTGTCCAAGTGGCTTCATAACATGATCCCAAGTGTCAAGACATGTTCAGGAAAGAAGATGTAAGCAGAAGAAGAAAGAGGATCAAGGATGGATGTGCTGTATGTAGCCTCTTACTACTCAGATCGCTGGTGTGCCTTCTCTGCACAGTCTGTGAAAGATTATAGAATGTGCCTGCACATCATTTGTACAAAACACACTGCCTCTTACTGATTAACTCAAGCACTAAAATCCTCACTCTTGCAGGCTGCATGTGGACAAATGTGAATGGTTTGGCTCTATACTCTCTCATGATACATATCATGTCCTAAGAGGCAGGTTCACAGAGCCTCTAAGACAGAATGCAAAGGGAATCACTAATCACAGAATGCAAAGCCAATCATGCAAAGATGTCCTCTCAGCTTGAACCTAGGAGACTCTGACTGAGACCTGCACATAACTAATCACTGAGATAGAGGTGATATGTAAGGAATACACTACAAGTTTCAATAGGAAATTCACTGCAAGTTTTAAATGACTAAATCAATTTCTTACTTTTACTTAAAACTCCATTTAAATTAAAGATAGCCATGGCAAAAAAAAAATGACAATTTCATAACATTCATGCCAACATAATTACACCATTTATGCAGAAATATGTAGCACATATTCAAAGCCAACTGAATTTAAAGGCATACTGTTAATATCATAGAATTCACTGGATTCTATAATTAATGTGACATAATAGAAAATCTTGTGCCCTAAAGTATGAACTTTGAGACTCGTCAAAGATAAAAGCTCTTTTATTCTCTATGTCTTAGATTTTACAGACTTTATTTAGCTTTAATTTTCTGTTTAAAATAAGAAAATATTAACATCAGTTAAAACAATGTTGCTCACTTAAAACGTATTTTTCTTCTACATCGAACAAGGGATTCCCTCCTTAAAAGAGCCAGATAGAAGGAGGTAGGAGTAAGGGGGGGGGGGATAAGAGGAGAAAGAATGGAGAGTGTGGAGAGGCAGCAAGCAGATAGACACACACACAGAGAAAAGAGAAACAGAGGTAGAGATAGAGTGTTTTCTTACTTTGGAAGGTTTTATTTATTTTTTTTTAATAAAGTAAAATACAAACCGTGTGAAACAGCACGATGAAGTACTCCATTTGGCTTTGGTCTGCATATTGATTATTTGGTCTGAAATGAAGACTTTTGAAGATATTTCACTTCTTGGCATTTAGAATCAATAGTCTTCTCATTGTCATGAAGAGTGTTTGGAGATACCTTGGCAGGTATTTTTATCCATAGTGATCATGCCTATTCTGTTGGTGACGATGAACACTTTCCTCTCGTTATTAAGAGCTTAGTAACTTCGAGCTAAAGGTTGTGATTATACCATGGTGACAAAAAACAATTCCCATTAGGGCTCTAGTAACCTCATTTGTTGAGAAGACTGTACTTACTCTCAGCGTATATAGATTTAAGTCAAACAAATGCTAGCCAGCTTCATTCTTTGTCCATAAAATGTGTGATTTATTAGGAAGTAGTTAAATTAAAAGGATATTAATTATTTCAACTACACTAAACTATTTTCTTATTTATAAAACATGCACAAGGAAACTTAATTTTCAAATTGGTCCTTGATTAGTGATAGCTTCAATGTTCAATAACGGAAAGGAGACAGACACTTCCACAAGCCCATCCCAGGCACAGTGATTTCAATTCCGTGAACTTCTCTGCTAACACAAAGTGAAAACGCACTGGCAGAATGCTCAGTGTAGCAGTTTAAAAAAGACATTTCTAAGTAAAAGCTTTGAAATTGTTCCAGTCTTTCTTTATGCTTTCAATTTTAGCCCGAGTTGATCAAAAATAAAAAATAAAATAAAGAAAAAAAGGTCATGCTTTGAGAAATTTTTAAATCTGTCTCAATCTTGGAATGACAAGCCTTTCAAGCCAAATGACTAAACCCCTCAGAGGAGAAGTGCATAGTGGGTCCCATGGCACCTCAGATAAACTTCAGACTTCTTTCTAATACAGTCAAGTACTACTCACTTGTGTACCTTTAGAAACCCTTGAAGAATTCAAACCATTTTCAGTTGTTTCAAATTACCTTGCCTGCCACTTAAAAAATATTGGAATTTGCTTCCTATTTAGCATCTGCTGTGATGAGAAATGTTTCACAGGCAAATTAGCACATATTATCATGGTTATTCTCTCAAGCCCATGGTTTACTTAAAATACAGCAGAGGCCCTAACAACAATAAACCACAGAATAAGCCTTCACTTCCACATATGTCATTTCAATCTCTGGAGCTTTCTGGTTCTCTCAGAACTTAGATTTAGTTGACAGCATCAAAATTTCAACCAATATCAAGCTTATTTTCCCAAGTTGTCAGTCTTTTTTTTTTCAACTTTTGCCAATCAATTCATTTAAGTAATTTCACAAATATGCACAGGTTCATAAAAGCATACAACATGGCAAACAGTGAAGAAGAAAAAAATCTTCTTGTAACGAATTCACTATATACCGTCTGTTATTGGAACACTGGTGCTGTCTCATAACTAGGGACAGATAGTTTAAATAGAAGAATGTATTACCTATATAGCTGAGAAATGTTAGTTATTTTATTTTAACATCAGATTTGAACAAAACAAAATTTTATGATGAATTACATGATGAATTATATTACTGTTTCAAAATACTAGATTTATATAGAAAAATGTTTGGGATAAACCAATTTAGAGTTCATTGCCCATGCACTTGTAAAATTGTACGGCTATTATGGAAATCAATGTGGTGGATCCTCAGGAAGATGGAAATTGATTGACCTCTCCAGCTACACCACTCTTGAGCATATACACAATGGATGTCTCATCCCACCACAATGACACTTGCTCATCCATGGTTACTGTAGTTTTATTCACAATAGCCGGAAACTGGAAACAAAATAGACGTTCTTCAACTAAAGAATAGATAAAGAACTGTGGTACTCTATTTACACAATGGAGTATTATTCAGCTGTTGAAAACAAGGACATCATGAAATTTGCAGGCAAATGGATGAAACCCAGACCCAGAAAGACAAGAGTGCTATGTATTCACATATTACTGGACATTGGTTTTTAAGTAAAGGATAATCCTGCAACAATCCACATATCCAGGAAGGCTATGAGACCTGGAGGACTCATGGGTGATCACATGGATCTCCTATGAAAAGGGAAATAGAATTGTGAGTAGATTAAAATGGGATCAGGAAGAATCAGGTGAAGGGTAGCAGAGACATAGGGGAAAAAGTACTGGGAGAGACAACTTGAATTACAGGGCAATTGGGAAGTGGGATGTAGAAAAATAATGTCTTGAAAATTTCCCAAGATCTATGAGAGTGTACCTAGCAAAGTCACCTAGTAATGAGGGTAAAGAGACCATACAGGCTATCCTTTATAACTAGGCAAGTCTGTTAGCAGTGGGACTAAGATATCAACTCAGCCACAAAATATTCAATCTATAGTCACTTCTGAATACCAGATGTGCTAGGGCAATGGTGGCATAGAACATATGGAAGTGGCCAAGGACTGACTGTTCCAACTAGAGGCCCACAAGGGGGAAACCCATATCTGACATGCTTAAACGGCCAGGAAAATGCAGAGATACATGATTAAGCCAAGGGCAGGGGGGAGTCAATGAAATGATTCTTAGTGATATATTGCTCTACTCATAGATTGTTGCCTAGCCCAATTTCCATCAATGGGGCATCATCCAGGAATTTATGGAAGCAGATAAAAAAAAAAAAGAAAACGAAAAACTCATACCCAAACACTAGTTTGAACCAGTGGGGAAAGGCAGGAGAATGGAAGAAAGATAAGAAGGAAACAGAAGAGTCTAAGGACCAGACCCACAGAATCAACTGAGGATAGCTCATAAGCAAAAAGCACTGACACTGTATTGGTCTGAGCTAGGTATTCTACATATAGATTATTATTATATAGCTTTTATTTCTGGTGGAATTCCAACAGTGGGAGTGGGGGTTGACTCTTACTCTTTTGTCTGTGCTTGGGACAATTTTCCACCTACTCGCCTGCCTTTTCTATGTTGATATAAGGATTTGGGCCTAGTTTAAGGTAACTTGTTAGACTGTGTTTAGAAGGGAAATGGAGACTCTCTACCCTGCTCCTTTCTACCTACCGTCAACAGACTCGTGGATCCTGAGCCATATAGCTAAGTATTCTTTTCCCTACCCATCTTATTGTTTACTGAGTCCTCTAGAACAAGCCAAGCTGCCCTGAGCAGTCTACTATTGCAGAGGGACCTCTATTCTCCTGCCACCTCTCTTCCCACCTTCATGAGAGCTGCTGATCCTGAACCATACATGTAAGCATCTCTTCCCCTGCCCATCTTCCCTGCTATCTTGGTCTTCTGGAGCAAGCCAAACTCTGAGCAGCTTGCTAGCCCAGACAGATCTTCACTCTCATGCCACCTAACAGCCTACTTTTACTGATTCTGCAACCCAAATAACCCAATTAAAAATGGAATGCAAAACTAAACAGAATCTTCAACCAGTAAGAAAAATCTCATTTAGCTGAGAAGCACTTAAAGAAATGTTCAAAGTCCTTAGTCATCAGGAAAATATAAATCAAAACAACTCTGAGGTTCCATCTTATACCCTTCAAAATGGCTAATACAAAAGAACTCAAGAGATAGCACATGCTGGGAAAGTCATTGTTCATGGGGAACACTTCACCATTGTTGGTAGGAGTACAAATTTGTACAACCACTTTGGAATTCAATTTGGTTTCTCAGAAAACTATGAATAGTTCTACCTCAAGACCAAGCTATACCACTCCTTGGCATAGTCCCAAAAGATGTTCCACCATTGTACAAATACACTTGTTCAACTATGTTCATAGCACCTTTATTTATAATATCCAGAAACAAAACAACTGAGATGATCAACTCATAAATTTGCAAGCAAATGAGTAGAACTTGTGTATATAACTTGAATGAGGTAACATGGACCCAAAAGAACATGCATGGTATACACTCACTTACAAGTAGATATTAGCCATAAAATACAGGATACCCACTCTACATCTAAGAGACCCAAATAAGAAGGAAGGAACAAGCAAAGATACTTGAATCTCACTTAGAACAGGAAATAAAATAGTTAATAAATGAAGAATGAATGGAGGGAGCAGGGTAGGAAAGAGGATGGGGAGGACTGGTTGTGGAGGTTCTGGGTCAGGTGAGGGGAAGGACAGGAAAGATGGTCAGATGGCCATGAAAATGAATAAAAATCTATACCTGACAGGGGTGTAGGGGGCTAGGGGGTATCTCCAGGACATGACAGAGACCTGAGGTAAGGGGGGAAGCCCCCAAATATCTATGAATGTGACTCTAGTTGTCACTCACAGAACACCAGATATGGAACCTGAAGAGGCTACCTCCGATAGCTAGGCAGGAACCCTAGTGGAACAGTAAGTATACCAACCCAAAGCTTTTGACCCAAAAGTTGTCCTGTCTACAAGAAATACAGGGATTGAGGATGGAGCAGAGACTGAGTGAATGGCCAATCAACTTGAGACCCATCCCATCTGTAAGCATCAATCCCTGACACTATCAATGATACTCTGTTTACAGGCAGGGGCCAAGTATGGCTGTGCTCTGAGAGGCTCCACCCAGCACCTGACTCAGACAGATGCAGACACCCACAGCCAAACAGTGGTTGGAGGTTGGGGACCCTTATGGAAGAATAGGAGGAAGGATTGGGGACCCTGAAGAGGATAGGAACTCCAAAGGAAGACTAACAGAGTCAACTAACCTGGACTCTTGGGGTGCTCAGAGACACCAACCAAGGAGAATAATCAGGATAGACCTATACTTCCCCACACATAAGTAGCAGATATGCAGCTTGGTCTTCACGTGGGTCCTGAACAACTGAAGCAGGATCCCCAAAACGTGTTATCTCTCGGGGGGATATGTTTTGCAAGCTGGGCTGTCTTATCTGGCCTCAGTGGGAAAGGAAGCACCTAGGCCAACAGAGACTTGATGTGCCAAGGCAGGAGGATATCCAGGAGACCCCCAGACACTCAGACTAGGGGCAGGGCACATGGGGGACAAGGGTTGTGGGAGATGGTGACCAACGGGGGGCAGTCAGCAGGATGTAAAGTGAATAATTTTAAAAAACAATAAAATAAATGTCTTAATTTATAAAAGTTGCTGTGGTCATATAGTTTCTTCACAGCAATAAAACCCAAACAATGATATTTAAATTTTTCAAAGAAATAAGCTAATCTTATACCAACTAATGAATTTTCAATATATTATTTGTATTAAAATTAACTTCATATTACAAACTTCATTAAAAGTTCTCAATTTAAATACAAAGATAAAAATTTTAAAAACTAGAAAAAACAGAAATTGTTTCTCTTACTATATTTTAATTCTAAATATTTTCAACAATATGCACTCGATCACTGAAAACTATGTATTCTCATTGTATAAGTAGAAAAACCCAAACCAAACTAATTAGTTTAAAGAAGTTTATAAATAACAAAATTTTGATCTTCAAAGAAAGTTATATGTTTACCAGAATTTTATAAAAAAATAATATAAAATAAAAAAAAAAAAAACAAGGTTGGAAGATCAGACAAGTTCTAACAGAAGATAATGACTCCCATTCCACTCACACCCACAGTTTGTCTATGTGCAAAATAACGTCAACGTATGACTATCAATGTTAATATAGTATACTTCCTCCCGTGAACTAACCATATAAGAGTATAAAACCTAGCACTTCCCAGAGACTGAACCACCAACCAGGAGTATACATGGGATAGTGAGAAGTCCCTGGCACATATGTTGCAGAGGTCTGCCTAGTATGGCCTCAGTGGGAGAAGGTGTGCTTAATCCTCTAGAGACTTGAGGCCCTAGGGAAGGGGGGAGGCCTTGTGGGGGGGAAGAGCATCCACTTGAAGGAAAGGGGGAGGATGAATAGGATGAGAAACTGTGGGAGGGAATAATGAAGGGAGACAAATAACTAGAATGTAAATAAATAAAATAACTTAAATTTTTAAAAAACACTAGTGGTTAATAATAATCATATCTTAAGACTTTTAGAGCATATATATACATACATTCATATGTACATACATATATACATTTATAACTATTTAGCATACTTTTATGTATATGAATGCATAAATTAGATCTCTTATTCTTTTTTGCAAACCTCCCACATAAATGAAGAAAAGTAGATTAGGTAAATGACTTTCTTTTGACAGACAATAATAGACAGAGCCTGGACCTGAACAAAATAATTATATTTTGATGTATTATATAATATATATTAAATAGATATTTTATGTCATTAATATAGTATATTGTATTATATAAAAATATTTATTTGTAATAGATCATGAATGTGTCATGAATAATAGGTGATTCTGTGATTAATTATTACAGATGTAGGAAGATGTGTGCCTTGAGAAAAGGACAAAGAACTGTTTTAGTTAGCAGGAAGGATGATCTAATAAAAAGAAATCAGTGTACATACAGTAAAAAACATGGTGAAACTGGCAAGTACGTGGATATTACCGAAGAAGCATTATGAAATATTTAGACATTTACAAGAGCTATAACATGTGGAAGAGAGCCTCCTTTCATTCTGCCTAAAGCTTTGTTAAACTCTGATACATACATAGACCCTTATACAAATAGTTATTTTTACAGAGTTATGTTCTAGTACAAGCAGCATAAACAACCTGTGATGAATGTAAGGTAGAAATGAAACCCAATTCATCTAACATATACTATCTCTCCATGATAAGGAGCAGAAGCCAGAAACTGTGTTTTTATCCTCACAACCATACTACACTTCTACTCCAAGCTGTGCATGGTCTTCTCTCACCCTATATCATACTATTAGATAATGGACTATATCTACCCTTGTCTTAGTTTAAACCAAAATGATGGGGTTCAAGAGATGCTGTGCTTCTAGTTTCTGATAGGGAACCCAGCAGATATGCAAATGTCAATAACTTCTAGCTTATTCGCAAATTTGAGCTTATGTGAACATAGAATGGTTTTTTTTTTTTTTAGGTATAATTTAAAACAAATATGATTAATATAAAATAAAAACAAATGATAATACAACTATTTTCAACCTACAGATGGTAACCAGTTCCAGAAAGAATTAGTTATATCTTCTTAGTAAAACTATACATATGTATACATTATTCATTTGGTTCTGAGCCATTACAGTTTTGGAAAACAGCATCCTCCTTAGTGTTCATGGTAAATTTCGTTTTTATTGATAGTATAGTAAGGCAACATAAATATATTTAAACTTGCCTCTTTGCATTAAAAAAGCAAAATCTATACTTATTTAAAGTAAGTCGGTGGAAATAATATTAAACCATATTCTTACCACAGAAAAGCTTGTGGGACAGAAATATGTTACTCAAATTTAGAAAAATTAATAAACATGTGGAGGAAACATCATTTCTAAAATCAAAATCACTGTGATAGTAACAAATTATAAAAGAAGAAACTAAGAAAGAATAGCAGGAAATGAATAGTTTTACTTTAATTTTTAATCTAACAATGTGTTTTAAAGTTGTGACCCTAGCTTTGAGGGGAAGTGCCCTACAGATATCTGACAGCCAACTAAATGGCTGATGAATGAGTCAGGATGGATTGCAGTCTACAATATAGAAGCCAAGACACTTAAAAGAGCAAGACTCTAAACCAAAAGGTCATATGATTTGGGATATATATATATATATATATATATATATATATATATATATATATTAGAAATAAAAAAATTAAAAAATCCATTCATCATTTTTAAGTACCTAAGGTTAAGAAAAATGAGAAAAAATATCTATAATCTAAAAGTGAATAAAACATGAAAAGAAATATATAGATTATGTGGGTGGTTTGAATGATGAAGCCAAGAGAAACACGGAATTATAGAGCTGATGTGTACTTCACATGAAAATAAATTCATTGCTAGAATTAACACATACAGATACCAGATACCCAAGTTAAATCAGGACCCAATAAACCAACTAAACACTCCCATAACCCCTAAGGAAATGGAAGCAATAATTAAAAGTCTCCAAACTAAAAAGAGCCCAGGACCAGAAAGTTTTAGTATAGAATTCTATTAGGCCTTCAAAGAAGACCTAATACCAATTCTCTTCAAACTATTCCACAAAACAGAAACAGAAGGAGTACTACCTAATTCGTTCTATGAAACTACAATTACGCTCATACCTAAACCACAGAAAGCCCCAACAAAGAAAGAGAACTTCAGACGAATCTCCCTTATAAATATCAATTCAAAACTACTGAATAAAATTCTCAGAAACTGAATCCAAGAACACATCAAAACAATCAACCATCATGATCAAGTAGGCTTCATCCCAGGAATTCAGGGATGGTTCAATATACAAAAATCCATCAACGTAATACATTATATAAACAAATTTAAAAAAAAAATTACATGATAATCTCACTAGATGCTGAGAAGGCATTTGACAAAATACAACACGCCTTCCTGGTAAAAGTCTTGGAAAGATCAGGAATTCAAAGCCCATACCTAAACATAGTAAAATCAATATACAGCAAACCAGTAGCCAACATAAACTAAATTTAGAGAAACTTGAAGCAATCCCACTAAAATCAGGGACTAGACAAGGCTGCCCATTCTCTCCCTACCTATTCAATATAGTACTGGAAGTCCTAGCTAGAGCAATTAGACAACAAAAGGAAGTCAAGGGATGCAAATAGGAAAGGAAGAAGTCACTATTTGCAGATGATAAGATCTTATATGTAAGTGACCCCAAAACTTCCACCAGAGAACCCCTAAACCTGAAAAACTACTTCAGCAAAGTGGCTGGTTATAAAATTAACTCAAACAAATCAGTAGTTTTCCTCCATCAAAGGATAAACAGGCTGAGAAAGATATTAGGAAAATGAAACCCTTCACAATAGTCACATATAATACAAAATATATTGATGTGAATCTAACCAAGCAAGTGAAAGATTTGTATGGAGAAAACCAGATACACTGAAACTAATAGAAGAGAAGGTGGGGAAGAACCTTGAATACTTGGGCACAAGGAAAAAGTTCCTGAACAGAACACCAATGGCTTATGCTCTAAGATCAAAAATTGACAAATGGGACCTCATAAAATTGCAAAGCTTTTGTAAGGCAAAGGACACTGTCAATAGGACAAAACGGCAACCAACAGATTGGGAAAAGATCATTACCAATCCTAGATCCGATAGAGGGGTATTATCCAATATATACAAGGAACTCAAGAAATTAGGCCATCCTCCTCTATGTACTCAGCTGAGGCCATGGGTCCCTCCCTATGTGCTCCCAGGCTGGTGGTTTAAAACCTGGGAGCTCTGGTTTGTTGGTATTGTATCTCTCCCCCTGGGGAAGCAAATGCTTTCAGCTCCTTCAGTCTTCTTTCTAACTCCTCCATTGGGAACTTCATTATCAGTTCAATGGTTAGCTGTGAGCATCTGCCTCTGTATATAACAGGCTCGGGCACATCTCAAAGAAGACAGCTATATCAGCCTCCTGTCAGCATGCACTTCTTCCTGGCATTCTTATCAGCATCTACCTTTGGTGACTGCACATGGGATGGACACCCAGGTAGAACAGTCTCCAGACAGCCCCTCCTTCAGTTTCTGTTCTATACTTTGTCTCCATATTTGCTCCCATGAGTATTTTGTTACTCCTTCTAAGAAGTACCAAAGCACCCACTCTTTGGTCTTCTGTCTTCTTGAGTTTCATGGGGTCTGTGAGTAGTAGCTTGGGTATTATGAGTTCTTGGGCTAATATCCACACATCAGTGAATGCAGACCATATGTGTTCTTTGGTGATTGGATTATCTCACTCAGGATGTTATTTTCTAGTTCCATCCATTTGTCTAAGAACTTCATGAATTCATTATTTTTAATAGCTGAGTAATACTCCATTGTGTAAATGTACCACTTTTTTGTATCTATTCCTCTGTTGAAGGACATCTGGGTTCTTTCCAGCTTCTGGCTATTATAAATAAGACTGCTATAAACATAGTGGTGCATATGTTCTTGTTATATGTTGGAGCACCTTCTGAATTTATTCCCAGGAGTAGTATAGCTAGGTCCTCAGGTAATGCTATCTCCAATTTTCCGAGAAACTGCCAGACTGTTTTCCACAGTGGTTGTACCAGATTGCAATCCCACCATTGGAGGAGTGTTCCTCTTTCTCCACATCCTCGCCAGCATCTGCTATCACCTGAGGTTTTGATCTTAGCCATTCTGACTGGTTTGAGGGGGAATCTCAGGGTTGTTTTGATTTACATTTCCCTGATGACCAAGGATGTTGAACATTTCTTTAGGTGCTTCTCGGCCATTCTAGTTGGTTTTATGTGAAGGTCCTTTATCCACTTGCACTTGAGCTTTGTACAAGGAGATAAGAATGGATCAATTTGCATTCTTCTACATGCTGACCTCCAGTTGAATCAGCACCATTTGTTGAAAATGCTGTCCTTTTTCTATAGGATGGTTTTAGCTGCTTTGTCAAAGATCAAGGGACCATAGGTGTGTGGGTTCTAGTTGGGTCTTCAATTCTATTCCATTGATCTTCCTGCCTGTCTCTGTACTAATACCATGAAGTTTTTTATCACTATTACTCTGTAGTACATCTTGAGGTCAGGGATGGTGATTCCCCCAGAAGTTCTTTTATTGTTGCGAACAGTTCTCGCTATCCTGGATTTTTTGTTATTCCAAATGAATTTTCAAATTGTTCTTTCTATCTCTATGAAAAATTGAGTTGGAATTTTGATGAGGGTTGCATTGAATCTATAGATTTCTTTTGACAAGATGGCCATTTTTATATCCTTGTACAAAGCTCAAATCTAAGTGGATCAAGGACCTCCACATAGCATTACCTGAAGACCCAGCTATACCACTCCTGGACATATACCTAAAGATGCTCCAACATATAACAAGGACACATGTTAAGTTCTTTGCTCCCCTATGTTCATAGCAGCCTTATTTATAATAGCCAGAAGCTGGAAAGAATCCAGATGTCCTTCAACAGAGGAATGGATACAGAAAATGTGGTACATTTACACAATGGAGTATTATTCAGCTACTAAAAACAATGAATCCATGAAATTCTTAGACAAATGGATGAAACTAGAAAATATCATCCTGAACCCAATCATAAGGTAACCCAATAACAAAAGAATACACATGGTATGTGTGGGGAGCCGTGATGACGCTGGCACCTGACACTCGTGGGTAACAAGTAAAATTGCGCATGTGCAGTGGCAAAGGACCACCTAATCACCGCCCAACCCGGGGCATCACATGGGAATTTGAGCAAGCAGCCACTCAGATATGTTCACCCCACCCTAGGGTGTATATAAAGCAGCGCCATGTTAGGTCTGGTCTCTCCTCCTCCACTCATGGTAATAAACACATGCTGCAGAAGGATCCTGTGTGTCCATGTGTGTTCTTGCCGGCGAGACAATTGCGTGGGTCACAGCTGGTGCCGAAACCCAGGAACCCAACATCGCCGGCACCGAAGGAGAGCCTCCGTTCGCGGAGAGGATTCAGAACTGCAGCATAAAGATAAGCTCTGAGAGGCATGTTTGGTCTTGATTTATTTCATTTTCCTCCCCAATCGATAAAAGCTCCGATAGCTTTCGCTATCGCGCTAGCAGTGTTTACTTTCTTCCTTTTGATTTTAAAGGATGGGAAAAGTTACTCAAATATCGTGGCAGGTCACGGAGTGTTAGAACAGCTACAAGCCGACAGGTCAGAAACAGGGCTGCATAAGAGGCTAGCTACTCATAAAGAGAATAGGAAAAACCCGCGCAAAAATATAGGCCCTTCCAAAGACGTTCGGTCCGCGGAAGTGATAGTGGGGGGAAAGAATGCCCTGGGAGAGTATTGTGAGAAGGGAGGGAGGGCTCCAAAAAAGAAAACTCTTTATCCGGTAAAGGAACTGGAGGACTTGGGGCTTGATGGCTCGGAAATAGGGGAACTGGGTCTCTATGACAAGGAAAGGTACCATCCGGATAGGCAGCAGCCGCAACAAGATGGAGGGCGGGAAAAGGCAGGAGATGGGAATCGCATGGCTTCTCGGCCTGTCGCGCACTCCCAACTTGTTGTCCCCAACACTCCTCCACCTTATGGGGACAAGCGCTGCTCAGACTCCTTCCTTTCAGAGGAAGACAAAAGAAGCATGTTACAAGCTTCTGCGCAGGTCACAGGTATGCACTCACTGATATGTGAATATTAGCCCAAATGCTTGGAATACCCAAGATACAACTCACAGACCACATGAAGCTCAAGAAGAAGAAAAACAAAAGAGTGAGTGCTTTGGTTCTTCTTAGAAGGAGTAACAAAATACTTATGGGAGCAAATATGGAGACAAAGTGTGGAGCAGAGACTGAAGGAGGGGCTGTTCAGAGACTGCCCCATCTGGGGATCCATTCCATTTGCAGTCTCCAAATGCAGACACTTTTGTGGGTGCCAGGAAGTACATGCCAAGTGGAGCCTGATATACCTGTCTCCTGAGATGATCTTTCAGAGCAATGGTGGAATTAGAGAGAAGACTGTAGGAGCTGAAAGGATTGAGGGCCCATGAAGTGAGAGACAATACCAACCAATCAGATCTCCCAGGGTCTAAATCACCAGACTGGGAACACACATGGAGGGTCCCATGGCTCCAGCTGTATTTGTAGTGAAGAATTTTTGTTTTGCATTTCCTTTATTTTATAGTTGCCAGACTTAACCATTTAAATTAGCCAGCTTTTCCTCTCTTGTACAGATAATGACCATTAGGGTAGATACCAAAGCCATTAAAGTTTCATACCAGTCCTGAAGGAATGTATCAATCTTTCCTATGAAAACAGTCTTTTGAACATAAAATATCACAACTCTCATGTCCAATGCCTCCATTACTGCTTCCCCTGCCTCTTCATTCATGGGCAACCTGAGCCAGTTTCAAACAAGTGTTCCTAGAGGCTCCAGAGAGCTCATGGCCCTCATTTTGTCTCATGGAATTAGATCCTCTCTCAAGGAGGAATGAATAGTTTACATTGTTCAATTAACCAACTTCCATGGGTCTAAGACAGGCTCCGTTATTCTCCATGTCCCACAACTTATTCATATTGTGATGTGATTTGGTTTTCTTTCTTATTTAAAAGCATTTTAAATAAGAAAGTATTTCATGATTGAAGGGATTCAGATGGAGAATTCCTCATGATTATCATACTTTTCTGAAAGAAGCCACTTAAGACCCCTATCTGCATACAGACTCTGAACTAAAGTCAGCCTGGACTACTATCTTCTATAGCTTCAGTATTTCTCTCTTCCTTGGCATTGTCCAACTTTTCTGATGAGTTCTAATTTTGGATCCTAAGATAGACACTTTCATATAAATCTATTTTTCAATCTCTTTCCTTTAAGTTCTGAGTACTGTATGAAGTTGCAAGCTAACACTTCCATTTCACTCTTCCTTTTCTCTGCCTTTCTTGACAAGCCAGTCTAGTGTATCCATATTTCTTTTGTTCATTGTAATTCATCTGTACACAGGCAAGCTATTTCTGAAAAGATAGATCATTTCAGTTGGACGTTTGTTGTCCACAATAAAGGGTAGTTAACTGCTGACACAGACTAATTACAAATTGGTCCCATACATGCTACTTTCATAGATTGTAATACATTGAGATGTTTTGAGAAACTGTCTATACTCATAAAAACCCAATTCACCTGCCTTATAACACATCTAGCAAGGATGAGTTATAGATGTCTGATAGGTCTCAGATTTTTCATCCTTGGTTACAAGCCTTATAAACAAAGTAGGCACACACAATTGTGATATAATAAGGAGCAAACCAACTCATACCACATGATGAAATAAAATCAGGATTATTACTGCCAGCACTCCACCCTTACTCATGTAGTCACAGTTGCATACATTGAAATTCCTATTCAATTCTTATTTGGTTCTGTCATTTTCTTTCATGTATCAATTGCATTCCTTGAATTCAGCTGGGAGACTTGAACAAACACCATCTTTTGAACTCATATAAAGTACCAGTGGCAGATCAATAAAATAGTTCCACCCAGTTGTAGTTTGAAGAGCCAATGAATTAACAGGTAGATCACTGGAGTATAGACAAGTTGTTACTTAAAAGAGTGTCGGTGGTTCTAGCATAGCTGTACCCCTGAATGCCCACAACAGCATGATCGGTGGCTCACAAAAGTTATGCCTTGGAACATCCTTTCCTGCTTGAAAGTATATCCACCAAAAGTCTCCTGTCCTCCAGCAGATGTCCACTACTTGTGTAGCCTTGAAGAGAGTCCCTGTTCTGGAGGGTGTCCCACGAAGATCTCCGGCCCTGTTGGGTGCAGGGGTTCAGTCCAAGGGGATACAGTGCAAGCAGGGAAGGGGAATCGCCTCTGCTGCCTCCGTTGCTGCCTCTGCCCACATCTCCGCTGTTGCCACCCAGTTACTCCCAGGTGCTACACCTGTCTCTCTGCACTGAGCCAGTCTGGGCTGGGCAGGTGAGAAGCCAGCTAGCTAGCAAGAAGGGAGGGTCCTGAAGGAGCTTTGGAAGAGTAGATCTTTTCCCAAGTGTTCCCAAGTGTCCCAGCTCTTGTGACAGAAACTCTCAGACACTGGGGTGATTCTCGCACATCTTTACTTCTCCTGAATAGGGCTTTTAATATATAGTTTTGGGGTGGATTAGGGTCTGGCAGCAGATAACCCCTATCGGCTTGGTCTGAGAACTTGGAGATACCTCATCTACATGTGGGAGAGCCTGAGGCACTATTCCTACATGACTGATAGCCTTAGACTTCTCTGTGGAAGGGGTTGTGAAGAGTTGAAGCTAAATGAGAGGAACCAGAGATTCAGGAACAAAGACAAAAATCTTCCGTTCTATTAGGGTCCGGGGATAGAGGCCTATGGGTGCTCGACCAGGCACCCAGATGCCTCTCACAGCCCATCACCCCACAGAGTCCTATGAGTCTTGTCATTTTCTGAGCTTCCTGAGACTTAAATCTTGTGTTGGCTTTCTGTCTTAAGATCTTTCCTTCTTTTGACAAACATGAATTTTCAAATACAAAAATAGATATACACACTTAGGTATAAATAAATTCAGGAGTAACATATTTATGTACTACTGGAAAATACAGACTGTATATGTTCACTAAAATGATATTCATAGTTTCAGTAAACTAGGAAAAACCCAAATATCTTTCAAGATTAGAACTGAAAAATTGAGGTCTGTTCATTAAATAGTATATTACATAGTACTAAATAGTGACTGCAGGACACACTCTCAATATAGTCCACAAATATTATGAGTCTAGAGAAAGAGCACAAAAGTTTATATAATTTATTATTGTGATAGTTTAATGTCAGACTAGTAAATCTATTTGATATGGACAGAGGTGGAGTATCATGACCAGGAAACAGGAAGCACCTGACAGTCTCATATTGTTCTCTGTCTTGATAAGCTTCATAGTTAGCCAAGTGAGCTAGCTTTGCAAAAACCTACCAAATTCTAAATTTATTACCTGTACAGCATTATTATAAAAATGTAGTTTTAAAAATGTGCTTGGCTGTCTCGCCTTCTGTTCTTTGACTTCACAATTTGTTCCCACTAGGAGGCAGACCCATGTATGAGCCAATGAGAGGTTTGATGAATTGTGGGGATCAATAAAGTTCACAATGCCAATGTATTGAGACCATGGCCACTAAGAAGAAGGCTGAAAAAAATAGGCAGCCCAGAACAGCTACAAAATGCATCCTGAAGCCTTGCTTCTATCATGAAAATTGGGAAGTAGAGTAAATGGCTATGATCAGAAGCAATGAACAGATTAATCTGAACTAAGCATATGGTAGTATGACACCCACCACTGAACATTGGAGTTCGGAGAATCAGTAATTCTCCAGGGAACCAAACAAAGCACGGGATTGGTTTTCATTGTCACTGTTTGCAGCTCCATCCATGTAGCAAATGTGATAAAACAATGCTGAGTCACAGCACAGTAGACATAGAGCAGCTCTTTCATAGGAAGACGAATGGTGTCAAGATGGCTGCAGAGAGCTCCTCCTGTGTTTGTGCAGCAAACCACATGATGTTCCGTAGCTGTTTTTTAATTGACTCCTTGCACCTTTGTGAGTACCTAAAAAAATTCAAAGTGAAGATTGTCATAAATACTACATGAGCATTTTTGTCACAATTCGGCATTATATCATGAGCAGGTTGAACAAAGGAACTACTTCTGCGATATAATTATGGTAGCTCAACAATAAATAGCAGTACCATTATATTATATATGAGTGTGATGATTTTATATGGCATTAGTAACTGGAGGAAAAAAATTAATTCCTTATGTATAATGAGCCATAATTCCGGGAATATCTATTTAGTGCTTATACTGAGCAGACCACATTAAGAGGACATATATTTGATACGCATGCTCTGATCTAGATTAGAATGTCGCTGCATGCTTTACTACCTGCAGTAGTAGATAGTTACTGAGGAATACAGAGTAGCAAGAGGTTTTGAGCCAGAGTAATAAGTTGTGCCTTGTGGACCATATATTTTCTCAGACTGAATTCAACTTAGAATTTACATATCTGCGATGGCATTCCAGTTGTGTGGCTTTGGTACCGACTTACATACATAGCAAAGGTACTTATCACCACATGATCATTAGAATTCTCGCTGAAACAATTGGTTTAATTTAGTTGCTCTTCTTTGTCAAGGGGCATTTCAAGTTTCTTTATAATACTGTAAAATTTTATGGTTTACTTCCTTAGTTTACACCTTGACCTTGTAAATATTCTTAAGGTGTTGTCCCTTATTTTGAAAGCATAACAAAGCCTGTATGTGTGATCCTAGAGGCGTTTTGATGAGTGCGGCATAAGTCGAGGTCCATTTAGCAAACATGATCTCATGCACTGTCAGCATATGTGTACTCTCTATAATTAAAACGCAATAACAAGAAATGCATAGTAAATGAGTTTTAAACCTCTACTGACATATGAAATGACTTTTCCCTACCAGGGTCAATTGAAACATATTCCTCACTTATTTTGCCCTTTGTCTTCTTGTAGATCTATAAAATACTGAGAAGGGAAATTCCCTTTCTCATTATAGAGCAACATTATAATAAATTAATTCCATTGCTCAAGCTAAGTACTTTTAAATATTACTATTTCTGAGGCAATCCTCCTTTCATTTACTATACTAGAAACACTTGCAGTGTTCTTATTTAAAATGCATCCATAATATTATCAAGTGTAGGCCAATTACGACTGAGACAATCACAGCATAAAAATTCTGGAATTAGTATTCTTACACAATGAGAACAATTTAAAAAATGCTATGATGCTGTCTCAGCACATGATCACAAACTCTGAGGATGAAAATTTAATAAATTAAAAAAAAATAAAGCATCAGTCCAAATATTTGGTTGCAAGAACTAAAGGTAGAACCTAGATATTTTTCTTTGATTAAGGGTGGCATTTGTTCAGCTAAAGCATTTGGATATAGGTAGATTTTCTCCCCTCCTACTGCTGTTGACATGGCATTTTCAAGTATTTCCTTCTACCAAAACATTTATTGCTGCTAAGGCAGTCCATGATCTAGAATAACCTTAGATTTGAATTCATTTACCTCACATTCCTTTTCTAACATTAACTAAAAATCATATTCCTTATACAAATAATTCACTTTTCTTAGTTTCTTCATGTCAATTATTATATTCTGGTAATAGTAACATTCTGGTACTGTTTCAAATATCTATTAAGATTCATGAGAAGAAGACTTGGTGAATTATTTGCTTGCCTCACATGAATGAGTACCTGAATTCAAATCATTACAAACCAAGTAAAGCCAGGTAGTGTAATTCATGTACATAATCTTAGTGGTCCTATAGCAAGATGAGAGAAAAAGACAGTAGGATCTTTGGAAGCCTGTGAGCCAGCCTCAAATAATAAGAGACCCTGTCTCAAACAATGTAGAAGGTAGAGACACATACCCTATGTTGTCCTTTGACCTCTACATGTATGATGTAGCATGCACACACCTGTACTGGCGGGTTTGTGTGTCAACTTGACAAAAGATAGGAATAGGCCTTGACAAAAGAGAGGAAGAAGCAAGCCCAGTTGAGGAAATGCCTACATGAGATCCAGCTGTAAGACACTTTTCCAGTTGGTGATGAATGAGGTTGGAGGGGGAGTGGACCATACCAAAGTGAATGGTACCATACCTGGTATGGAAGTTATGGGTTCTGTAATGAACCAAGCTGAGCAAGTAATGTGAAAGAAGCCAGAAGGCATCACCATTCCATGGTTTCTATTTCAGCTACTACCTCCAGTATCCTGTTTTGAGTTTCTGTCCTGATTAACTTCAATAATGAACAGCAAAATGGAGATATAAGCCAAGTAAAGCCTTTTCTGCCCAATTTGCTTTTCTGTCACGGTGTTTAGTTTTATATATATATATATATATATATATATATATATATATATATATATATCAATAGAGACTCTTAACTAATATACACCTACACTCAAATTGTCCTACAACATATGTGCAAACACACATATCCCACATACATGAAATAAGAATCAAAATGATGCAATACTAGCTGAAGAATCATATTAAAGTATAAAACTGCTTTGAAAGTTTCCACTTTATTGAAGAAGAAATTATTAATAAAGTAATCACTTTACTATTTTGTTAAACACTTCATAGTCATGATTTTTTCTTCAGTTCTATTTGTAAGGAGTATTCTGAAAGAAAAATCATTTCTTTACGTGTAAATTTTGAATAAAAAAATAATAAAGCATTTGCAATTAATACATAATGTTTGGCATTATGTGTAATTTCTTGTCCATTCTTATTTCATTAATTTTGTCTTTGTAAGGTCTTTACTGGTAAAGTATACTTCTGAAATGTTTTATGATCATATAGTGAATATGCAGATGTTTATATCCAAGGACTACACCAACCAATAATACATACCATTCATAGACTTTCCTCCATGCTCAAAGCATCATTCTGTGACTAGATAACATCAAATTAGGTAGACATGCTTTTAAACCAATATTTTATGATAAATTGGCAGATACAAATTCTAGTAATTTTTTTCTGTGCTTTTGTATTCTGAGATAGTTTTTGTGGCATCTCTCTATTATCTATAATTAATCTATAATTAATCTATAATTAGAGAGGGGGGAGAAAACCACTTCTCAAGGGACACATGGTTCCAGGAAAGTCTGGAAAGGAGAATTTAATGTAAGTGAAGAGGATTTCAAAGTTGGGTTGATGTTAATTATATTCATGGTCTATATTGGTACTTATAAGATAATGTTTTTCTTACAATTTAGTTTTTATTAAATTTCCAATAAATAAACGTTAAAACAAAGTACCATAGAACTTCCAGAGATGGATATCAAGTTTTGTTTTCCACAAATGAACATGAAGTTAAATGTAGCTATATTGAGGAGCTAGAAGGAAAGCAGGAGGCCTACTTCACTATGAGCTCTGCAAGCCTGCTTAGCAAAGCTGTCTAGGAGGCAGCAGCAAATACTACAAGGGACATGCTTCTCCATAAGTTCAACTAAAATGTAGGGCCACCAGAGACCACAAAGGAATGCAATCTTCTACCCCCAACCCACCAATTCCCTCGATAGGCCAGGATCCCAAGAACCTGAGTCTGCAAAGAGCAAGGCTCCTACTTTCTCCACAGAACCACAGAGAACCTAAAAAAGATAGAAAGATCTGAAAATTTTCTTTAAATTCCAGATCTAACTCAGTGAAGCAGTAATAGCCACTCACTTTGTAAGTATTGGTTTTATTTCCAGTTTTCTATTATTTAATTCTACTCTTGCATATTATGTCTCATGATGGTCTTGATTTTAGTTTCATATTATCCAATTAAGTTTTAGGACTGATGCTTGTGTTTCTCCATCCAGAACTACACACACACACACACACACACACACACACACACACACACACACACAATTGCACCTGGATCAAGGACCAAAACATAAGATTAAAAGTGTAAAGACAATAGAAGAAAAAGAAAAAGAAAAGCAAACTGTTAAGCTTATGGCACAAGTAAGGACTTACTGAAAAAGACTCTGATTACTGGGGAAATGGGGCCAATAACAAATGAGATCTCATGGAATTAAAAAACGTTTGTAAAGCAAAGAGAACAGTTAGGGGGTTATAACCATTAACCACAACAGTTAGGAGAGATAGCCACTAGCATAGGAGAAAATTATTCCAACTTCTGTCATTTGACAGCAAATTAATTTCTAGAATATGTAAGGACCTCAAGGAAATAAACATAAAAATACAAAGTAAAATGAACTTAATCAACACAACAGGCTGTGCACCTCAAGAGAGGTTTTCTCAGAGAAAGAAGTACAAATGAATAATAAGCATTTTAAAGTGTTCAACACCCTTAGCTGTCAAGAAAATGTAAATTACAACTACTTTGAGATCCTCATCTCAGTAGAATGCCTAGCATGAAGAAAACAAATGACAACTCGTGCTCAGTTATGGAGAAATGAGAACATTTATCTACTGTTGATGTAAGTATAAAATAAGTGCGCTACGGAAATCAGCATGTAGCTTCCTCACGTAACTAAACCAGGAGCTACCATAAACTTCAGCTTTACTATTCCTGGGCAAAGGACTCCATACCATAATACAGAAATACTTCCACATCTGAGTTCATTGCTGCTATGTTCAAAATAGCTATGAATTCGAATCAGCCATGATGGATACATAACGAAAATGTGGCCCTTGTACATGACAGAATCGTATTCAGCTATACAGAAAAGGGAATTCAAGATGTCGAATGAAACTGAAAAATTCTACACTAAATGAGAATAGACACAGGCACAGACATAAATATTGCTCTCTCTGTGTGTGTCTTTCTCTGTCTCTGTCTCTCTGTCTCTCCCTCTCTCTCTTATCTTCAAGTTTTTAGATTTAGATACTTATCTTGAAGTATCTTGGTGTAAGTGTGGCACAGAAATTTTAAGAGTGGCTAACCAATGATGGGTCCAGCTTGAGTCCCATGACACAAGAGGGAGCCTACCCAGACAGTGCCTGGAGAACCATAAACCAGAGGCTAGATGGCCCAGAGACCTAGGATAGAACACAACTAGCAAAATAAAATTACTATACTGTATTGTACTATACTATACTATACTATACTATACTATACTATACTATAAAATAAATTTTTAAAAGTCAATGAAATGATGCCTAAAAATATTCTTCTATACTCATAAATTGGTCCCTAAACCAGTTGTCATCATCCAGAAACTTCTAGAAACAGATGCAGAAACCCTCAGCCAAACAGTAGGCAGAGTTTGAGGAATTCTGTGAAAGAAGGGAAGGAAGGAGTGTAGAAGTCAGAGGGATCATGGACAACACAAAACTCACAGAATCAATAAACCTGAGCCCACAGGGGCTCACCAAGACTGAACTCGTCATCAGGGAGCCTTCATGGATCTAACCAAGGCCCTCTACATATATGTTATAGTTGTGTAGCTTGGTGACTTTATGGAAATCCTTACAGGAATCAGAGGCTGTTTCTGATGCCTTTGCCTGCTTTTGGGACCCTTGTCCCCCTACTTGGCTGCCTTGTCCAGCCTTAATATTAGGGATGGTGCCTGATCTTACTGCAACTTGACGTGCCATGATGGCTGATATCACTCAGATGCCTATCATTTCCTGAAGAGAAACAGGAGGAATCGATGGGGAGGGAGGGGATGAGAGGGTGGAAGAGGGGTGTGGAGGTAAGAAGGGGAAACTTCAGTTGGGGTTGGGATATAATATATGTGAGAACTAATTAATTTAAAAAAGGAAAACTGGGTAGAAGAAATAGGAGATAATAAGAAGAGGGGTACTGGGTTAGCAAAAACAAAAGCCTTATGAAAACCCACTACTTTGGGAGCTAATTAAAAATAGAAGTTTAAAAAAGTAAAAAAAATTTTACACATAGGATTTCTGCATTCATAAACAGTGATGTTCCTAGAATTTATGAGTTATTAAGCACAATAGTTGGTGCTAGGCATGAGGGTTCTTCATGGGAGTTACTTATCAGATAGGCCACCTAAGCTACACAGGTCATTCATAGTGTTCTTGTTTCCAACCATAGGTAGATGCTAAGAGTATGTTGCTAACACATTACACATGTTAGTTATAGGGCATAAAGAACCCATTCTCAAAATGACTATGGCACTTTCTCCCTCACAATGTCAGAAGTTACTATTCAGGCCACTCGTGGGGATAACACAGCAATTTTCTTTTCAGGCACTATCCTGCTTACTATAATACCAACTTACTAGTCAAGATATGTTTATTGGTGTACTGCAGACAGAATAGTTCTGGAGTAACCAATGTCTTTCTAATTAAGTTTTGAACTTGTTCACAGGAAGAAATTTTATGCCTTCCACTGTACCCTTGATCAAAACCCTAGAAACTGTAGGCCCTAGGGCAACCACATATTGCTGTGCTGTCAAGCTGCCTTTAAAACACTGGTGTCATAAACATATATTTTTGTTAAAATCAACCTTGGTTCATAGAAGCTTTTTTTTTCTCCAGGGGATAGTGGTTAAAGACTCCAAAGTAGTCAAATTTCTGACTGCATGTGCTCAATTATAAACAGATTATCTATATCAATCCCCTTTCCATGTGCTTGGGGAACATCATGTAAGAGAAGATAGGAGAATGTAAGAATCAGAGTATGTGTGAGTTCATGAAATGTTATCTTTGTACATAACATGGGCGTTAAACTTATGAATTCATAACACCGTGGTTACCTGTACAAGACCTGCACACACAAACTCAAGCCAGTCAAAGTTCTAGTTTGAATGACAGGATCATTCTTAAGGTTCTACCCCTATCTGAAGAACCATTGGCAAATGACAATTACTAGAGGGGAAAGGCCATTTCTCCTCAGTGGTATGCTCATTGGTCGTTAACTTATGTTGATAACTCTGTACCCATGGACATGTGAGCATCACAAATTGCACTCAGTGTACTATTAAAAAGTGCACTTGCATAAAAAGGAGGACCTGCAGTCAGAAGGAAGGTGTGTTGGGTAGTGCCTGAGGACAGTGTAGCCGGGAAGGTTATATATATAATGAAATAATGTATATGCATGTATGAAACTCACAAATATCAAACTTAAGCTATATTTTGAATCCATAAATCAGTCCCTGCTTCCTGACCTGCTTGAGTTCCAGTCCTGCCTTCCTTTGGTGATGAACAGCAGTGTGGAAATGTAAAGGGAATAAACCCTTTCCTCCAAGACTTGCTTCTTGGTCAGGATGTTTTGTGCAGAAATTGAAACCCTGACTAAGACAGTAGAAAAAGTGATGCCAATTAATGTTGCGGAAAGTATAATTTAGAAATGAGAAAGAGAAAAGATGTACTTTGTGATTTTAAAATTTAGTATGCATGAAAATCATGATAGTATTCACAATAGTGAAAATATCAGAATAAGTAAGAAAAAAACAGAAAGAGGCTAGATAAAATAGTTTTGGCACTATGCACCTCAAAGAGAAAGGGGAAAATTATATAATATTGAAGATCTTTAAATTCTTTCCTTTCTAATAAAATAGGTTCATAGGCTGTAGACAAAGACAGATTGGTGATCAGGAGTTAAATAATCTCAGTTCACAAATGTGAACAGGAATTTATTAAATCATGACATTTATCTGCATACTACTTTGATAACATAGATCTACTCTATTTTTAATCCTGAATAATTTAAAAAATTACTCTATATTAAATATTTAACCTATTCAAAATTGCCCTGTCCTAAACATATCAATTAAATGCATATATTAGATGCAAGATCACTTTTATTAAACCAAATTAAATATTGAACTAAATTTAATAATTAAACTGGATTTCATATTAGATCAATTTAATACATAGTATTACAAGTTCAGTTTGTGCAAGAATAAAATGGTAGCAGAAAAATATTGGATAGGTTTTAAAAAGGGAACGACTCTGAGTTTAGTTAACAATAATTCAGCATTAAATTTTTAAGGTAATATTTGTGTAATATGCACTTATATGTCCAACATATGTCTGCCCATTTATGTGTAATTTACTGGTGCAAGAAAAAATTTTTAAAATCTTACCGAAGTAGACCATTACTTTAGAAATATCTTGATATTCAGAACTTCACAGATTTCTCAGGCACCATTGTACCTTATATTTTCCCTCATAAAATGCATTCAAGTAGAACTGCAAAGCTTAAATCACCTCTTACAATCCCAATGAGAACTACTACAGTCACAATAAAAGATGAGTTGAGACACTGTCTGAGCAGGTGATTGGCCTCATTTACTCTCCAAGTTTATTAATTCAATAAAAAAATATTTATTGAATTCAACTGTGCTGAGTCCCCCTGGAGGTACTGCAGATATAAATGAATAAAACACAAGAAGTCCTTGCTCTTCTGATCATTTATTTTAATGCATGGGTGCCAGGCAGAAAGATAAACACCTAATGTATCATTTGATGAAAAGGGTCATGAAGACAAATGAGTAGGGCAAGTAGGGTAGACGCAGATAAGGAAAGGATGGGACTTCTCCGGATGGGGAAAGGAAGGCCAAACAGAAATACGCTGTTTCTCATCCAAAGATCTAAAGAAACATTCAAGCTTAGGGAGGCAGAGAAAGCATACTTTCTGAGAAACAACGCCATGCTTTCTAAGCATCAGAGAGCTTGCTAGCTGTTCTCAAGGAGAATATGAAATCTGAACTTTCAGCATGTTTTGATGAGTATAATATCTTACAGAGATCTTCAATCTGAAACTGTTATGCAAATATTTAGAGACAAGTTCACATATACACAAGCATACACTAATGATATTCTAAGTATGATTGTCTCTCTGTAAAACCTACATCAAGCTAGATTCTATTCACTGTTATAAAAAATTTAACACTTTCTTTTGTTTAAGGTAAACTAGAACCTATAGTCTATAACCCTTCTAAAAAGAAACAGTCCAATTTTCTGCCTTTGTAAGGAGAATACATCAAACATGACTGAAATGTCTTTGATGTTTGCACAGCTCACGGGCCTCAGAGTTCTCGCTCTGCATGCTTATTCTAAGTGACATTGTCTGCACAAGGAAAGAGTTGACCTTACACTAACAACAGTATATTAACTGAAAGTGTGTTTTGAGCTAAAATTAGCAAATAAAACAGTGTCACACTAATTTCAGTAAATCTGCTGAATTTATTTTTTAGAACTATGATGACAGATTCTAGTGAGTCAGTTTCATTATATGGTGATTACTTGATTTTATAATTTCTGTTTCTGAAAACTGCAGAGTTTTTAAACAGAATAAAGCTAAAAAAAATTCATTTGTAAAAGGAAGAAATGTAAGTGGCTCTGTGTTTTACACATATTCTATTTCCACTTCACTGTTACAGCTCCGAAGACACATATTGTCTGGAGGATTTCAAAAACAGTGTGAGTCAAACCCTCTCCATCAGGAGCTAGCCTCTGAGATCTGATTCCCTGGAGACATCTGCTGCCCAATGCTGTGATACTTCAGTTGGTAAGGCATCTCCATAATGTCTATTTAAAGTATTGTTTGCTTGTTTCTTATGGAAATAATGAGAAAGTAAATTTATCCCAGTCAAATAAAAACCACTTGTTTTGTTAATTTATTGCTATCACCATAAAGTCCTTTCTGACTTCAGAAGAAAATACTGTTTGTTTTGCATGTTCTCTACTACTTAAGAATAGCTTCACACTATTGGCACCTCCAAATGAATCTTCACAAACAGGACTCAGTTAGCTAAAGAGGTGCACCACTTCCAGGTCTTCAAGGCCCAGGGCTTTTACCTGAGAATAATTCAGCCACAATTTATTAGGCAGTATTTGACTTATGGTGGTAGTTGTGTTTGTTGTTGTTGTTTAATCCTTGTGTTCATTACACAATCAATGAAATGCTTCTAGCACATTCAAGAAAAGGAAGTCACACATTTACTCTCCTGAACCAAATAGACTCATTTCTCTCATGTTTTAAATATTATTATTATTATTATTATTAAAAACATTTTTAAATTTAAATATATTTTGATAGAATTCTTTCCCTCCTCCAAGTCTTTTCAGATCCTCTTACTTTTCCTCCCCACCAACTTTAATTCCTTTCTCAAAAAAAAAAAAAAAAAAAAAAAAAAAAAACTAACAGAACAACAAACTCCCCTGAAAACAAAAGAAAACCATGCCCCGCCGAAAACCTACCAAACAGTAAGAAAAGTCTGATTTTAATGGATAGATTAGTTCACATATTCCAATGAGACATTGCATAGCACAAACTCTAAAGTTCCCTAAAACCAACATGTCATTTGAGGGGGTTGCTAATGACTTTGGTTGATAGCTGAATGCCCATCAATTGCAGGAACCTGAAAGACTGTTAATCTATTCCAAATTACGTAAATTGTGTTTCTAAACTGAGAAAACTACATAAGCAAGGACATTACTGAAAAGGATATTATTAGAAAATGGGTCTCCACTATATGTAAATCAACCTGTGGCTTCCTTCTTATGTTCTGCATCAGAATATTAAATAGAGAGTAAATCTAATAATTTGTCTACAGTGAACTCAGAAAATCAGATGTTATTCCAACATCCTGTTCAGACTAAGATGTTGGAGGCAATGATGCTACTTGGAAGGAAGAATTGCCCTCTTCAGGATGTCATAGTAGTCAATTATAGCTTAAAGAGAAGTATCATCCTCACTAAGAAGGTGGTAATTAATTGAAAATGAAGGAAATGATTAGTCACCATGAGTCTCACTAACAATTAATGAACTATAGAAGAATAAAAGGCATTTTAGTACAAAACCTCATCAGAACTGATCTAAAAGCAATGGATAAAATCTCCTGCTACATAGATTTGGAGCTAATGGAATGGTTCTCCAGTGTATCTGCCAGTGGACTTAGATTTGTATAAATCAACTTTTAGTATCTGCTGTACCTGCAAACCTCAGGCAAGGCAGGTGCTGTGAATGGGACCATTGCTTATTAGAGAATATGAGGGGAATGCTTATTTATCCAGAGATTTCAAAGTGTGTGCAGTGGAGTTCCTCCATCTTGATATACTCTCTGCCATTTTCATCAAATTTTAAATGCTTCAGGAGTCATCATGTAGAGCTCTAAAATCGTGTTGCATATGAACCAGATTTAATCTTTTTGAAATGTTATTGTGTTCATACTGCTAATCACAATCAGTCATAGCTTAACTGTTAATTTTATTTTTTTTCTCTGTTTCATTTGTAAGTCTTTTTTGTTGTTGTTGGTTTTGGGGTTTTATTTCAAGACAGGGTTTCTCTGTGTAGCTCTGGCTGGTCTGGAACTAATTCTGTAGACCAAGCTGGCCTCAAACTCAGAGATCTGCCTGAATCTGCCTCCTGAGTCCTGAAATTAAAGGCATGCACCATCACTGCATGATATGTAATTCTTAAATTATATCAATTAAAATTGTTTGCGTGTTTACATATAATTAGTTATTTGACACTTCTAATTACTCCATGTCTGATTTACTTTTTTGGATATATTTGTAAAAGTGGAATATTATAATCTATTGTCAAAATATTAAGCCAATTGTTTAAAGTCTAGTGAAACATTTCTAAGAAACTTTTGTCCAAAATGCAAACTAGAAGATATGGATGAGATCTGCAATGAAAAAAAGCTAATAATCTGGTGAAATCAAGCTACAAGGCTTTATGTATCATCAATTCCCATCTCTTGTTGAAGACCTCGAGGGTTTTTAGAGAGCTACTGTCTTCAGTCCATATTGCAAGCTTAAGGATATTGGTTATAACTGTGAGAGAATTTCATAACAAAAAGATATATGAACTGCCAGCAAGAGTGAAAGGCAAGTATGAAAAATATATAGCTTCCTTCTTACATGTCCTTTTTCCTTTTAGTGTGGGTCTTTTTGCTTCAAATAATTTGTTCATGAAAGACCATCACAAAAAGTACACAGCAATTGCCAGTTTGGATGATCCTTGGTTCAGCCAAATTGACAACCAAGAGATACACTGACATAATGTTTTTCAGAATTGTAAATTTTATCATTAATCTTTCTCTCTCTAATTGTACATAATTCTTAATAAAAGCTTTAGCACATGTATGTAAAGGAATAAAAAAAGAACAGTATACACAAGTGTAAAATGCTATCCATGATTTTAGGCATTTCCTGTATCTAGAATGAAATCTCTACTTATAAGAGTCTATGGGATGTGCATTAGATCCCTAAGAATCATACTGAGGTGCCACTATTTTGAAAAGGTAGAATCTGAGTTTCCCATGCTGCTGCTGATGCAAAGGAAGTCAGTTTGTTATCATATCACATTTTACTAGATATTTGAAGGACAACTCGGGGAAGAAAAACAAAAAAAAAAATAGTAAGTAGAGAGCTCTATAAAGATCAACAACGACTGACATAGACTCAAAACATCACAAAGGTTCAATTTAGTGGAATGATATCAAAGAGTCATGCATCCTAAACACCATGTGTTGTGGGGAAGAACACCATGTCATCAGTAGAACCTGTGAGTCTTCCACTAAAAACCTGGATGAGTTAGATAAAACAATAGACACCAAGGGCAGAACCAAGATGAGATAAACTTTACCATATAATGAGCATATTTTCCCTGAAAGTGTGAAGAGCTGCCTAAGACAATAAAACTGAATTTCCACGTTCTGCCACCCAAGTCTTTCTATAGGTGAAATATTAAATATTCCCTTAAGTTATATCATTCATGATGATATTTCTGCTTTGAAGCATAAATAATTTGCAGGGAGTAAAAGCACTCTGAGAGAAAGGAAATGTAGAAAATATATGTATGTGTTGGAATCCTTGCTTATTGCAGAACATTTGGGTCAGTTCTAATGTTACACAATTATAGTGATTCTAACAGTAGATTTTTATGACCTCTAAAAACTTAATAGTGTCAAAGAGGTTTTTCTTCTCTTGTTTAAAAAATAGAGAGAGAGAGAAAGAGAAAAAAATGAGGTCCACAAGGACAAGGAGCACATTTCACCTGAGTGAAAGAGGACCAGTTTCCCATTAGCAGGGTAGTCCTGCTGGACCAGTTCATTAACCACGGATGCTTTGTTCCTTCACAGAATGCTTTGCAGCCCTGATGAGCTTGGCTTTGAGTATCTCCCTGGAGGAGGGAAGACTAAGTGCTGGGAACACAGCAGGCTAAGCCTGTGCCTTCCAAGAGGAGTGTACAGTTGCTAATAAAGTGTTTGGATTTTCCTTTTCTTCTTTTCAGGTGAAGAAAGCTCTGGGGACCTTAGTGTATGCTGCCTGAATATTTTGATCTCAGTCTAAATCTATGTAGTTTTCCAGCATCTAAAAATAGGTCTTCAAGAGAATGTACTACTTGATAAGTATTCAGAGAATGTAGAAAGAAAAAAAGATGGCATATTTTTATTTAGAACAATGAAAGGCGGTAATAACTGAATTTCAATGAATTTAAACTTAGACTATAATAGGATCTGAAGTCATTGCACGAAACCTCAGTGGTGCAATGTTGCCTCTCACTCATAGATAGCATCTCAAAAGTAGCCTATCTTTCAATATACTTACTATAAAAGAACCTCCACGTACCAGATAGCATTTTTATTTTTGGTTGTTCTTAAGAATTTAATAAGTAGCTAGTGATTTCCAGTTTGTCATATAAGGTACACAGTATGGGTATATTATTTTCATTAAAAAGTTTTGAATTTTGAAACTTCCGGAAATAATCTTGTTTGTTTGTTTGTTTGTTTGTTTTAAATCTTAGGGAGTCTTCACCATGTTCAGCTGTACTTTTCTAGAATGGCCTCTAGTTGCTGAAAATAGAAGATTCTTTGAGGAGCGAAAAGAGCTTCACTTATCTGTAGGTATATGGATAAGTTTTAAAATATAGTTGGGAGTTATGCTTGTCTAATAAAATGGTGGTAGGAAGTCCTCTTCTGAGATCTGTAATTTCATTAGTACCAGGTAGTTGAACAGATTTCTAATACCAGGGATGATTTCAGCTCATAGAAAGTCCAGCCTCAACAGATCCATCTTCAATGCTACTTCTGCAACAAAGGCATGTGTCCTGCAAACACAATGGGACTGATGAACATATGAAGTCTTGGAGATGGTTGTGGCACACACCATCTTACTGGATATATTAGTCTCAATTTATACCAAGCTCAATGCTTAAGAGAAGATGTCCGACTCAACAAACTCAATGACATTTTTGTAGACATTTTGTCTCATACTGTTTCGTTTGGGCATTTGTTTTTTTGTCTGATCTGTCTTTGTTTGCATTTTGTTGTCTCCAAATATTTTGGTTTTGGGAGGTTCACATGTGTATATTTTTGTGTGTTTGTTACTGTTGTATGTTTTAAAGAAAGAGTGAAAAGAAAGACATGTAACTGAATTTGTAAGGAGGTGGAAAGGATCTGAGAGAAGCTGGGGGGAAGATGAAAGCATGATCAGAATATATTGTATGAAAAATTATTTTCAGTCCAAAAAGCAAACAAAAAAAATTGAGCATCCATCTTCATTCACTTTCCCATAAAAACCTTCATTTTACAAAATTTGCAGCTTCCTTTACAAGTTCCTACTAATTTCAATTACTCCACATTTGCCCCAAAGTACTATGTATAATAATATCTCTCTTCTGATCTTCACTGATGCATTTGAGAAGGACTGTAAATTAGTTTTGTCTGACTCTACAGCAGAAAGATATGTTCATAAATGCCAATGCTATGAATGAAAAAAGTAGCCACAAGGAAATTCACTTCTCAAGAAATGCATGCCCCTAATGAAGATATAAGGTTTCGTTTCTAGTGGGCTGTGAAAACAAAAGGAATGGACTCTGTATAAAAGTGTTCGATGCAGAATGGTGATGCTCCTGCTAGTGATTTGTATGAGTATTCAAATTTTATGAAAGTGATTTACGCGGGTCATTTTTCTCTGATATGAATGCGTTCCTATATTTGTGCTTTGTCTACCCCAGTCTTCCTTGATCTCATCCCATTACTTGCCATCTACAAATAATCCTAAAGCCACACTCCACAGCTTTGTTCTCAGTTGTTTTCATCATGACATTGATCCCCTCACTGTGCCTATTTCCAGAGTGTCATTCTAGCCTGCATCACTTCCTGCTGTCCCCAGTGGTACAGAATACCATTGCTAGAGAAGACGAGTTTGTTACTAGTGATCCTAGATCCACCCGCTCCTATGGTAAGATGAATGCTCCAATGGCAAGGAATACAAAATTTCATTTTTTTTTTTTTTAAAAAAAATGCATGCTGCTGTTGGATTTTTCTTTTTTTTCCCCAGAAATCCTAACAGTTGGGCATAGTTATCATCTCTTCCTAGGCAATCACTTACAATCCTACCCAAAACTCTTTAACTAAGTAAGTATTATGAATTCAAAGCAGTAGCTCAGTTCACCCCAAGCTCTGTGACAGCACAGATTAGAAAGTACATGGTTCGGCTTTTAAACAGATGCTGAACAGGTCTTTTTTTTCTTTTGGAGATAAAATCATCTATATCTTACTCAGACTTAAGGGAAAGCAAAACATATGTTAATATCAGTGTATATTTAGAATATTTGAGTGTATATCCTCACCAAAATATATTGCTATTGAAACTTGGCTGTGTTATCTTGTACTACCTAAGAGAAAAGGGAGATTTGATACCTATACTTTTTGTTAGTACAAATAGATAATTTTATAGATAGAGTTAGACACTGGTTTAATTACAGTCCTGGAAAATTTAAATGTTGATTAACTAAACATATTACAGAAGAAGCCACAGGTGCTGTGCCTATAATATTCATTGAGCTGTTTTCACAAACAGATTAATCTGAGAGGAAAAAAAAAGTAAGTGTATTCTAGCATCAAGGAAACAAATCAGCAACAGAAATATCCGCAAATAGTTCTCAGATAAAACCTTGTCCTAGCTTGGCATGTAAATTGAGAAGAGGTGGAACAGCAGTGGACCGCACCTTTGGTAATCTGTTATGGTCTGTTTAGAATTGCATCTGTGTGTTGATGGCAAATTCAGAGTGACAGAAGTTATAGTCATTGCAAGTATGACTTTTCTAATAACCTTTGCTCTGCCCTAAGATTCCTGACTTCTATGGTGGTGGTATTTTACAGAGAGAGATCATTTAATAAATAGTGTTCTGCAGTCAATTAAGATTAAAGTCAACTTCCCCTTCACACTCCCTAGTAATATGCTTCTGTATCCAAAAGATAAGGACTTGAGAAATGGCTCACTGGGACAGGCCAATGGGCCTGGAGTCCAGGATTCTGTCTCCAGCAGTGACAGCAAAGGGTTTTATAGAGGCTTGCATGGTTACCCTCCATGACATTAGCCTGAAGAAGCAGGAGATGTATATTAAGAACACCTGATGACCTTTCATAATCTGCCGTGGATCTGACATCTAAGGATTTGTCAAGTTTGTTGTAAACACATACATTTATTTGGCCCCTAACACTGTAATGTCAGGCAGCCTTGAACTAGACGTCAAACATTCTTTGTTTCAGTCTCATCTCTTTCCTTCTTGAACTTGAAATTTTCTATTTTTACTTCTTAATACTTCTTAATCTAAAAAAATGTATGTTTATCTGTAAGGAAACAATAATAGCTGCCCTGCTGTTTAAGTCAGATCTCTAACCTTTATGCTAGCTAGCCAAACAAATATTGTGAAACCTGTTGTGGTCCTAATAGAGTATGACATAAAATTTCTAATCACCTTACAGAATACTGGCTAATGACCAGAGGTAGCTACTCACGATGTTAGGGAGATTATCAATATCTAAATTGGGTGTTCTCACTCGGGCATCCTTCATGAAAGTGAGACTAAGAGATGAGACTGAATACCAGATGAACTCTTAGAGAAGACCATCAGTAACTCGTCTCCTGCAGAGAAGCACATTTTGTCCTTGCCTTTAGAATTCTCAGAATGCAATCATAAATGACTGTGTCCATACAGCACTTCTTGAGACTATTCTTTACATTGGTTTTGATAGCAAATTGAACCAATGATTTTGTAAAAAGTAGTATACAGTAGTTCCTAAGAATAAGAAACTAGTAGCTGGCAAAATTGATTGTGGGTTTAGAGTGGTTGTTGTTCTTCTATAGCACCAGAGTTTGGTTCCTGACATTTAACTTTGAGTGGCTCCTAACCATGTGCAACTCCAGCTCAAAAGGTTAGGACATCAGTGTATGGCCTCCGTGAACATTCACGTACATGTATTATACGGACACGGAAACATTAATAAATAAGTAAATAACTAAATGAAATCCTTTTTAAATGATTTACAAAACTGTTCCTTTCCTTTCAAGATCCTTCACTTCTCCAGGCAAATTTGGAAAGGAATGGTTACCCTTTCTTGAACCAATATTGCTTTTGTATAAATTAAAACAGTTATATTTTTGAAGGCTATCTAAAAGATACATAAGTCAATTTGTGAAAAAGAACCACTTTAAAAGTAGCATGATCCATCAGAAGATTTCATGAATCCATCATTTTTCAAAAATTTCAACATTATTCAAACGATTAAACAGATTTGCAAACGTTTAAATATACTGAAGCAGCCACAGAGCCCTGTGCTTTCCTGAAGTACTTTCCAATCTGTAGCTTTCCTCTAGAGTCCACATGTTACCATTTCTGATGTACATTGACCTTTTCATAGCAAGATTTTTCTTTCCCTGGGTTTACACTGTGCTAATGAAGCTGTCAGGAGTATATTGTGAGAGGTAAGAAAGAGGTCGGCAGCTTTAGTCATGCCGCTTACAGGAAGATAATAAATTTCCAAAGATGATGTATAATTTTAGCCTGTGATCCCAGGTACACTATACTAGTTGATAAGAGACAGTGTGAATTTGAAGATCAGATTTTTTTTTTATTACTTTTACTTCTGCAATAGCAAACTCACAACCCCACACCCTCCTCTCTTCTGGTTCTCACTCTCACAAATCCATCCCCCATTGCCCCTGCCCTTATTGCCCCTGCCCCCATTGTCCCTCCCCTTCTCAGAAAAGGGAGGCCCACCTTCGATACCACACCACCCTGGGGCATCTAGTCCCAGTAGGACTAGACACATCTTTTCTCATTGAGACCCAACTAGGCAGTCCAAGCTTGGGGAGAAGAGAATCCAATAGCAGGGAACAGAGATCCAGACAGAGTCTTGTATTAGAGAACCTGTATTCGTCCTGTATTAGCATATATATAATATGCATGTATACATGCATATATACACACATTATTAAATGTATCTAGGATTGAATATACACACACACTCACACACACACATATGTTTGCGTGTGAGTGTGTGTGTGTGTGTGTGTATGTGTGTATAGGTACAAATATTCAATCATAGGAAATTTTACTAATAAACCATATTATTAGATAAACATATATACATAAAACTTACTAGACTCTCTTATAAGATATAGTCAAAATAATCCAGCAGTGGCTAGCTCACCCTGGAGAGGCCAAAATATCATATTACCTTAGTCCATCCACCAAGAGATTAGCTGTTTCAATAGTCACAATCTGACAGAGAAGGTGTGAGGAATTCTTTAAAAAGTTCCCTTCTTGCAGGTCTTTTTATTTAGGCTTCTACTAGAAGTTGTAGCCCTGCAAAATAAGATCTAAGGCAATAGGAAAAACAACAAATTTCTAAAAGACAAAGCCTCCTCTCTTGCAGAGTCTATGAAAGAATAACCCTAATTTTCCCTTTTACCTCCCCCTTTACCAATACTCTGAATCTTGAAGTAAGTACATTTCAGCCCAGATAATGTACGCTGTAGCTCCACTGTGCCAACAATCCTTTTCTACCTCTTTGATTGAAATATGCATGAGATAAATGCTGAATACCAGGGGAGTCCCTTTGAAACTGCACAGTACCATGGGTGTTCTCATTTCTACTCTATCAAGCCATTCTGTGTGGTTAGTCAACACAGGAAATCTAGGAAGGTGAGAAGCCAAATATGATGGCTTTATCAGACCTTGTATTCATTACCCGAAGAGCATTTACTTTCATCATTTTCATTTCTTCATTTATTTTAAGACCAAAGAACAAGAGCAATCTTATTTGTTTTTAATTGCTCTGCCCAGTCTTTCAAATATCTATAATTGTTTTACATTTGGCTCAAATGTACTAAGAGACATATGGTTATAATAAAGGATTCATTTCAGCTTGTAAAGCCCAGAGCAAAGCTCACAATAATGTGATCATGTGTAAATCATTGTAACTCGGAGGATGCTTTCTCCGTACAGCTTAATTATAACTCAGCTCAGTGAAAAGTGCCATGCTCTTCCTGGGAAAAGAAGTAACTGACACTGCCCAGAAAACAGTGCAAGCTTCATTATTCGTATCTATCTCTCCTGCCCAAGTCCAGACTCCATGATAGCTAGCTCTTATCTTTATCATGCAAATGTAACATGAAACTAACATCAACTGGGAACTCATATTATTTACTCATTGCTACCTATTACCATCCCATTAAAATTTTAGCTTAAAATACCCTCTGGTAAATTAGAAATGCTGATAAAAATAAGTACAAAAATAAGACAGGCATTTTGCTTTCGTCTCCCTAGAAGCTCTTGACAGGTGGTCACCTTGAAATTTGGCAGCAATCATACAGCTGACTTTGAAAAAAAAATGACTTGATACAGAAGTTAATCAAGAGCTCTTGGGACCCACCTCTGCATTTTTCCAAGAAATCTCTTCTACAGTTTAAACATGTTCACCTAAATTGTAAATGACATACAAAGTAGTTTTTCCCTTCAAACTTTGTAGATGAGGCAGAGTACTGTCATTGGCACAGAATGGGAAACAATTGTCTTACTTAAACAGATAATATAGGAAAATCTACCATGAATCAGTTTTGAGTACATAAGGATAATGCTTCTATTATCTACATAGAATTAAACTGAAACCCAGATTTGAGTTACATGGCCTCACCTGCTGCTTAAAAATTGAGGTTGAGAACTAACAATTGACTTTAGATCATAAGCACAGCTGTGTAATAACCCACCCTAACTTAGATCCATGAATTTAGGATCCAACCCCCCTGTAGTGTTTATAGACAAGGTTATTGGAATCAATTTCTCCATGTTATGGATCTATGTAGGAAATGTTTGGTTGAGAACAACTTCCATGACATGTCTGCTTCTTTTCTCCCAACTGCTTTTTAATGTGTTGCCAAATTATTGGGATTTATTCTGCTAAACTCGAATGGCTCTGCTCACTTTAGATTTTGGCCATGGGTCAAAGCTCTTGGATTTATAGATCAGCTCATTCTTGGCAGTTAAAAAATACTGCCCTCTTCCTGTATTTCAGATGATCCTGAAAAATAATATCCAAGGCATACTTCCAACACTTAGTGTAGAATATGATGCCACATTGCAAATACATTTATAATATTAAGAACCGCAATTATCCAGTTCTATTCTGAATGCCTTTTTTGTTAACCCCAAATAAACATTCCTATGAAGAAAAGAGACATTGGAGAGTCAGTTTCTAAAGATTCTCTCGTGAACAGCTAACTCCTTTCAGATCCCTGTCTGAAGCACTGTATACACTCAGTAGTTCATACTCAGAGTCTCCATGGACATTCAAAATAAACACAGAGCTAACATTTACATCAGTAGACTATGTTACAAAGGATATAATACAAACTATTAATGTTAGTCTACTTTTCTGTTCTTTACCTTGGTGATGGTTAATCTTCACTGTCAATTTGACTAGATTAAAATCACCCAAAGACTCACCACTGAATATGTCTGTGAAATTGTTTTAAGATATATTTCATTGAGGCAAGAAGATTCAGCATGAATGTGAGTGACCTGAAAAAAAAAATATATATATATATATATGAATGATTTCTGGGCAAGACATAGACGTTTTCTTCTCTTCAGTGATATAATCCATTTCCCTATAAACAACTCTTTAACCACGCTCTATGGAAACTCATTGGATCATTTTTAAAGACATAAGAAGTAAAAAAATTCAGTGACATTAGAAGGCTACTATGTGTTCTACCAAAAAAGAAAGTAATCATCAATATTACTCAGCTACAAATCCTGTGACCAACCATTTCTTGTTGGAACTAGACACACTCTATGAAAAGACACCCATACCTGACAATGTTGAAGAGTTAAAAGCAGAAAAAGACCCTCAGAGTAGATAGGTCATGTCCCTTAAAGGAAAACCTCCCCCTATTATTCTGCTATATGAGCACAGCATAAAATGACATATTATACACATAGATCAGCACATTTCTCAACAATTATCAGAGAGAAACTTCTTACAGTATATAAGATTTAACTCAGAAACCCAGAAGGGAACAATACGGCTAGCCTCATCCTTTCTGACTGCCATCCTTTAATACAGTTCTTCATGTGGGGTATACCTCAACCATAAAATTATCTTGTTGTTACTGCATAAGCATAATCTGGCTACTGTTATACATAATAACATAAATATCTAGTATACAGGATACCTGATATGCCACCTCTGTGAAAGTGTTCTTCAACCTCCAGTCTGGTTAGGACCTACAGGTTGATAACCTAGGATTACCAGGGTGAGAAACCTTGAAGTACTCAACCTTGAATAGAATGGCTTTGTCAAACATCTCCCTTGAAGCTCAGAGATCTACTCAGAAGAGAGGCAGAAGGATTGTAAGAGCCAGAGTTGATGACTGAGTATGATCATAGGAAACATTATATTCCTTTACAAGAGGGCTGATGCGTATATGAATTCACAGAGACCATAACAGCATAAAAGACCTGTGCAAGTTCAGGCCAGACAAAGTTCAAGCAAAGAGAAGGGGAAGTGGGCACAAAACCTATCTCTAGCCAAGAAGTTTTTGTCAGTTGATACTTGCTGGTGGGGGAAATATCAGTTTTCCTCAGTGAAAAAATGCTGGGCATACAAACCACACCCCAGGGCAGGCCTTTGTCCATGTGTAGTAGGCCAACATAAAAACACATTTATGTTTTGTGAGTGCTGTTTTGTCATTGTTCTCTTTGGGGTATTATTTTTTCTTATTTTGATCTTTGTTCATATTTTTATTTTTTACTCATTGATTGATGTTGTGAGAGAGACAGAAAGGAAAGAGAGAAAGAAAGGAAGGAAGGAAGGAAGGAAGGAAGGAAGGAAGAAAGAAAGAAAGAAAGAAAGAAAGAAAGAAAGAAAGAGAGAGAGAGAAAGGGATTTTGGTTGGGAAGATACAGAGAACTTCCAGAAGTGGAAAGAATATGACAAATGTATATTATATGAAAAAATGTTAAGCCAATTTTTTTTTTTTTTATAAAAGCAAGCTTCTGCCGGGCAGTGGTTATGCAGGCCTTTAGTCCAAGCACTTGGGAGGCAGAGGCAGCAGGCAGATTTCTGAGTTCGAGGCCAGCCTGGTCTACAGAGTGAGTTCCAGGACAGAGAAACCCTGTCTCAAAAAACCAAAAAAAAAAAAAAAAAAAAAAAGCAAGCTTCTTTTCCCAGAACAGAGACTATTACAGAAAGCCACAACTGGTCAAAATAGAAAGAACAACTTATTGTGATGTGTCAAGCTCCAGTCTATACATCTACTGTACATCCTTATATGGAACAGAAAGGAAAAGGTGCAAAGATTCATGGGACCCTGCCCCTAGATGAAGAGCTACAGGCAATTACACCTTACTGAAAGAGGAATAATTAGTCTTTCCTCCAGATATAAGCTCCCTAAATCGTTATCCATTCCCACCTGTCCCAGCCCTCAATGTGTATATACAACCAACACTAAATGGTCTCAGTATACAGCATTTATATATCTACACACACACACACACACACACACACACACACACACACACACACACA
>JANHMN010000004.1:106118078-106207190 GCA_030674055.1 Rhabdomys pumilio | reverse complement strand
ACACACACACACACACACACACACACACACACACACACACACACACATTTGCTACCAGTCCCAATTTTAAATCATCTAAAAATCAGGAAACTATTTTTAACCTGGAATACTATGTGCCACATAAAATATATATTTCAATTGAATTAAGATTTGTCAAAATAGAAGGGCATGTTTGAGTAGAAAAAAATGAACACCATTGTTTATCTTATTCCTGACTTAGATGTGCTGTGTCCAGCCACTTCATTCTTCCTCTACATGCTGTCCTGACATTAGAGACCGTATTCCCTTTAAAACTGTGAGCCAAAATAAATCCTTCTTTCCTTAGGTTGCTTTTATTGTGTATTTTTTCATAGCAACAAAGAAAGTCATTAATGCAACCATTCCATTAATTGGGACAAAGAGATCCACCAATGAATGCTTAGAATGAAAAAAAAAGGACTATTTTCCTATTAGTTCTTTCTACTAATGTATTAACATTCATCTGTGGGTGAAGAAATCTGAGTCACATTCTCACAATTATATAAAATTTTCTCATTAAAGATGCATTAAACAAGAAAGATTCCATGTAGAGTAGATCTATCTGTTTGTCTGTCTGTCTGTCACCAGGTTTTAAAGATATATTTGGTGGGAAAGGTATCTTTTATGCTACTAGGAAAAAATACAAGAAACTTGCTATCATCTCAAGACTTTCTTGATTAATCTTACACAACAATTAGGCTATGCTTTAATTATAACTTAATCACAGTTTAATCATCAAAACTATCTAACCATTAAACGAAGCAAAATTCTACAAGTATTTTGGAACTAAATCTTTTCTGCCTCTTACTGAACCTGTAATAGGAGTAAGTCGAAGAACCTTGGCACTCCATTTCTCTCTTCCCTCCTTCCCTGCTTTATGCATCCTCTGTCCTTCCCTTCCCAAGCAAGCTGTCCATTACATCCTGCCAGGTACCTGAGGAAGGAGGAAAAGAGTAAAACAAGTCTGAAACATTATTCAGTACAAAGAAAAGATTCTTTTTCAAACCTCTGTCATTAAGCATGATGCCTCTTCCCTCTTAGGGTTTTGTTGACTCTGTGCTCCTCAGACCTGGCGTGGATTTAGAGTTAAGTGAACATTTGATAGGATTTCTGGACAAATTAATCTTACATTACTTTGATGAGTTATATTATATTATTCCAGCTTGGTCTGTTATGTCTGTAGATTTTCTTGTGCTGAGGTTTGTTTTCCTAAGGAACTGATAGGACCAAAGAAATGCCACACTGTTACATGTACGTGGTATGTGTGCAGGCATGTGTGTGTACATGATGGTTGTCATGGACCATATATAATACACAGAAAGCGCACCTCTCCTAAAAGTTTAAACCAATTTTGAGGGTGCCAACCCCACTTTGCTCAACAGAAATATCTGCAATCATCACATTAGAAAACACTAGTGAGGGAAAACAACCAGGTCATATTTTTCGTGAAAAAGTAAAATAGCCATCTACTATGATGACTACTTTTTGAGAAATATATATTCTTTTCTCTGAGGAATTATGATTAAGCCTTCTTACCAAATCTCCTACTGGCATATGGTCCTTAGACACAAACTATCAGAGGAGCTTTCTGCTTCATAATGTTGTGTTCTTTTGTCACACATACTTCCTAGAAAAGTTAAATTTGCCCTCATATAACTTCACTCCTAGGGACACAAATTAATATAAGGATTTTTGTGGACTTGTCTGTGACTTTTTCTGTTTTATGATTTCGTTTTGTTCTGCCTTTCTTCATGGACTATAGCCACGATTCAAAAAAAATAAAGATAAAAATAAGCTGTCTCAAATCCTCTGCATTCTGTTAGCCAGAAACTAAAGATTCAACTGAAAGAAAGGAAAGACCTGAATTAATACAAGAAAATATCCTGTGCAGTGCCATGCCACTGGGAGAGACCATTGCTCAGAGTTGTAGGAGCTTAATGCTTGCATGATTTACTCTCATGACTCTGATAGATGACCTGACAGATACAAGCATAGCAGGGTGTGTTTGGCTTGGCTCTGAGGGCATAGAAGAGGTGTGGTGATAGCAATGCATTGAAAATAGGTAGAAAGAGCATGAGGCAGCTGGCTGCCTTGTATCCTGTCAGTAGACTGAAAGAAATCTAGCGAGAAATGGACAGAGCTATATACAACCTACTGGGCTGGTCTATGGTCACCTGTTTACTTCCAAGAGGCTCACCGCAAGGTCACCAACTAGAATCAGGTATTGCAACCCCTGACCCTGTGGGGAACTTTACACATTCAGAACATAAAGATGTACTAAAGACTACACTGATATTTGTGTTGGGTTTGAAGTAGAGAGAGTCACCTTTAATTTGAGCCACACCTTCTGCTTGCAGCCAAAGTAAATGATTTGGAAAAAGAAAGTTTTCCTCTTTGTCTCACTCACAGTGGCTGACAAGACCATGAAATCTTTCAGAATGTTTATAACTGACATTACAGCCTACTTCTTCAGGATTCTGGAATTCACAGAAGAGCAACTGAGACATTCAGTCTCAAGAACTGAACAACTATTGGATTCTTGGACTTTTGGTTATTAGTCAGTCATTGTTGGACTATATGGAGCATAGTCTATAAGCCATTCTAATAAATTGTCTCTTTGTATAGATAAATGACAGATAGATGATAGATAGATAGATAAATAGATAGATAGATAGATAGACAGACAGACAGATAGACAGACAGACATGGATGGATAGACAGACAGATGATAGAATCATTCTATCAATTCTGTTTCTCTGGAGAACTCTGATTAAAATACACTAAAAGAATCAAAGGACTTAAATCACCATCTTAAAATACAGGCAGAACATTACAGCAGCAAATCAGTAGGTTTTCCAGGTACGTTCCAGGGATCCTCAAGGATGCAGTGGTCCATACACAATAATCACCATCCCTGAGTAAGAAAGAGGGAAAGGCAAAAATGAACTTCACAGCACTTCAAAAAAGAATGTAAGCAAGCTCATTTAACTTTCAAACTAGAAGTGAAAATCTTATAGTAAAATTACTAAGCTATATTTATCAATTATTTTTAAAATCACAGCAAGACAGAGTTTATCAAAGGAAGGGAAGAAAGGTTAATGACATGAAGCCTATTCACCATACTAACAAAGGAAAGCAATATAAAGCTTGCAATTATCTCAACAGACACCAAAAATTTTGATAAAATTCATCATCCTTTTATGATTAAAACAACAGCAAAGTAGGAATATGAAAGAACATATTTTAATCTGAGCAGGTCACAGAAGCCTGCAGCAACTCTCATTCTTAATACTTCTGCCTGGCATGCATATTAAATATGAGAATAAGTGTAACTCTAGATATTATCACAGAACAATTGAATTCAGTTTTGCCATTTCTTCTTTGATTTACTTCTTCTCTTGAAGGTCTTAGACATAGTTTACAAAGCTTAGATCTTTGAAAAATAACCATTACACAATTTGATGGAATTACATTGGATATATTGATTTATTTGAGAATTGTTGTCTTTACAATATTTATTCTGCCTAAATAGAGTAGAATTTATCTCCTTTTTGCAATCTTCTGTTAGGGCCAAAAGTAACATTATTGTTCAAAAAAACTTTAACAGCATTTACTAAATTTATTTTTATGTGTTTAGTTGCTTTTATTGCTATTATAAATGGTACGTTTATCAAGATTCAATTTTAATGTCCTGTGGCTGTGTACAGAAAAACATTGATTATCACAATGATTTGTTTCAACCAAGCTTTTAAATTCTATTAATTCAAAAAACAGGCTATAAATTTTCCTATGATTTTCTATGTAGACAATCATAGCATTTGTGTAAAAGAAAGATTTTTTTTTTCATTGAACTATCTTTCTGGCTGAAAAGTGCAGTGCCTCACACAAACTGGACTTTGAGGGAGTCATCCTTAACTAAGCACTGTTGAGAGGTGGATACCCTTGGAGGAATCTCCCTTCATCAACATAACAATACATTGGTGGAATCAACATTTCAAAAGACTGTTGAGAAGACAAAGCAATGAAGAGGAGATTTGACAGGTAGGGTAATTACATCCATAGAATCATTCCCTGTGTGTCTTGTTCCCAGCTTCTTCTCCTCAGCCTGCCCTTTTCTATTCCTCAAGAAGTACTTTTGCAAGCCTTTCTGTCAAGGGTCTCTACCTCACCATTACAGAAACCTCAAGAGACAGGCAAATGTGAACTTACACTTTTGAAACCATCGGCTAAAATCAATCCATCTTTTCTTAGGTGGTCTATTCCTTAAGTATGTTTATTTCATACTTGTTACAAGTATGAAATCCACTGCCTGATCCTTCAGTTATCATCTTTTCAAGTCTTATCATTTTTATCCATTAATGGGTAGCATTATTTTGGCCAAATGACACCTGAAGGGCCTATTAGTAATCTTAATGGGAAGCAAAAACTGCAATAAAAATGAAAGCGAAACTTGTGATGCATTAACGTCTTCAGGCTGTAGAGATCCATCAGTGGTTAAGAGCACTGGCTGTTCTTCCAGAAGACCTATGTAGTTAATTCTCCAGCACCCTCAGGATGGCTCACAATCATGTATGACTCTAGTTCCAGGGTATCCAATGCCCTCTTAAGTCTCTATGGGCAATGCATACACATGGTGCACATAAATGCAGGTAAAATACAAACAACAAACTAATAACTTACTTCTTTATACCTCACAGCATGTGAAGTAGATTGCAGAAAAGATAAGATATCGAAGAAGAAGCAAGGGCTATATGGAACACCCCTATGTTCTACGTAGGTGGTTGCAGTGTCTGCAAAATCAAATTTTCAGTGGAACAGGGATGCTGTCATATGAGAGTAAGATGCTAGGCAAAAATGGCAGCTGTGTTAAGAGCCATATTGCTCAACAGTAATAGTAGTGACACAATTTTATGTGGCTTGTCCCTGAGCCTGCCTGCTTACACAGCCTTGCAATCTGCTTAATTCAGCCAAATTTATGCTGCAAAGCTCGACTAATAACTAGATTATTAGGAACTGTTTTTATAACGTCATACAGTGTTGAAGGAAAAATTTCATTCTTTTAAAAAATTATCTCTGGTTCCAACGTTGATGATGAGATTTCTATAAAATAACTGATTATTCATCAACTTTGTAATTTTATGTGTCTTTGTTTCCTGATATTATTTGATCTTTGGTATGTCACTACAGAGATCTGGGGAAAAGAAGTCCAATACTATAGATTTTTCAGGATGACTTTCAAATTAAGATTTTTGCATTACAGTTGGGATGAGTATGACATGGAAAGATTCAGTTTACCTTTCATGTACTTTTTCTGAAAGAGTATTATAATTACCTAACACAATCAAGTTTTTCTAAGGGAGAACGGGAGTTTTTGTTAATGATAATGATTGCATTCAAATGTGCTCCTTTATTCTGACTGTATTTAAAGCACTGTATAATTTTTTAAACTTAATCTACCAATTCTAAATTACTGCTAGAATTTTTTTTAAGTATTTTAATGGTTTTAGAAAATAGTACTATATGTTTAATTTGTTGATAACCAACATCAGAGGATGACTTACCTTGACCGTTTTCAAAGAAACCTTTACTCTTTTTAAAGATTTGTTTGTTTGCATCCATGTATGAGAATGTCTTCATATCTATGTATATGTATGTCCGATCATCTCTTTCACACTCGACCTATTTTTTTGATTCAGGGTCTCCTCCTGAACTCTCTTGTCTATACTGGAAGCTAAAAAGCTCCAGTGATCCTATTTTCTTGTCCTCCTCAAAGACAGGGTTTTAAATGTATGCTAGATACATAGCTTGTTAAGTAGATGCTGGGATCCAAATCCCTTCCCTTTCGGTTGCCAACAAAAGTTCTTTACTGCTGTCTCATCTCTACTTGCCTACTTTTTACGTTCCCCTCCTATTTCCTGCCTGTTACCATTGGTTCTACTTTCACGTCTTTTTTGCTATTGCTGTTGTCCCCACTTTTTTTCCTTTTGTTACAGTCACTTCAATGAGCATGGAAGAATGGTTATTTACTAAAGAATATATATGAAACTGCTGTTTTAACTTTGGAAAGTATGTCTCTTCCTTTCCCAATGACAATTAACTATTCATAGATCTTCAGGGTAGAGTGCAATCTCATGAGTCTCTGCTAAGTACTTGACAGGATGTGGATGGTCCCTGTACTCTGCAGGGTTTGTGTAGAAAATCATAGCTGCTGTGTCTTCAAGAGTGAAGTCACATCATGTCAACAAACACAACTGCCACATTATGTCAAGAAGACGTTATCTCTCAACAGTCCACTCTCTCTTCCTTTTGTTACAGTTTTTATCTACAGTTTTTTTCTATACAATTCTCTGGACCTTGTTGGTATTGCCTACATGTTTCATTATGTCTAACCACTCAACAGTCACTTTTTTTAGTACTCTGAGGAGTTATGAGTCTCTTCTAGTCATTTTCTCACTTCAAAAGAAGCTTCTCTGACCAAAGTCATCAGCAGCACCACTTTGTGAAGATAGAAGCAATTACTTAGAGACTTGTCATCAATAGTCTTGCAGAGGTGTGAATTCTGTGTGCTACACGACCATTGTTTCATGTAAAATTTTAACCGATAGCACAATGCTTGCATATCTGTTATGGTAGTAACCAACTTCTTTCTAGTTGAAACTGAGGTTTTCTCCAGAGATGGTAAGTTTCATCCACTATTATAAAACTGGTTAAAAGCCATAGGATGAAGAGAGGCTTTTGGTCCTAGTTGATAAGCTATACTTTTTATCATTGTTGTTGTTGTTATTAAATGGACATGATAAACCTGTCAATTTTTCTTTTTCTATTTTTTAAATTTTCCTATATATTTTTCAAATTTCTTTTTGATCATATTTTTAGCTTAATGTTTCTTTTCACCTATTCATATGTTGACATACAGCTCATTAATCTGTTATTTGTCTTTATTGTCTAATATTATTATTTGTCAAATTATTTTATTTCAGCTTTGAGGAAATTTACTCACCCTCAAGTAACTTTAGAATGTTGGCCTTCTGGATTCAATTTTCTCTAGCAGGTTACTATGTTCTTTAAAAAAAATATTTTCTGTTTCACTACAATATAAATGTAGATTCACTTTGTTTTTTCAACTTATATTTCTTTATACAGCTAAAAATTCAAAACCATTCTTCTCTTTCTTTGTCAAGATGCACCTGTGTACTAAATTCTCCAAAGCATTCATTCAATCATGCTTTGCCATTGCATTTTTCTTTCTCTCTACTACATAACATTCTCCAAAAATCTATCAGCAACCTACTCGTTCTTTGACTTTACTCAGTCAGCTGGATACATAAATTCTTGAGGCTTTAACCTTGGTAAGTCAAATATGTCTTCACATGTACATATGCTTTGCTGTATTTTTTTTAATTTTTCTTTTAACATGACCAGAATATAAATTTTCCTGTTTGTTTCTCATTGGTTATAGGTTCATAATCTTTCTTTAAAAAATTATTTTAAATAGACACACAATTGGAGTTGTAAATTTAGACTTTTATTTGAAAGAACGTTCTGATTTTATGGTGGATTGTTTCCTTTGTTTTTTTCAGGTTTTATTTTTAAAGAACCAGTCAGTAAGGATTGTTTTTCTCATGTGAGATTTCTAAAGTTTATATCAATAAAATTCTGTATGCAAAAATTATTTCAAGGCTTGAGGTTGACATACCATTTAGTTAATATTGTCACTAACATCTGAAGAAGATATAAATTAAGGTACAGGCTTCCTGCCAATGTTATTAATACTCAAAACTCTTCAGGAAAGACTTTCTTACATCACTTTAGGAGCCATGGTTATTCCATGCCAACTGATGAGAATTCTTACAATTTCTCCTCTCTTTCAAAGACCACTAAACAGAAATGTCTCTTTCCTATTCTTTTCAGTTCCATTAAAGACACAAAGGTGCTTTGAACTTTATGCTATGATGGAGTGCCTAGTATCAGAGCAACTTTTTATTTGCATTACCAAACAATGGAAGTGAAAGTGTAACAGAGGAGAGGAAAAGGAAGGAGTGAAGGATGGTGGGAGGGATAGAGGGAGGAAAGGATAGGTGGATGGAGGGAGGGAGGGAGGGAAAAGAAAAAGAAGATGAAAGACAAGTCATTAAATAATATGGAAAGTAACTATTGTAAGCTGTATGTAAAGGGCAAACATACTGTAGGAAAATGAAACACAGTGTGGTAGTCTCGTAGAGAATGGCACTTAAAGATATTTGTCACTCTGAGGGACAGTATGTGAGGCCACTGTTGGAAGTTGTGTGAGTGTCACTGGACATTAACTGAGGAAGTAAACATAGAACTTGGTGCTATCAACCTTGGTGCTATCAAGCCTCCCAGATTTGGAAATTCATTCTGTGTGAGAAAAGACATTTATACATAAGTAAGCATGACCTTTATATCACATTTTCTTTCAAATTTAGGTATTTGACTATTTCTAAACTCAGCCTGTTTCTGAAAATAAGCAAATACAAAGTAACAGACTAGAACCAAGCAGAGCCCTTGGCATTATTGTGGAACTGATATTATCAAAACCTGATTTCAAGGTGCATAAAAGAAGAGTGACTATAGCATGTGCCCGAGCTGCCAGTGAGATTTCTGAAAGTGAAAGGTAACCTGAAGATACTCAGTGTATGAGTTTAGTTTTGTGTTGTGTTGTGTTGTTGTTGTTGTTGTTGTTGTTGTTGTTGTTAATGATGATGGTGATGTTGTTGTTTTCCTGTTCAAGAAGGTGGACAACTTTTCTCTGAAGAAACATAACATCATCCAGACAGACCTTCTTAGTTTTGCATTAAACTACTTATTTAAAAATAATAATTGTGTGTCCCAGAAGATGGAATTGGAAGTCCTAAATTCCAAGAGAAGTAAAAGCAAACTTAATCTTTGTTTATCTATAGCTTACAGTAACAAAGGGAGGGAAAAAATGGAGATATTTTTCCAGAAAACTAAAACTATATAAGGATCTGTCTAACATTGGAATTGATAATATTCCATCTAACAGTGGACTCCAAACAATTTCAACTCAGATTGAGTGAAAAGGTTGAATATAATAGAGGAGAGTCCTCTTGTTTAGAGAATAGGTGGGGAATATCCTGGCCCAAGTTTCCTTGCAGTGAAGGCAGGGAAGACCAGACATAGCATGTATTGGATGTGGGACTCAGGCTAAATCTGATTGGTATAAGAAAAGGCATGGGTGAGCAGGCCAAGGGTATTCACCAATCTAGACCCTGGAAGAAGACAGGGGAAGTCTGGGTATCTATGGGGGCTTGTGGAAGTGACCCAGTAGGGATCTGTGGGTAGGTGCACATAGGACAAGTCAAGGCAGAAAGAAGCCTAAGAGCATGGTTGCCATGAAGGCAGGGGTGGTTGGATTAGGCCAGAGTACTTCTTGTCTAATCTAGGATAGATCTGCCAGGTTGCAAACAAAAAAAGCAGGAATGAGATTGTGAGCATCCTCACCAGGCTAGACCCCGGAAAAGGACTGGAAAGTCTGAGTATGATGGAGGCATGACAGAAGGGTCATGAGTAGATTCAGATTGGGGAGGTCCAGGCAAAAACCTAGAACCTAGATGCAGTGTAGGTAAAGAGATGATCTTGCCAGGAGAAGAGAACATCAACCAGTTGTCCAGGGCTAAACAGCCCTGAAAACACGCATACAAGTATATAATACAGGCAGAGCACGTTCTATTTAGAATATGTATGTATAGGGATATACATATATGCATGTAATAACAATGAAAAAGAAGTAATGAATTTGAAAAGCCTCGAAGAAGGGTTTATATGAGGTTTTTGAGGGAAGAAAGGGAAGAGAGAAATGTGGTGATCATATTATAATCTCAAAAATAAAGAAAGAAATGCAAGTGTACAAATATGTAGAGAAACCAAGGGTAGGTTACTAGAAGGGAAACAACCAGCAAATCCTGCATGTAGAGCTGTTGACCTTAAGTCACTTGATGCTTAGAGTATAGGGTTTTTGACTTTTTGAGAAGTTTTTAGTTTAGGGGACTGGTGTTTACTAACATGCCCAAATGATTACCAAGTGAAACAAACCAACCACATCAGTAATGTGGCTGAGATCAAAGAGAGATGTCAGTGTCCACTCCCCCCTTTGTCCACTGCAGCAATGCTAGTTGTCCCATTTGATACACCTTGTATAGTTTTCCCAAAGGCACAACTTAAAGAACTTGGAAGAGCTTCAGTAGGGTGGGTGAGTGGGTGGCATACCTGTGTGAACCAGCTCTGTATGCATAGTACAGGACATAGATTTAGAGGACCTTGCTGCAGGCTGCCTCTTGAACACTTGGTTTCCAGCCTTGTTTCCTTCCTATTCCTATTATCCTGTATGTTCAATGAAGACTGAAAAACATCTTGGGATGACTGTTGACTTCCCAGATATGCCTGCAAGCGACACATGCTTTGGTTAAGGAAAGACCACATGAAATTAAAGGAAAATAATAATACAAAAATTCCCAATTTGTTCATATATATATATGCATATATATGTATTTGAACTACAGAAAACAAGTTTATATCAATGAATAAACATACTATTTGATAAAATAAACTCTAGAAAGAAAACATAAGGAATGTCTCAGGTATATCGGTAGTATTTGTAAAAATCTCCAGTGTCTACAAATACCATTCATCTCCTTGGTCCCATATAACACGTTATCACAGTAACAAATAAAGAACAGAAACATGAATGAGAAAACATTTCTGGCCAGTAGTTTTCATATAATTCCTAGCCACCTTCTTCATATCCCTGCCACCATGTTCTAACTTCACTTTTAAAACACAGGATAGACCTTAATATTTCTACTAATTCAGTCAGAAATGATTTTATATATATATATAATATATATATATATTATATATAATATTATATATATTTTATATATATAATAAAACTGACTATACTTAATATATATATGTGTGTGTGTGTTGGGAGCCGACTTTAAGCAGAAAGCGGCTAGAAAGCAGCTATCAGCTTTGCAGCCATCTTGAGCTATGTACCCTGACATGAGACTTGGTTTTCAAAGGCCTACAACAGCTGAAGCACTCTGATATCCCACATAGCTTGTTTTGCTGTTAAGTGCCCCCAGCTGCAAGGAGCACGTGGTATCCACGCCTACAAGGCATGTGGTGCACGTGTTGTCCACGTGCTATCTACGCCATATATGCCTGTAAGGCGCACGTGCTGTCCACGCCTGTAAGGCTTACGTCATATCCACACCTGCAAGGCACATGGTATCCACGCGCCTACAAGGCACATGGCAAAAGCCTATAAATACCCAGGATTTCCTTGGTGTGTGTGTGTGTGTGTGTGTGTGTGTGTGTGTGTGTGTGTGTGTGTATGTGTAAAGGGGGTGCAGTAGTAGTAGGTGTAGTGGTGTGTGTATGGTGGAGACAGTAAAGAAGACTTTACTACAGATCCTCTGGCTTGTCTCTATTCTTCGAGGCTCTTCCCCTTCGTCCCCCCACTCTCTTTCTTGCTAAACCCGGACCTGCGGAACAGAGCAGCCACTACAATTTGGCCCCCAAATGTGGGCAAGAGTGGTCCTTTACAGTTAGCACGGAGCTTTTACAGTTTGGCGCCAAGCGTGGGGCAGAAAGGTCTTTTACAGTTTGGCGCCAAGCGTAGAGCAGCTCAGGGCTTTTACATGTGTGTGCACATATGTGTGTGTTGTGTGTAAACATATGCACATATATGCATGTTCACACAATATAATGCCCATAATATATACATTCAGTTTTCTCAGAAACATTCATTCCTTGGGGAAGTATAAATTGTTTGACTCTGTCTCACACATGTATTTTTGCAGTTGCATCAAAAGTTGTGGACATTTTCATCACATTCATGTTTACACTGCCTTTCATAATTTTACTAGTAAGAATTTTAGGATGAGAAATTATTATATGTCTAGGTACACACATTGTAAAAAATTTTCAAAAATTTACAGCTGGTTCCAGTATCACTTGAACAAAAGCAAATGCTAAGCACTGTATATTGGTTAGTCTTTTAAATAATATACTATTAGGAAAACAAGATACAGAACTTGTATTATGCTCTTGATTGTATTTTTATGGTAAGTATAAGTGAAATATGAATGCCATTTATAACAATGATAGAAATATGTGATGCACATGTGGGAAATTTAGGCTTTGTTTAACATATACATACATACAGAAACATATGTGTGTGTGTCTGAGTGTGTTTCATACCTTTTATGTGAGAGATAACCTCAAATAATTTTATGTCAAAGAAATAATATCTAGTATATGAGTTAGAATAAAGTAATGAGATAATATAAGCTCAATTCTTAAGAGGTTACATGTACTATATTAATGTCATGCCTGTCAATCTCTTATGAGTACATTTGCTTTCTACCAGGCATAGCGAGAAACAAATATGTGTAAGCATCAAACAGTTTTATATTTCATTGCACTGTGTTTAAGCAAGTGGATGCTTATGCTGTGAGTATTTTGTTTACAATTTGCACAAAGCCTAGCTGTGATTCCAGGCCCTGTGCCTCCGATGCTTTCATTGTTCCCTCTCTCTCAAAAAATCTACCTATCAATCATTAACTAATGGCATGGAAGACTGCTGTAGTCAACCTCTGTTCAATTTTCCTCCTGCTTGTGTATATGTAATAATATTGCTGTCATATAATAACAAGGTATATGCACAATAGGGATTAAATTCAAGGTAATCTTTGTGTTTTATGTTGGCGAGTTAGTCCAGTCATGTCCCACAAGTTTTGCAAACACAGGACTATTTTATTTCAGATCAATCTTTTCCATAATCGATGAGAACCTGAAAGAGCTAGTGCACATTTCACTTGGTTTTAAGAAGAGGACCTTAGAGGCTAGAAAGCCCTAAAGCTTTCTAGGTAACCAGAGCCGTACTCTGTCTTGCAGTCCTGTCTCATCCTCTCAGGAGTCCCCCTCCCCCCCAAAAAAAGTATGTCACTGTACATGGCTTTCAAATGCAGACAGCATTTTGATGCTATAAAGTAATAAATTATTTACAAACAGGAGTTCCCAAAGTTTGTGATTTATAATCTTATTTTCTTTTAATTAGTTAATTTAGTCTAGTTTTTTTTTTTTTTTTTGGTTATTTTATTTATGTACATTTCAAATGTTATCCCCTTTCCCAGTTTCCCTTCCACAAACTCCCTATCATATTCCTTCTCCCCCTGATTCTTTGACGGTGCTCACCCACCCACCCACCTACCCACTCCCACCTCACCACCCTAGCATTTCCCTACACTGGAGCTTTGAGCTAAGACAGGACCAAGGGCCTCCCTTCCCATTGACACCAGGTAAGGCAGTCCGCTGCTACATATGCAGTTGGAGCCATGGGTACCTTCATGTGTACTCTGTGGTTAGTAGTTTAGTACCTGGGAGCTCTGGGGGATCTGATTGGTTGATACTGTTTTTCTTCCAATGGGCTTGTAAACCCCTTCAGCTCCTTCAGTCCTTCCCCTAACTCCTCCATTGGGGTTCCCATGCACATTCTGATGGTTGGTTGCGAGCATCCATATCTATACTGGTAAAGTTCTGGCAGAGCCTCTCAGGGGACAGCTATACTAGGCTCCTTTCAGCAAGTGTTTCTTGGCACAAGCAATAGTATCTGGGTTTGGTGTCTGCAGATGGTATGGATCCCCAGGTGGGGCAGTCTCTGGATGGCCTTTCCTTCAGTCTCTGCTCCAGTCTTTGTCCATGTATTTCTTTTAGACAGGAGTAATTCTGGGTTAATATTTTTGAGATGAATGAGTGACTCCATCCCTCAACTGGAGCCAGTGGCAAACCACTGAATATGGCCTCTATAGGTGCTCTCTCCCCTTTGCTGGATAATTCACCTAAATATCACTGGGTCCTGGAAGCCACTTGCTTTCCTGGTATCTGGCACTTTCTAGTGGCTACCCTTCGGTTCCAATCACTCACTGCTACACACCTCCATCCAATTTCTTGACCCTCAGTACCTCTCCTCAGTCTGCTCCCACACCTATTCCTGCCCCCATTTTTATTCCCCCTTCCCTCTCCCTCTGAGGTCCCTCCCTCTACCTCCCATGATTATTTTGTTTCCCCTTATATGTAGTACTGAAGAATCCACACTTTGTTCTGCCTTCTTCTTGAGCTTTATATGGTCTGTGAGTTGTATTGTGGGTATTCTGAGCTTCTGGGGCTTTTTGGCTTTTCAGCTTATCTGTAAGTACATACACCATGTGTGTTCTTTTGTGGCTAGGTTACTTCACTCAGGAAGATATTTTCTAGTTCCATCAATTTGCATAAGAATTTCATGAAGTCATTATTTTTAATAGCAGAGTAGTACTCCATTGTGTAAATGTACCACATTTTCTGTATCCATTTCTCTGTTGAAGGACATCTGAGTTGTTTCCAGCTTCTGGCTGTTATAAATAAGACTGCTACGAACATAGTGGAGCATGTGTCCTTGTTATATGTTGGAGCATCTTTTGGGTATATGCCCAGAAGTGATATAGCTGGGTCCTCAGTACTATGTTCAATTTTCTGAAGAATTGCCAGATTGAATTCCAGAGTGTTTTGTTTCACTTATTTGAAGAAAAAGGAAATCTACTGAAGAGTACATTAGGCACTTCCCAGCTTCTTTACAGAGATGCCGTGCTATTTTTGTAGAAAATACACTAATTCCAAATGTTTAAATGTTGGGGTTTCTTATTTTTGTTTCCATTTTCTCTCCTTTTCCTCTATGCCTTTTCTGTTCAACATAAAATGATTTCTAAGAAAAGAGGATAGTTTCAGACCCTGAACAGAACAACCAAGGGAAAAAGCTCGAGGCTCACTGCTGTAACTACAAGATTTTCATCTGCTTACTGAGCATGTGACCTCTTCTGCATCTTTATATTTTCATCTATAAGACTTATTGTTATTTTATCCAAACATGATAAATACTGAAGAGGATTAAAGTATTTGGAAATTAAAGTTGCTGCATAAATCAAAACATGGTGTTTTGGAATAATTATTGCAGCACTTCCTCTTAGCCCTGACAGTTAATAAATCATTAAGCTCAATGGAAAGAAAAACTACTAATTATGCTAAGTGAACAGTATCCTGATAGAATTCTGTGTTTTGTCCCTGGTAACTCATTTAACATGGATGGTCTCTTTTTCATACCACTCAGTGCTTTGCCAGCATTTTCTTTAATCTTATCAGATCTGTTTGATTTAATTGAGAAGTCACTTTACAAGAATGTCATTTTTCTTGCATCTCTTCAATAAAGTAATATAATTAAGATTATGCAAAGCAGAGAAGATTGCCAGAATACAAGGCAAGAATGAAGGCCTGTGAAATCCCCAAATTAGGATTGCTGTAGTCAATATAAATAATTGACATTTAGGTGACCTAATTAAAACAAATTACATCTCTGTGGGGGGGAAAAGTATGGTTTTAAACATAGAATGTTCTTGAGAAATAATAGGCAAAATACCTGAGACAGCAGTACTTTGGTTTTTTTTTTTTATTATTTTTTCTACAAGTCATGAAAAGTGTTGCTCTTAAATAAACAATATTCAATGAGTGGAGAAACCATGAAATTTAGAAATACATAAGAAATAGATTATGGTCATTAGTAAGGAAAAACATAGCAGTTACATGCAACTGACTTAGAATACAAGTCTGAGAACTCTTTATTTCTCCTGTGCCACAGAATCATGGATTTCTCATGTGCCTTACATGAGGCGAAATTAACTTCATATGTGTATAACACCTACAACCTTGCCCTAACATTTCGAGAACTTCATGTCTCTACCGAGCAATATTCATTACTTTGCACAACCAATTTCCAAGATAATGAAAATGGAACATTAGAAACATTGTGCTAAAGAAAACAAATTTTACTTTAGCATTATTTAACAGAATTCACCTATGGCATTTCTTGAGAAAATTGTATTTTTGCGTGAAAATGGCTTTTCTTAATCCAATAGATTTTCATGTTGCCTTCTTATGAAACAGTTTCTATACAATATTCCTCAAGAGTTCAGAAATACCATTTCATTTTGAAATGTATTTGTTATGCTCTAATAACTTTGGATTTTATTCATTATGTCAAACACCTTTAAGAAAGAAACAGGATAATAAATGATGGCCATAATAGTGGGTGGCACATTTCACCTTTCTTCCTGAAGAACATAGTACCTTGGACACATAGCTACTTACATTAATAGCAAACAATCTAAAATATATCTTGATGAAAATATTTTTGAGGTTCAGAAAATGCATGCCAAAATTTTGTTACAACTACATTAAAATCCTATTTCAGATGCCCAGACCAAGGGGCCCTTTGTGTGATATATGACATAGAAAACATTTGTTAAAATTATTGCCTTGTTTATTGTTGTAACTTTAGTATTTCTAAATATTTATTTTCTTGAAGAGAATAGAGATGGGATTATTTGTGAAAATAAGAACAAAAGCAATTATTAACATATTAGCTATACTTGAAGATTAATATTGATTATCAACTTAATGGGATCTACAAAAAAATAACTAATACACTGAACAAGTCACTTCATTCTTTAGTTTCTTCAATTTTTCCACATTCAAAGTGTGTTTAGGCTTACTGCAAATCTGACATAGTAATTAATGAGATAACATACATGAGCTATTAGCCATATTGTCCAGTGGGACAGGTTCAAAAGCGTAACAATCATTGTTACAGGCATATGTGGCTTTTGGGCACTGCCAAATATACATGAAATTCAATCCTAATTGAGAAATGACATCATTATCCAATGTTCATCTTAACCCCAAATTTATGAGAATTCATATGAAAATGGTATTCTTGTGCAAAACAACCTACATTAACAATCCATAGCTAATGATTAACAAACACAATAACCTCAGCTTAAGGGCTACAGTTTCCCAAAAATTTCTTCATACAAGAGTATGTTTAATTATTATCATGGTATCATAACAAATGTGGTGGAACAACTTGGGGTGTGAAGATATGTATCTTTTGAGTTTTTTTTTTTTTTTTTTTTGAAAATACATAGTAGGCAGGTTTACTATTTATTCTTGTCTCTTACTAACATCTGACCTTCAAAAATATTTCTTTACTGTCAATAAATCATTGCTTCCATTTAATTAGTGACTTCTAAGTGCCAAATAATTATCCTATTTATGTGTGCATGCATGCATCTGTGTTTATCTGTGTGTGTGTGTGTTCACATGAATGTATGATGGAGCTTGCATTTGTATGCATGTGTATGTAATGTTCAAAGTTCAACATCAGATGATATTTCTTTCAATTGAGTTATTGGCCAAAGATGTCCTTCAGTCATTCTAAAACAACCCAGACTACTGTCAAAATTAGAGATTGTTCTCCACAAAATGACAGCAAGACTCCATTGCTGAAGACAACACCTATATTGAACATGGAGATGTCAAGCTGATGCCCACCTAAAGCTTTTCTTTCTACATCCCAGTGTCTCTACTATAGAAAGATAATCTGAATGTTATCAAAAGTGTAACATAAACACCAACCAAGACACAAACCCTGTATCTATAATCATTTCTTGCCTGAAGAATATGCTAGGACAGTGATGGCATAAATCTTGTGAGAATAACCAACCAATAACTGATTTGACTTAAGGCCCACTCTACAAGATGGAACCCATAACTGACACTGCTTGAGTGAACTAGAACCTAAATCAGGATACCCCAGAGACCTGTGAGAAAACTAAAATAATACTCCTAAAAAGGGGGTGTAATGTAGTGATAAAATAACCCCTAAAAATGATGTTCTGTAATCCTCATAGCTCAGCGCCTTGTTTAGCTATCAACAAAGAAACTTCCTCCTTCAGCAGATGAGAAGAAATATAGAGGCTCACAGCCAGACATTACGTACAGAGTAGGAAATCTTGGAACTCTCATCCATAAATGAGATGTCTCCATCACATCCCTCTGCTCAGAGCTCAGTGGACCTTTCCTGAAAGAGGTGGGGGAGTCTAAGAGCCAAAGAGCATGGGGGACACGAAGAAAGCAAGATCCTCTAAATCAAAATGACAAAGTTCATGACTAAAGCAGCACTCACAGGGCTTGCACTGGTCAAAATTAGGTCCTTTGATTATTTATTGTGGCTTTCAGTTTAGTGCTTTAAAGAGAAGTAAGTGTTCTTCTGAGCCATCTCTCAAACTCTGTCTTTTTATTAGTATTATTTCAGTGATTTTATTTAAATTTCCTTCTCAGTTCCCAAGTGAAAGTCCTGTATGGCATGGATCTATAATTCTAGCACTCTGTGGACATACTAGCAGTCAGTAGAGACACTAAGACCATGTTGGCTTATGCTGTTTCTCACTGTCTCTCCGTCTTCCTCCTTTCCAAGACTCAGACTTTTGCTTCACGATTCCCAGACTGTGTACTCTTTCTTTTAGCTCGCCAAGTTTGTTATTTACCAGTTCACGCTTGAATAACATACAATTATTCTAACTTCCTACCCCTTACAAGTTCCCTTTCTAGACAGTGAGGAAGCCATGAGGTAGAACATCTTTGCTAAATAATGTCACCAGTGTCACCAAGCCTTCTTAACTTCTCAGAGTCCCACATTTCATAGCTTCTTCCAGCATATCTCCCTGTCAGAGTTAGCTTTTTTTTCATTTTTTTTTTTTTGCTACTGATACAATGTAAAATGAAATGTTAAAAAAAATCAATGTTCACATCTCCGCTAGAGCTGAAAATGACACTGAATAAAACTAAATTTTTATCTACTTCTATGAACATTTGGAGTAAATCCTTACCTCAACTATATAGCAAACAAATCTTTAAAGTTAGCCCTATAGTTGCAGTTAATTTAGTCACGAAATATTTATTGAAGAGTCACTTTCACCCAGCACTTTGTCAGTTTGGAATCTTTGAATACAACCAATTTATCCCTGGAAGAAAAAAAAACTCCAGAAGAATTCTCACTTGTGTAAGAAGACAGATAGTAAGCAGACTGGCAGATGGAAGATCAGTCCTGCAGAGGAAGCTTCTGGTGTGGAAAAGGAAACACACTCAAATACATCCACTGGGAGTGTTGTGGATGCAGGTGAAGGGAGCTGCTAGGTCTCTGAGACTCTGCTTGGTCTTTTTTTGTTCTTGTTTTGTGAGAAAGAACAGGCCTTTGTAGAAGTGGAATGCCTTCAATCTAAGGGAGTCACTTGGTAGAGAAAAGATCAAAAAGAGAATCTCTGGAATCAGGAAGAAGTGCTAACAAGGCTTTATCACTACCCAGAAAAAATATATTTTAAATACACTTTAAATCAGAAGAACAACTGCTAATTTTTTTTACTAATGTTACTGCATAACAAGCCATCCCATGTTTTAAGGAGCAAAACAGCTTAGGTGCTCTGTACTCAAGAATTGAAACACTTGACTTCTACCTCATAATGTACTGGCTTCAGATAAGATGTAAAGGGTAACAAATGGTAACACGATGGCTGTGTCTTAGAGCTGGATTCCAGAGGCATCTGCAGGGATAGTGCCTATCCAACATGCATGTGGCTTCTCCTAGTGTCTGGCACAAGAATGCTATTGGGAGGGCTTAAAATGCAACCCCAGACAATATATTCTCTTACTACTTATTCATTTACTGCACCTCTCACTTTGCTTATCACCTACAAATCTCCCCTTGTCTTGCTATATTCAGACATGAGTACAGCTTTGCTTTTTCTCACCTCTATTCAAACAGTTTTTTGCAAAGTTTCTCTCATTTTGCTAACAAGTGTATAAGTAAACGTGTGTGTGTGTGTGTGTGTGTGTGTGTGTGTGTGTGTGTGTGTGTGTGTGTAAAATATAGCCTCTGAATATCTGCCATTTATGAAGTAGTTATGAGCTCATCCTAACCTAGTGCAGGCTGCTTAGACTCTCCGTATTGATAGAGAAGAAGCACATTCCATTTTAAGAATATGTAAAATAGGAGCTTCTACTATGACATTTTTAAAAAATAAAAATTGCCAAAAGTAGTGTAAAGATGAATCCAAGGAGAACAAAAGGATCTATTAAAAGGCATTTTCTATGATTATATTTTCACATAAAACTTGAAGTAAAATCTAAATTGTGCATCTTTTAGATAAAAAGGTTACTCTTTTCCCTCTCATATTTAATGCAGTGCATAACTAAAACTTCAAGATCTTGATCCATCAACTGGTTAAGGCATTCCTAGGAGACTTCTTGCCTACTTGACATTGTGTGGGACTTTCTCTTTTCTCTGAATCTTATTTGGAGCTACTTTGTTAATAACATTGTAAAACAAAATGCTGTACACGATGATGAAGTCCCCCTCCCCCCACAAGCACACCACTCACAAGTATACACACAAAAAAATGCCCTGAAGTAAGTAAAGTGGAAGACCTATTTATCACAGTTGCGGTGCCTTCAATTTATTCCAAAAGAGTAGTTAAAACCTCTTTAAGTGTACGGGGATTAAAAGTACACAAATTCTAGAAAAAAAATAAAATACACAACAAGTTCCTTTTGAGGGACAATGCATTCAAAAAGAGGATTTGAAATTCGATCAAATGTCAATGCCAAGCACTTAATGCTTGAATGACATTAATTAGTTGAATATTGAGCCGAGAGCAAGTAAGGCTCTTCCACTGAATATGTACATAAGATTTTCCTATCAAGGGGAACCGTAGAAAAATATCTGGAGCAGCAGATCCTCATATTTACATCCAGGTTCCCATTAACATTTTCCTGAGAAAAACCTTATGCAAATACAAGCCTTCCAACTTAAAAACAAAGTGATCATAAAAGTAAGCCCTCTTTTCCTGTGGTCAAGAGCCTTTGCCAAGTACCTGAACCATGGAAGTGTTAAAGACACTATGACTAAATCACCAGCTAAGACAGAGTATTTCAAATACCTTACCATCCCAGAGCCAGAGCACTTTATATTGTGAGCATTTGATGAATGATAAATCCATGTTTCCCAAGAACTCACACATTCTTTCTTTGGCTTTATCTATTTTTCATTCTTTTCTTTTTCCTGTTTAGGTAATATGAGATCACTGAGTTTTATTCTAAATGCCACCTTTTTCTTCCAAAAGGAAATTATAAGTTACCATAAGTTATCTAGAAGACCTATTAGCCTATTCCTTCATCTTCTCTCTCTGTCTCTCTGTCTCTGTCACTCTCTCTTCCTCTCTCTCTCTCTCTCTCTCTCTCTCTCTCTCTCTCTCTCTCTGTGTGTGTGTGTGTGTACAACCTAGTACATACTAGGTTCTACAGTCAGTAAACACTCTTTGTGCCATGAAATTTATTCTGTGAAATTTATTGAAGACAGGGCCTTCCTACTGCGTGCTTCTGAGCTATAACGGGGGCTATGTGACAATTATGTGAAAATGGTTTGTAAACTATCAAGTACAACCTGGGTACATTGTCCTCATAATGTCAATACTAAAATACTACTAAATGTTTACATGAAAATGTATGTTTTGAATGGAAATGAAAACATATCTACCACAGGATGGTAATAGCAACCAAGAGCAAAGCCCTTGGGCATGGATCATGCTGAGAACAAACCTGTGACATTGCTGTATTTCTTGAGAGAAAATAATAGTTTTCTTTTTCTCAGTGTATAAAAAAATGTGAGAAATCTGAGGTAGTGAGAAATTAATGTGCAGTAAAAGCAAGGATTTTAGATGCAAGGCAGCATGCTCTCTGTTGGAGGGGGTGTGAACCTCCTAGGTGGGTGAAATGGAACCACTGAGCAAATTGAGTGGGTGGATGATATAGCTAGCTTTATATTTCAGTGGAAAAGCAGAAGGATGGAAGAAGGATAGGAGTGGTTTAGTTTCAACTATGCTGATAGCTACCATGACCCAAGGCAACACGGGGAAGAAATGGTTTACATTACCTTACACTTTACAGTCCATCAACAAGGAATGCCAAGGCAGAATCTCAAGCTCTGACAATACTTAGAGTCAAGAAGCTGTGCAGAAACTGCAGAAGAATGCCATTTACTGTCTTGCTCCCAAAGCTTGCTCAGCCTGCCTTCTCTTACAGTTCAGAACCAAACATAGCACTGTCTATAATGGGTTGGATCCTCCCAAATCAACTATCAGTTAAGTAAGTACTCCACATATGTGCCCAAAGGCCAACCTGATGGAAGAATTTTTTCGGTTGTAGTTCCCTCTTCCCAGATGACCCTGCCCTGTGTCAAGTTGGAAAAAAAGAAAGAAAGAAATAAAAACTAAAATAGGGTTGCCCAGAGAGGCAATATTTGAGAGAACAGTTTAGATGATGCTTCAGTACAAGGTAAAATCCACAAGACTCTGAAACATAGACCCCAATGTAAACAGTAGGTATAGTTTAGAAACACAGACAAAAGATAACTGAGTATATTTGGTGAGGTGGCTGGGGAGCATATGGAAGTATTTCTAGCTCAGAACCAAGTTTCTGGTTTTTCTAAATAGATTAAAGCACTACAAATCACATTCAAACTAGGCACAGACTGACAAACTTTTCACTGTGAAACTGTTGAATTTAGTGTTAGAAATTATGAGATTGAGAAATCTATCAACTGACGAGAATACACACTGATAGTTGGATCTATGAGAGCAAGATGTAGCAGAAAATTTGAGAGGAAGAGTGGAGAATTAGGTGTTGTTAAGACATCAATTGAGGCTTTCAGAGTAAATGAGGCTGTCTAGGACAAGCAGAGAGACACAGAAGCATTTCAAAGATGAACTGTCAGCATATACAGTGTGAACCCTCATGCATTAACTTGGTTCAATCTTTGTTTCACAGAATCTGACTGCTCCTTATGTACTTCTCTCTAGATTTGGTGCAATTCTTTCTGCTTCAGATGAAAGACACTGGAGTTCTGGGTACCCAAACAGAACTATTAGGGAAAACAAATGGGGCCAATATAAATCCCCTTAAAATTTTTGGATGCAACTATGTAGTATCTACCTTTTTTTTTTCTACTTCTTTACTCTGAAGTAAAAAACAGTCATAAAATTGCAAGATAATCATTTTGTGGTGACAAACTTTATATATACTTTTTTTTTTTTTCAGGAGAAAACCACAGAATGAAAATACGAAGCTAACATTTCCATGTATACGTTTTTGAAAAATAAGAGTATTAATTAATAAGTTATTTACTCATTCATCCTCACATGCATTCAAATGCTCTCTTCTACTACATACGCAGTCAAGAAATGAATGAAACCTTGTGCTAGTCCTTGAGGCTTTTAAAGTCTTGAAGAGAGACATTAAATTAGGCTTTAAATATTTCTAATTCAAAAGAAAAGACATCTGCAGACTTTGAGAAGAAAAAACTATGATATCAAATAACTTGCCTATGTTTCCTTTTATTTTAAATTGCAGCACTTGCAGAGGTAATACATTCAATACACATGAAGACTTGCTAGCTAAGAGGTAGGACTGCCAAGCATTGGCTGAGGATTTGGATGGGATGTCTTTCAAACCTTTTTTTAAGGTTCCAATCAAATGAAGTCAAACTGAAGTCCTCTAAGATATAGAAGTTCATCACACTTAGCAAACTAGGAATATATCCCTTCATTTAAATGAAAAGTACACATCTTTCTTAATGTTATTATTTTGAATCAATAATACATATAAATTATATATATATATATATATATATATATATATATATATATATACCATTTTCACGGGAACGATCAGCAGTGATGATATACTATGAATAATACTGTTGAAATTGATTTGGTTTAAATGCTTAGCAAGACATTTTTGCCATGTCTTGGTCTTCAAAGGGATTGGAGTGTAACTGCTGATTGTTCTGCTTTTCTGAGACTCTCTAAGGGTAGAAGCTATTTGAACATCCCCTGCTTTATCATTCAGCACAATGCCCATCCTTCTTCCTTTGTACAAAATCTAGAGAATTTTCTAAATGAAACTATCTTTCAATGTATTGTATTCAATGAAATTGGTCACTTAAGAAGGAGGCATTTTGCTATCTGTAGCTCCTAAATTGACATTCAGGCATATTTATATCTGAAGTTTTGTGGAAGAATACCTCTCTAACATTAGTTTCAAAACATTGCAAAGACAGCACCTAACATAAGGCATTACAGTCTTCACCTGCCATTTCGCTGCTGTCTAGTTGCACAACCCTAGACAAGCTAAACACATTGTGAATTGTTTTCATTTGATCAAATGGCACTAGTCTGACATCAAAACTACATAAATAGTTTCTTCTCTAAATACTTGTATCCTCCTTCAGCTCCAGAGAAGTTCAAGAGAATTTCCAAAGTGTGACTGCTGCTTTGGTAGTTTAACACACACACACACACACACACACACACACACACACACACACACAAACACACACAGGAGAAAGCAACAAAATACCACTGCTGTATACATCTAAGGAGCACTTCACCTCTAAAATGCTCTGACATTTTCTCAGACTTGAGCTTGAGAACCTCAGCTTGTGTTTTAAATGAGTTCTTAGGAGCCGATTTCCAGTGGAAGGTTGCTGTTTCTTCTATCTGCTGCATTCATAATGTAGGCTGACAAGGGAAGGGGGGAAAAAAGGACCATCAAAGGAAAAAAACATTAGCAGTGAAAGTAGACAGGCAATGCAAACGAGAGCTCAATTACAGAAGAGCTGTCTCCAGGAGCCCAGAGTCATGCTCTTTAACATTCTAAGTGATTGGTTTGTGCAGTGAACCAAACCTGAGCAGTTCCAATGTTTGAAAATGCAATGACTTAAATAGAAATACTAATACACCCTTCAAGGTCATGGAACAGTTCCTTGGCCTTCAGAAACTTGTAACTTCGGTGGGCACATGTAGGTCAATTTGATGAACCCTTATAACCTTAAGATGCAACTTGCTCTTTTCCCTGCATTAAAATATGTTAATATCAGCTTTGGAATCAAATTGATTCATTTTCAAAATCTGCCTTTTATAAACTTCCTTTTTATTTGCAGAATTACTGAGAAGTTATTCTAAATTACCATATTTTCTAACTGAATACAATTAGGCAAAGATAGGAGTACAAAAAGGTCGTCAAAACAAGAGACTATGAGAGAAATCTAAGAATAGATATCCATTGCTAATGATAACTTAAAATTTAATTTAAACTGAGGCCTAAAAATGTATAATGGTTAAGAATTAGGATATATGCCTTAGAAACATGCTCTAGAAATTCTTTTTCTAGGTTATTTCTAATAATGTTAGTGGAAGAAGAAGATGATTTTTTTTTGCATGTTTGTATTGCTTTTCTTTGTAAGTTTTATTTATTTACTATTTTTTCACAATCTACAGGGAATTACATGACCCAGATTTGTCCTTTAATCTTGAAGGGTAGGGTTCTGAATTTCATTTCTATAACAGGCCACAGGAAATGTAATCAATACTGCTCCTAACTCACAAACTCTACAACTGATCATTCATATGTGTGCACGTGTGTGCGCGTGCACACACACACACACACACACACACACACACACACATATATATATATATGTAATACTAACACTTATCCAATTCAACTGATTGCTACATTATACTTATGCATATCATTTATGATCAAGACTCTTTTTTAGAAAACAAGAATTTGTTAAACCTTTTACATTCCTAGTAATACTATCTTTCTCAACTATAATTTTGTGTATTATAAATAGAATAGATATACAAATATGAATTCATAACCATGCCATCTTATATATAATTGAATAAGATGGTATATCACATGAATATGAAGAAAAACCACTCAATATAAGCAGGCAAAAGAAATAGGGGGAAGATAAATATACATTAATTAGATGGCTCAAGCTTGTCTGTATGAAATAACACAGTATTAAAAGACAATGAATAAATAATAACATAAGCTAAATTGCAGCCTATCAGTGGTCAGATGGAGGATTTTTACAGTATTGTGCATAAGGTAAAAGGGTTTGGAAAAAGTTGTGTTTGTTTGCTTGCTTGCTTGCTTGCTTGCTTGCTTGCTTGCTTGCTTGTGATCATTTTTATTATGAGCATACCTTCCAAACAAACCATAACTTGGGCCAACATGATGTACACTGCATGCAAAGGCACTTGCTATAGAAGCCTAGCAACCAAAGTTCAATTGCTTGAACATACATGATTGACAGAGACAGAACCAGTTCCTTAGAGTTTCCCTCTGACTTACACACACACACATATATGAGCACACACAAACACCAGGAAACATGCATCCCTGTACTCACATAAAAATAATAATAGCTTTAAATGAAAAAAAGATCTGTTTTAAAACTACATTAATTTTTAATCATAGAAATATCTAGAATAAGACACTCACACTCTTACTGACTACAACAGATGACAAAAATCACTTGGAATTATTGTTAATTTTATTATTAGCACCATTAAATACATGGACTAGTTGATGGAGTATTTGGAAAAATGGTTAAACTCTTATAAATTAAGAATAATACAATGAAAAGGTGAAAATGTCATTCTGTAATAGAGTCCCCAGTAAAACAGCACAGGAAAAAAAAGGGGGGAGGGGAAGGAGCACTATGAGGGAAAGGGGAATTGGTAACACATTGCTAGAACTCCTGGATCTGCCAGACCTGCCACAGTTTTATGTCCCATCTATTATAGAGGCACCAACTCCAGAAGATGAAGTGCTTCTTGAAAGAAAACAAGTGTTTCAAACACAAATAACTCCTTTATGCTTATTACCAGGAATCGTAAAAGTAGCATTTTCTGTGCCCATTTTCATGTGGCATAACTCTTTTAAAGGAGATTTCATCTGTTTGTATGGAAAAAAATTAATGAAGTTTGATTTGTTTTGTTTTTCTTAGTGTTGTTGGAACTGAGTCTCCTATACCTCTTGCTTGCATCAATTGCATATGTAGAAGAGGATGTCCTCCAGCTTCAGATTCTCAGGCATGACTACCTGGTTTAGGTGAGGCTTCAGACTGGATCCAGAGCTTTGTGCTTGCTCTCAGCACTCTACCGTCTGAGTGAGTGCTTTGGCCTCTGATGTCCTTTTGATAGTTGATTATTGACATCCTTTTCTAACTCATTAATGATTCTTCAAACCATATTTGCTCAATGATGAGACAAAATAATGTTTTGACTTGGATTTCTACTAATTTGAACATTGATATTTTGTAGTCTTTGACTTGGACCCATAGAAATAACACCTATCTTCTTGAGTTCTTTGTATATATTGGATATTAGCCTTCTATGTAGGATTGGTAAAGATCTTTACCAAATTTGTTGGTTGCGGTTCTGTCCTATTGACAATGTCCTTTGCCTTACAGGAGCTTTGTAATTTTATGAGGTCCCATTTGATGACTCTTGATCTCAGAGCATAAGCCATTGGTGTTCTCTTCAGGAAATTTCCCCCCTTGTGCCTATGCGTTTGAGACTTTCCCCCACTTTCTCCTCTATTAGTTTCAGAGTATCAGGTTTTATGTGGAGGTCCTTTATCCACTTGGACTTGAGCTTTGTACAGGAGATAAGAATGGGTCAATTTGCATTCTTCTACATGCTGACCTCCCGTTGAGCCAGCACCATTTGTTGAAAATGCTGTCTTTTTTTCCACTTGATGGTTTTGACTTCTTTGTGAAAGATCAGGTGACCATAGGTGTGTGGGTTTGATTCTGGGTCTTCAGTTCTATTCCACTGATCTACCTGTCTGCCTCTGTACCAATATCATGCAGTTTTTACCACTATTGCTCTGTACTACAGCTTGAGGTCAGGGATGGTGATTTCCCCTAGCAGTTCTATTATTGTTGAGAATAGTTTTTACTATTGTGGGTTTGTTGTTTTTCCAAATGAATTTGAGAATTGTTCTTTCTGACTCTATAAAAAATTGAGTTGGAATTTTGATGGGGATTGCGCTGAATCTGTAGTTTACTTTTGGCAAGATGGCCATTTTTACTGTATTAATCCTGGCAATCCATGAGTATGGGAGATCTTTCCATCATCTGAGATAATTTTTTATTTCTTTCTTCAGAGACTTGAAGTTCTTGTCATACAGATCTTTACTTGTTTGGTTGGAGTTACACCAAGGTATTAGAAGCCAGAGAATTAAATAACACTATTAAAAATGGGGTACAGAGCCAGGCAGTGGTGGCACACACCTTTAATCCCAGCACTTGGGAGGCAAAGGCAGGCAGAATTCTAAGTTCGAGGCCAGCCTGGTATACAGAGTGAGTTCCAGGACAGCCAGGGTTATACAGAGGAACCCTGTCTCGAAAAATAAAGCTAAACAAAACAAAACAAAAATGGGGTACAGAGCTGAACAAAAAATTCTCAACTAGGGAATATTGAATGGCCGAGAAGAATCTAAAGAAATGTTCAACATCCTTAGTCATCAAGGAAATGCAAATCAACACAACCCTAAGATTCAACCTCATACCAGTCAGAATAGCTAAGATCAAAAACTCAGGTGATAGCAGATGCTGGTGAGAATGTAGAGAAAGAGGAACATTCCTCCATTGTTGGTGGGATTGCAAACTGGTATAACCACTCTGGAAATCAGTCTGGCAGTTCTTCAGAAAATTGGACATAGTATTACCTAAGGATCCAACTATACCACTCCTGGGCATATACCCAAAAGATGCTCCAACATATAATAAGGACATATGCTCCACTATGTCCATAGCAGTCTTATACATAATAGCCAGGAACTTGAAAGAAAAAAACAGATGTCCTTCAACAGAGCAATGGATACACAAAATGTGATATATTTACACAATGGAGTACTACTCAGCTATTAAAAACAATGACTTCATGAAATTCTCAGGCAAATAGATGGAGCTAGAAAATATCATCTTAACTGAGGTAACCTAATCACAAAAAAAAAAAAAAAAAAAAACAACATGGTATGCATTCACTGATAAGTGGATATTAGCCCAAATCCTAGAAATACCCAAGATAAAATTCCTAGACCACATGAAGCTCAAGAAGAAAGAAGACCAAAGTGTGAGTACTTTGGTCTGTCTTAGAAAGGGCAACAAAATATTCATGGGATCAAATACATAGACAAAGTGTGGAGCAGAGACTAAAGGAAAGGCCATTCAAAGACTGCCCTACCTGGGGATTCATCCCATATACAGTCACTATACCCAGAGTCTATTGTAGATGTTAAGAAGTTCATGCTGACAGGAACCTGATATAGATGTCTCCTGAGAGGCTCTACTAGAGCCTGACATATACCGAGGGGATGCTCCCAACCAACCATTGGACTGAGCACTGGGTCCCAAATGGGGTACCCAATGGAGGAACTAGAGAAAGAACTGAAGTAGCTGAAAGTGTTTGCAACCCTATAAGAAGAACAATAATTTCAACCAACCTAGAGCTCCCAGGAATTAAACCACCAACTAAGGAGTACACATGGAGGGACCCATGGCTCCAGTCACATATGTAGCAGAAGATGAGAGGAGAGGCCCTTGGTTCTATGAAGGTTCAATATCCCAGTGCAGGGGAATTTAAGAGCTGGGAGGCAGGAGTGGATGGGTGGGGGCATGGGGAACACCCTCATAGAAGCAGGGGAGGGGGGATAGGATGTGGGGTTTGGTGGGGACCAGGAAAGGGGATAACATTTGAAATGTAAATAAAGAAAATTCCAATAAAATAAAAATAAAAAGAAAGAAAGAACATTTATAATATTATGACTTTATAAGATTTTTAATGCAATCAATAGACAGTTTAAATTTCTCAAACTTTTCCTTTAATTGTATCTTAGAAATACATTATGCCTTTCAACTGTGTCATTATGTCACAACGAAGGACATTGTGAACTACTTACTTAATTATAATAGTGCATTTGATTTTGCTAGAAAACTGTGTGTGGAAAAAGTATTCACATTACAAAGTATTGACAGTTTAGTATAAAGCCAGTTCCCAGTTAATACCATAATACCTAACAGTTTCAGCTATGCTAATACATGTGGCAGTATAATATTTCACTTTGCGGTACTAATCACTGCTCACAATCTACCCAAGTTATCAGGACTATGTTTGTTTGTTTTTGTTTTTTTTTTTGTTTTGTTTTTTTTTTTTTTTTTTTTTAACCAAACCTACTTAAACTAGTATATCCAATTTGTCCCAACCCCCAAAAACAAAGAACTGTCACAAGAGAATTCTGTATTCATTGAACAGTGACCCTTGTGGTCATCTTTCTCTCAGTGTTTACTCGGAACTGTCAGTATACTCTGTTCCATCTTGATTATATATTCTACCTAAGACATTTGTTCTGTATATTGTCTAACTGCATTTGTTATAAACTAACTTATCTCTGGCTAGGATCATCTTTAACAACATTCTAAAGGACAATAAAAATCTCATTTTCTTAAAGGTAACAAAAGAACTTTAACTTCGCCTTCCTCTTCTGTTTGGGTCCTGCTTTCTTTAAGACAAACACGCTAGATCACTTGGTAAAATTATTTCTCCTGTCTTCCATACATCTCCACCTGTTTTTCTTTTGGAGGCTACTTCAATTAGGGTTATGTCAACTTTTCATAGAAGGTTTCTTATCACAGTCAATAATTGAACAGAATTCCTACATTGCTAGTATATTGGTCACTTTCCTTTCTCAGTATCCTTCCTGGACTAGCACCTATTAACTTATTGCTTTGGAAGTCTGTTTTAGCTCTCTGCTACTTTCTGTGAGTTGATCTCTACCTGAGCTCTCATTCATAGCTTCCCATGCCAGATGTTTATCCTCGCAACATCTACATGTTAATTACCACAGGCTCAATGCTCCCTGCCACCTTCAATCTCTAAGCAATTTGATCTTGTCCCACTCTTTAAAAGCCTTCTTTAATGTTATATCTTTTTTAAGGAGCCTGGTCATCTATCATTCTTGAATTACTATTCAGTTGTCATCTGAACAAGTCATTTCGATATTCCATAAACACCTGAGATTTGACACAGCTAAAACCAGATTCCTTATTTCCCTGATCTTAGCAACAACACCAGTGTTCTTCAGTTACTGGATACAGGATGCTATCTTTTCCCATCAAATGTATATCATGCAACAAACACTAAACTGCTATGGGCTTTAATTCAAATACAAATTCAAAGGCAACCACCTATATACTATATTGCTTAGAGAACAATGGAAAGAAGAAAGCCCGAGTATATTTAGGAATGACACCATATTTTAAAAGTCTTGATTCACAGTTGAATGTGTAGATATAGGACCCCATGCAACAAGCTAATGATCAATACATTCCAATAAAGCTGTAATTCAAGACACATGATTTCTCAAATGTTCCAATATCTGCATTTAAAAAACTAAAACGAATAATGTAAAATTAATATCACTAACATTTTTATTTAACCCAGTAAATCCAAAATATTATCATCCTTACTTGCAACCAATCTCAGCATGAAAAGCACATCCTGTTTCTCACTTATGTCAATTGTCTTTAAAATTCATTGTATATATTTAGTTCATCTTGATTTGATCAGATTCCAATAATCATATGTGATCAGTGGCTACCTTTGGGCAACACAACCCTAACCACCATACTCTATAAGTCTTATTCTCTATTACTTTATACCACCCACTCTAACTATAAGTAGGCCAACCAAGAGAAACTGAAGAAAGCCTCATGTCATAACTAAAGCATTTGTCTTGCTTGCTCTTTCAGCCTCAAACAAGCCTTGTTATCTTTGTCCTTGCTTCATCCCATTGTCCCTTAAGGTTTTAGTGCCTGTTTTCCCAGCTTTATCTCAGCATTCTTTTATGTTTTACTACTCAACTAGTTTTCTTGATTTCATTGCCTTAACTCATTTAAGTAGAACATCTTGGACTACTGAGACATGGCTTGTAGACAAATAAGCAGAAACTCAATACAAATTATGCCAAGTCTATTATCATTCTTGTTTCTCTGTTCAAAAAAGTAATGTGTTTACATAGAGTTGGTTGCTTTAGTCTGATAAAAAAACAATAGTCAGTATACAGTCTGTTTCTTTTTTCATTCTCAGTCAGATTCTTGGGTCAACTCTGTTGTAAGTATCTCTGTTTACATCCAAGCCTATTCTCTGCTTGCAGGTAATCAAACTTGCTCATTGTTCTTTGTCTAAAGACATATCTCACCCCAACTCCACCCTCACACCACCCAGCACATGTCAGATTAATATATTCAAAGTAGTCTAAACAGTGTTGCACACTTATATAAGTTGCATCTTTCTTTAGTGTAATTGCTGGGATTGTAAATGTATGATCATTTGAGTAATTATCCTTGAAGATACAGCATCACGGTGAACTCCCTGCATAGAATATGGTGAGCAATACCAACCAGATTTTTAAAATTATTTAGTAGCGAGTGTAAAACATGAAACATGGTTGCTTCCTACATAGAATTTAAGTCTAGAACAAAAACATATTGATGTTAAGTCATATGTAAGTTTTGCATTTAATGTGATAGTCCCAATACTGACTTAATGGAATTCTATCCATACTTCTTTATTTTTTGTCTGTCTGTCTGTCTGTCTGTCTGTCTGTCTGTCTGCCTGCCTGTCTGTCTGTCTAGGACTCTATATATATCTGTTTGCCTCTACCTGTCTCTGTCTCTATCTCTCTCTGTCTCTCTGTCTGTTTTCCTCTCTCTCTCTCTCTCTCTCTCTCTCTCTCTCTCTCTTTCTCTCTCTCAATCACACACACACACACACACACACACACACACACACACACACACACACGAGGGGAGCCGAGAGTAGGTGGCTATCATCCTTGCAGCCATCTTGAGCCATATACCCTGACAAGAGACTTGATTACAATAGCCTACAACAGCTGAGCACACTCTGATAACATCTTGTTTTATATACCCAGGATTTTCCCTTGGGTGTGTGAGACTTAAAGGTGTGTGATTTAAGAGCATAACTTAGAGATCAGATTTAGAGACAAGACCTAAGGGCATGACTTAAAGGCGTGACTTAAAGGTGTGACTTAAAGGCGTGGCTTAGAAGTGAGACATATAAAAGGCGAGAGGCAGACAGAAGAAATTATTAGACACTTGAGACAGAAGAAAGAGATGTAGGCATTAGACACTCAAGACTTGGAAAGAGAACTTGGAGTAGGCACTTGAGACTTGAGACAGGCAATGATTATTAGGCACTTAGCACTTAGAGAAAGAACTTGGAACTGGAAACTTGGAACTTGGAGACACTAGGAACTAGGAACTAGGAACTAAGAACTCAAGACTTGGGACTTGGACTAGGAAGAGAGACTGAAGAATAAACAGGATTGAATCACACTCTGTCTGGTCTCCATTCCTCCTGTCCGTCCTCACTCTCTCTCTTGCTGAACCCTGACCCGCTTGACCACAGCAGCTTGGGGCAGTGCAGGCTCTAACAACTTAGCCCCCAAGTCTTTTGGCAGTGCAGGTTCCAATACTGATAGAGTGGTCGATGACATTTTGGCCCCCAAGCATGGGGCAGTGCGGTTCTCAACATTTTTGGTGCCTAACATGGGGCAGCTCAGGCTGCAACACACACATACACATACACACACACACCACACACACATAAGCACACACACCCAATTGCCTGTTTGTATCAGAGAAGTTTACTAAATTATTTTAAGTAAAGTAAAAGGGTAAGTATCACAGGGCAGAGTATTGGGGCATCCTGAGAAATTTAAGCAGATGACCAAGGTGTGAGGCAGGCTATATCGTTAAGCAGCACTCTGTAACTTACATTAACTTTTAACAAAATGACTTGATCAAACAAGGTCTCCAGGAAACCTTATTTTATGAACAGTAAAATGCATTGTTTTTGCTACATTTTAACATGACTGAATGAAGATGCTCCTTAACAGTCACATCTTTTCACATTCTTATCAAACATAGCTGTGACTGACATATATACTCCCCCAAAAGCCTTTCCTTCCTATTTCCCAGAAGGCTAAATATGCCTTAAGAATCAAACATGTTGCCGGGCGGTGGTGGCACACGCCTTTAATCCCAGCACTTGGGAGGTAGAGGCAGGCGGATTTCTGAGTTCGAGGCCAGCCTGGTCTACAGAGTGAGTTCCAGGATAGCCAGGACTACACAGAGAAACCTTGTCTCAAAAAAACCAAAAAAAAACAAAAAACAAAAAAATCAAACATGTCAAATTTCATGTAGTAGCCACATGCCTTGATTATTTTCAATTGCTTCTTTTATCACTCATTCTCTAATATTGAAATCATTCTATATCAAATGATAAGCATTTAGAGAACAGTGATGCTGGGTGGGCATTACTGACCTGACTCCTGTGAAGTATTTTGTAGGTCAAAATAGCCTGGACTTTTAGACTTATAACTGACATGAAAACCTTTACTGTAAGCCAGATATGGTGGCATTTGTCTAGGGTTTCTATTAATTGTAAAAATGAAAAGATATGATCACTTAAGACTTGGAGTTTGAGATTAACCTAGGAAACATAATATATGTCTTTATACATACAGTTATTCATTCACATATATGATATATTTGCATATATATACATATATGTATATATTTGGGAATATAAATACAAACACACACACACATTTTAGTATCTTTCAAACTTAACTCAAATGCCACTAAACCATGGATATTCACCTGAAGACACTCTTTTCGGGCTGAGAAAACTGTCTTCAACCTAAATTCTTCAAATAAGAATCTTCATTTCCCTGCTCAGCATGACGGAATACACATTATAAAAGGCTAGAAATAAATGCTTTGCCACTTTTCATATCCTTTCACACCATGCTAGTGTTTTATTCTTATGAATCAGACATCATGTGTTTGAATAACTTGCTATATCTTGATAAATGTTGTATTTATTGAGGCTGCCCCTCCCTTAGAAGCACCCTGTCATTTCCTATTCATTATTTTCTGGTTCAGCATTCTATGCACAGTCTATTTCAATTAATTTTACCAGAAAATCCTCTAGAAAAAAAAAGAAATGGAAGAAGAATCTGCATGGATATATTCAACCCAGACACAAATAGTATACACAAAACCAACATCTGGACTGATCCATAGCCAACCACCCCCACACCACAGAGACTTTATTCAATCAGATTTTTATTGTTTTTCTTTAATAGTTAATGTTTTTTCATTATCTACATCAGTCCCCCTTCTTGGCTTAAGAAATAGCATTAATTTCTATTATCTCCCCCTTTTTTCTTGAGTTGGTTTGTTTTTTAAATGTTGACTTTGGTTCACATCTTCATTTACAAGTGTCCTTTGCTAGTTTCTATTCTGCAGCCAGGATGATTTAAGCAATGGTGTTTGCACTTAATGCCAACTGAAGGCAGTGTGAGCTGTCTTGATGGTGCACCAGGGAGAACAGCTGATGGATTACAAATCTCCACATTTCACCAACAGAAATGAATTTGAATTCATCAATTTTATTCCCTTATGCAAAATTTAGGAAGTTCAGTTTATGCAGATCTGTCAAAATATTACATTAAAAACCTAGATGAACAAGTTAAATTAATTTAATTTTGTAGTTTGCCTTGATGGGGTGAGGATAGTTCCATGCACAAAGCAGGCAAGTGCATGGGAAATTGAATCTCATCAAGGAAGGAAACGGGGCAATGAAGGCCTGTCTCAGTTAAATGGTCAGTGTTAGAAATCAGTAATGAGGGAAGGGAGGTGCCTAGACCTCCCTTGCTACACTATGCCTGTCTTTTACTTAACACCTATCTGATGTCTGCAAAAGAGAGTAAGCACAGCAGTGAATAAAATTAAGATGGAAAAAGCCACTGTGCTGGCAATGCCGAGATCAGTCAGGGTGACCAAAATGAAAGGGAAAAGGGAACAATGACCCTGCTGTGTGCTTATATAGCACCTTTCATGGAAACAATGTGAGAATTCTCTATTTTTGCAGGCCAGCTCCCTAGAGGGCTTTGAAAGCAATTCAGGAGGGAAATAAAAGGATTGCAGAACAGATTTCAGGCTTGAATGATAAAATGGACATTCTGCAAGACAGATTTTACTGAATTGATAACCACTGGATGATTGAGGCTGTCACACATAAATAAATTGAAAAGCAGTAAAATCAAAAAGAAAGCAGAAAATTCTGTAGGGATGTATGAGGACAGAAAAGCAGATGACCTTGAAGGAAAGTCAGAGAACCAGCCTCTGTGTTCAGGGATAGTCAAGAAGATCTGATCCTGACGCTTTGGGCTTCTTGAAGGCTTGCTCAGTACAGGTCTGAGACCCACACATCTTTCTGTCAGACAGCTCACTTAGGCACCTTAAAGGGGGTAAGGGTCAAACACTCATGGATCATGAAGTTGGTAAGCAATAGTTACCCTGAAATCTAGTCTGTATATTCTTTCTTCCTCCCTCCTTCCCTCCCTCCCTCCCTCCCTCCCTCCCTCCCTCCCTCCCTCTCCCTTCCTTCCTTCCTTCCTTTCTTCCTTCCTTCCTTCCTTCCTTCCTACCTTCCTTTCTAATCATACCTTTTCATTCATGGAAAGACAGGTCTATACAAGAATGGATGATGGACCCAGTGTACAGATCTCAGGATTCTGACTGGAGGCATATGTGTGTTACATGGGCTCCTAATCTACGAAGTGTTACTGAGAAATAATAGATAAGTGTTAACTTGGACAGCTCCTTGGGTTACAACCTAGACGATGCGAAATAGAGGAGACACATCCCTTTTTTTTAGCACCTAAATTTATTCTTGTTAGAAATGTTTCATCTAGCCCCTCCTTTTAACCACCATGGATACTATACTAGTTGCCTGTGTCAGGAAGCCAGATAGTTAAGATAACAAGAGTAGGTGTACCCTTGGAAAAGAGGAGATTGAACCTCAGATCCTGCATGCAACCCTGTGCTGTAGCGGCCTTCTTAATGAAATGTCAGTCAGTTTTTCTCAAATACCCTAAAAGACACTGCCTAGACAGGACTTTCCATATGGGATGAGATGGTTAGTCTCCTAGACTTTCGCACAAGGCATGGTCTGTGCCCTTTTTCCTGAAAGTGTACATATCTGTAAGAAGGAAGTGCATTCCTATTCACAAGTAAATATAAAGCAGACTCCTGATGTCCTCAGAACATTAGCCTCTTTCCCTGTTCAACAACTCCATGGATCAAAAGTGCCTCATTACTTTCATAGACAGTGACTAATAGCAAGGCACATACTGTTTCCCCTCAAGTTTCTGCTTGGTTCCACAATGAAGAACCAGAAGCAATTTGCTCAAAAAGAGTCCTATTTAATCCTCTCTTATATAAAGTGATACTATGTTAACAAAGTTTTTTTTTCCACCTTCCTTAACAATGTATCTTAACAGTGTTTAGAACTGGACTTTATAATAAGAGGTTGTAGCTGTGACATATGTACATGTTCATGTGAATAAGCATATATAGCCAATCCTTTTGCAATGGAAATGCACAGTTGTTCAAGAATAAAGAACTTATAAGGTTATGCATGTATATTAGGATATATATATATATATATATATATATATATATATATATATATAATAGTTATGTATATGATATTTATGTATATATCATATATGCTTTCATCTCATATATGCATATATCACCAATAATTATAGAAGAGGAAATAATTAATTTGAGAACATGTGGGAAAACATAAAAAAGAACAGAGGGAGAAGTAGATATTCAGAAAACAAGAAAAATTCACATTCAAATAATCAGAAAATCCTTCCATAATTATTCCTAAAGTATCATTAGATGAGCACAGAAAGTGTTTTTCATGAATAATGGCTTCCAGATAACTTAGGAAGTTTCTATCACTTTCTAATCACCCCTCTCTCTTCTTTCCTGTTTGCTTGTTCACCTTCCTCCAACATGGACAAAGCACTTATCTTGAATGCATGAGCTGGCAGCTGAAGATGAAGGCGCAGAAACACTTTATCCAGTTACCATTCTCTCCCCTGAAGGCAAGACCCTCACTAACAGAGCTTCCATTCCCCTGCTTCAAAATGCCTCTATTTTGTTGATGACTCTGCCAACAATTCCCCCATTTCTTCTATTTCATTGCATTTTCATTGTCCTGGCCCCGTGTTGTGCCATGCCAAACACTGATGCCAAAAGCAAGAGGTCCAGTGGAAAAGAATTCATGCCCAAAGAGCCCCAGAGCCCCTCTACTGAGATTCTCCTGACAGCCTGGCCAGGGTGGAATGAAATTTCACTAGCAGCTGCAGCAGCAGTTCATGGCCCTGTGAGAATGTGACATCTCACTCTCTCATTCAAAAGGCTTCCTGCTCTGCGCTTATTTCACTTTGCCGCCTCCGGGACTCAGATGCTTTCATAGAATTGATGCGTACCCCTGGGAAATTTATTTGTCCTCTGATATCATCCATGCTAATGCTCCCCTCCATTAGCCCAGATAATCAAGAGTTGACTATACATAGAACTGTGGGGGATTACAAAAGCACTTATAATCTAATGAGAGAGTGAAAAAGACAGAAGGATTTTTACAAAAGGGAAAGAGAACTACAAACATATACATAAACCAGCTTATATTACTTTAGCTAAGCAAAAGAATTAAAGGAGACATGCTAGGAAGTGACTAGGACAGATAGCGCTAAAACTAGGACCATATTTAAGTGTCACATAACATGATTATGTGATACCAACCAAAATATTATACAAAAATAAACCATGGTCAACAGCAAAGCTTTCTGTGGGAGGAAATTCAGGGAGGGGACTATCATCCTAATTGACTCTGATCTTTCTGACAATAATTATAAAATAACTGGAATCCATCTTGGGCCCACATGAAAATAAAGGCACAAGCCAGGGCCAGCTGTCAGTATTGGCAATAGTTTGTCCATAGTGTAAAGAGTCAGTAGGTTGGATATGATTTGTATGTATCCCCCAAAGACTCATGTGTCTAAAGCATGCTTGCCAGTGTGGTAAGGTTAATATGAGGTAGCACATTCAAGGGGTAGGAACTTATTGAGAAGTCATTAGGTCACTGAGGGCACTGCTTGTGGAAAGGACTAACGGGATTCTCATAGTATCCAAGGTAGTTCTCATGAGAAGGTCATTACAAAATAGAGCACAAACAACCTCTCGGGAATCTCTGAATTCTTCTCTCATAATGTCTCTCTTACTTTCACAGACACAGCACAACACCAGCACCGAGCTTCTAAAAATAATCTCAGTGTACCTCGTTTTTTTTTCCTAATACAGTTCTGGGATCAAGTGTTATGTTGTAGCCACAAAAAGTAGACAAATGAAGGCATTTATAGTATAGAACATTAGTAGACCATTCAAAGTCATACATACTTGTATAGGCTCAACATATGTTGATAGAATGGATCTCTAGAAATACCACATTTCTTCACTTTTCCTGGATACTAAGTATGGTAGTTTGAGTATGCTTAGCATAGTGAATGGCACTATTTAGAGGTGTGGCCTTTTACTGGTAGGTGTAGCCTTATTGGAGGAAGTGTGTTACTGTGTGCATGGGCTTTAAGACCCTAGCCCTTGCTGCCTGGAAGTCTCCTGTTTTCCTTTGGATGAAGATGCAGAACTCTCAGCTCTTCCAGTCCCACATCTGCCTGGATGCTGCCATGCTCCCTTTTTGATGATAATGAACAAAACCTCTGAACCTGTAAGGCAGCCACAGTGTTGGTCATACTGTCTGTTTACAGCAGTAAACCCTAACTAAGACAGAAGATGGTACCAGAGACTAGGCTTTTGCTGTGATAGGCCTGACCGTGGTTTTATTTGGAGGAATGTGGATTTTGGATTTGGAAAGTGGTAGAATGCTTTAAGTGGGGATTAATGGGCCATCCCAATAGAAATATGGAAGACTTTGCTGCTGAAAGTTCTAAATCTTTATCCTAAGGCAGACAAGAGAATACTGTCTTCCAAGCAGGACTAGAGTCTTAAAGTCCACCTCCACAATGACACACTTCCTCTAACAAGGCCACACCTATTCCACCAAGGCCATATGTCCAAATAGTGCTACTCCCTGTGCCAAACATATTCAAACCACCACACTAAACTTTATCAGTATTTCTTTTCCCTGGTTTATATATAGTTACAGAAAATGCCAGTTCGATGAAAGTGATTTGGCTCATTTTCTAGTACATTAAATTTCTTATTTTGTAGAAAATAGAAGGATAAGGTCTTGGAGTGATTAGCTGCAAATTAAATGAAGTAACAGTAGCCACTTTAACAGTGGGCTTTTTGTTTGTTTCTTTTTTTTGTTTTTTAGTAAGGTTGTGGAATTAGTATATGGTCCACATTCTACGTAATTAATGCGAATTTATAAAATAAATGCTAGTTTTCTCCTTCTCATTTATAGCTAACAGATGGTCTACATTCACAGAGAGAGTTGTATCGAATCCCTCTATAATGCTGTCCTCCAAAAAGTATGTATGGGCTTATTTTCATTAAATCATTTTGAAGTAAAGCTTAGGACAAACACCTGAGTGGGTTCTTTGGTGAGTGAGAAGAGAGATACCCGCAGCATATATTAGTGGGAATTCACTTACTGTCTGAAAGTTCCATCACCATAGTAATAGGCTCCTACCTCCAAGAACAACAAAAGCCCTGCTGAATCTATGATAATTTATTAAACAAGATAAAAATACCTTACTAAGGCAGATAAAAGCTGGTCCTGGATGAGAGGTCTGAATATTAAGCAAAGTCAGAAGCATTGGGGTTCTCTAACAGAAGAAAGCATCTGTTCCGCATCCCCTCTGTAGTCTAAATAAGAAAATAAAGAAGAGAATTAATTTCTAGCAGACATGACTCTACAGTCACATTTCTTCCACAGTGATTAGGAAAATTCAATAATCCAGTCTCATTAGGCAAAGGGGGAAATCAATCTCAGGTTTTCACAAAGGGCTCATTACACCTTCATATACACAAATATACTTTGTTAATTAAAACGGAACACACTTGTGTTCCTGTCACTGAAACAGTTGAAGAGGTGGGAAGATCTTGAGTGAGAGTCCACTCACATAAACATGTTTAAGTGACAGCCTCTCTTGTCAGTACTAGTATGACTCTAGAATGCCAGAGTAGGTGAAGGGTTACAGATGACATCATTAGTGGCAAAAAAAAAAAATGCTAAAAGATGTGAGTCAAAGACTGCTAAACTTGCTAAAGCTGTGAGTACACTCTCTACAAATTAGACCCTAGCAACGTGCTACACACTGCTGTGCTGAAGAGGAAGCTAACACTGGTCAGCTCACCTGTTGGGGCCATCTTCTAAGAGTGCTCTGAACTGTTTACAGTCATCAAAGGCGGCCAGTGCTGAGGGCTGCAGCTGACTCTCAGTCTATAAGAACGTGTCCACCAAAGGAAGGCTGAGGACAAACACTTAAGCGATTGCTTTGGTGAGAAGAGGACAAACACCAGCAACATCTTCAGCGGGGAGTATAAAATGTATTAACACACACACTTCAACAACCTCAAGAGCAGAGAGAAGCCATTGTTGGTGCTAGGAGGAAAATGCTAGATGCTCTCAAAGCCCTGGGTGCACCAAGAGAATTGTGTCCTTTTATCTTTTTAAAGCTGCGTTTCGTCATTTGTTTAAACACTGCTAGAATGAAGCTACACGGTAATGAGTAGCATCTGTTTGTGTGCTTATAATATTTGGTGTTAATGTTTTTGGTGCTTCATGACTTTTACAATTATGCTATCTTATTTTTTATTTTGACATTCTGATATGGATGTAGTGTTTTTTATTTTGGCATTTTGATACGGATGTAGTATTTCATAATAACTTTATTTTTCTCTAATGAGTATATTATAATGAGATAATAATAATGATGCTGAGCTCTGCAGGTAGATTCTAACTGAGTCCTCCTTAAGAACATGTCTACCTATAGTTTTCCCACTCACTAAATGGGTTGATTGTCTGTTTAGTCCCAGGCCTTCTGACTCGTCAGGCATTCTAGATACAACACTTGTTTAATACATGCTTTGAAAATGTTTCCTTGTGTCTGTTGTTTATCATTCCATCCTTTACTCAGAATATTTCTCGAAGAAAAAGCTTTAACACTTTTTCTTCAATGTGTGACTTTTAGTATAAAGCATCTGTTCCTTTTGTCAAGTCTAAAACTTTTTCTTAGTACAAGACCGAAACACATTCTCCTAGTTTACATTTGACCTGTAAGTATCAGAGCATTTGAAGTGAATGTCTTGTAAATGATACATAGTTTTGTCTTTGTTTTCCCTATTCTACCGAACTCTTAATTTATATATTAATACAATTCATACTTAAGGTACTTATTGATATGTTATGTGTTAAACCCAACATCCTTTTTTTTTTTTCTATTTATTGTCTCAATTTCTAAAACTTCTGTCCTCTTTTATTTTCAGTGGATCAGTTTACTATTTTCTCAGGATTTATAAGAATAATTAATTAATTTATAAGAATAATATTCTTGGAATTGTCTTAAAGATATCTTCAAATATTGTAATATATATAATTGACATCACAGTACATTATCCGATATACAGTGAGATATATTTTCATTTGTATGACTTGCATACATTTCATTTGCTTTAGTCTCTTCTTTAAATACAATTGTCTCTTGAATATGTATCATTTTGTTTAGTTTCATACAAAAATATCACTTTTTTCATCATGAACTTCTAATTCCTCTTTTCTTTCCCTATATTTTCTTTTCTAAATATCCCCATCTTATCTGTCATACAACTTTTTTTGAAGAAAATCTACTCTCCTTACCTTAGTAATGATCTCTGTCATTAGCTCTTTAGTTAGGGGTAACACCTTGTGAGCCCATGTCCTTTCCAAGCAGAAGTGTGACTAATGTAACATCCTGATCATATCTAGAACATAGTAATTCACAGAAACCTTCCTAGTCTTCTGGCTCTTTCTATCTTGCTGTCATTTCTTCCATAGTGTTCTTTGTGTCTTGCATTTAGAAGTTGTGCTATAGATGTCCCCTTTGGATATAGGCATTCTAAAGTATACTCATCTCTGCACTTTGACCAGATATGATAAAATCCTCTATTTGCTGCAAAAAAGGTTTTTTAGATCGAGATTGAGTGCATTTTTTTTCCTTGAAGACAAGGTTTTACTGTGTATTCTTGGATGTCCTGGAACTCACTCTGTAGACCAGGATGGCCTCAAAATCAGATTTGTTTTCCTCTCCTACCCAAGCATTGGGATTAAAGGCATGAGCTACCACTTTCTGCCAACTATCACTTTTCTGTGGGTATAAGAATAAATATCTAGAAGGCAGTTGTGTGCTCTATCCATTTATTTTAAAAGGTAAGTTCTCCTTTAGGGTCTATGACGTCTCCAGCGTAGATACTTGGCTAGATTCATAACTCCAAGCAGAGTTCGTTCTAACTGAATGAGCCTTATATCCAATCACAGAGATGTTGATTATCCTCAGAGTAGTTGTGACATTATATATACCTTTTAAAAAAACATATGTACATATCATTATATACAAAAGTGTGTAGGATCCCACAGAGGCTAGAATAACGGGTCGTGTACCCTGAAGGTAGAGTTACAGCTAGTTGTATGCTACCCAGGATGAGTTCAACAAATCAATCTCAGGTTATCTGTAAGAGCATCAAATGTGATTAACCGACACAGAATCTCTTCAGTCCCAATTCTGGGCATATCTTTATGGGCTGGTGATTACTATATGGTAGTACACACGCTTTACAAGCAGTAAACATAACTTTTCTTTGGTAGTAGCTTACATATTGTCTTCCAGTATTATGAGAGCCTTCAGAAAGGAGTCTTCTAGGTCAGTACAAGTTTGATATTTCCAAGTCCCCGTCACTGAAGTGTGTGCCATCTTCAGCAATAGGAACTTGCCTCAAGTTCTGGCAAGGAACCAAGAGCAATGATAACAGCCAATCTTGTTTTGAAATGGTCTCTTAGACCACAAAAACAAAAAAGCAAACAGAAAAACAACTAAAAGAGTTGGGTTTTTTTTCTCTTTTTTAAGCATTTTGTTAAGATATTCTATGCCTTCTGGGTGGGCATTATAAATCTATTTGGGGTAAGTTATATGTATATATTAAACTATATGTAGTTATGTATTACTATACATAAATATTCATATATTAAACTATATAGTTATACATAGTTATAACCCTTTATAATTTAATATGCACAAATAATTTACTAATATTTTATATGAAGCTTATAAAATAATAATTCTATAAAATTATTAAAAAATAATTAATTCTCAGTGGCTGTTTGAAACACCTTTTGTGTATGAGAAGAGTTTTTTTACCAGGCCTGATCACAGCAAACATGATACCATCAGGTTTGGCCTTTATCTTTCTTTCTCCCTTGCTCAAACTCATTAGATTTCATTCCTAAAGCTAGCCTCCAAGGCCCATTTCCTCATTATGCAACTGACTCATTCCTGAGACCGAACAACACCAAGGTCCAACAATCAAAATTCATTGATTGTTTATATTGTCTAATCTGTCTAAGCAGGACTTACTGACTCACCCTAGCACAGACTCCCTCTTTTCTCTTTAAATACTTATTCCTCCACTAAAACAGGTGCTGCTGCTGCTGCTGCTGCTGCTGCTGCTGCTTGCTGTCTGCCTTTGCCCATCCAGAGGCAGCCACCCCACCCTCACACCTGATTGCTTATCCAGCCAAGGTATTAAATATCCTTTGTGCTGAGAACTTTGTGCCTAGGTAAGTTCTGTACCAACTCCAAGGGACTGCTCAATCTCTTCAGTATGTATCTCTTCTTTCATTCTTAAGTCTAATATATCCCTCATCTCCTCCCCTGTCCTTTTCCCTACAGTACTCTAATGGTCCCTTTCTACTTCCTTAGATTCAACATTTACTGCAGTTTATTTGCTTAAACCTACGTATTTATAGCTAGGATCCAAATATAAGAGAGAATTATTTTCTGGGTCAGAGCTACATCATTCAGTGTGATTTTATTTTAGGTCCATACATTTACCTGCAAATTCCATTATTTTGTTTTGATTTGGAGCTGAATAGCATTCCATTGTGTATATACACCACATTTTCGTCATCCATTCATCATTTGATAGACACTCAACCTAATTGCATTTTCTAGCTATTGTGAATAGAGCAGCAACTAGCATGGAAGTAGGAGGATGTAGAGTAGGTTGAGCATATGCCCATGAGGCCTCTGCTGACTTTCACAGCAGCTGAAATCCCATCCCATCCCAGAGCAGCTGCATTTGCTTCAGTAGTAAGTTTCCCCCTTATCCCTTTCAACAACAATGTTTGTCATTCGTTTTCTGTTCTGGTGTGTGTGTGTGTGTGTGTGTGTGTGTGTGTGTGTGTGTGTGTGGTGTGTGTGTGTGTTTGTGTGTGGTGTGTTTGTCTGTGGGTGTGTGTCTGTGTGTGTGTGTGTATGTGTGTGTGTGATTTAAATATTTATTTTATATGTATGAGTGTTGTGCTTGCCTGTCTGTATGTTTACTACGTGTGTGCCCATTGTCCATGGAGGTCTGAAGAGCATCAGATTCCCTAAAACTGAGATTATGTATAGTTATGTCTAGAGCCACCATCTGGGTGCTAGAAACTCAACCTAGGTCCTCTGCAATGGATAAATGTATTCTTAACCAGTGAGTTATCTCACAACCCATTCTGACTTAGATAAAATGATATCCAAAGTAGCTTTAATTACATTTTCCCTATTGCTAAGGGCACTGAACAGATAAAAAAAATTTTTTTGTATCTCTAATTCTTCTTTTCTCTAATTCTAATTCTTGCTGAGAATGTTGTGACTAGGTATGTTTTCTTGTTAATGTTTTCTTCATTGTTTTTACTTCTTTGTATATTCCAGATATTATTTCTTAATCCTCTCTCTATATAAAGTATATTAAGTATATATTGCATATTAAGTATATAGTCTTATATATACTCATATATACATATTCAGAGTATATGCTTGTATGTATACATATATATTCACATATACATAAATACTCATATATACAATATATATATATATATATATATATATATATATATATATATATATACACACACACACACACACTCAATCTGAGTATTTACTTATACATATATATGGGGGTTAATATCCAGAATATAAAAGATATACAAAGAGGTATAGTCCTCTTTCCTCTATCTGGGGATATATAATATGTATTTGAGTGTATATATATTTGAAGAAAGAAAAATACAGATAGATGATAGACAGATAGATAGATAGATAGATAGATAGATAGATAGATAGATAGGTGTCTGACAAAGATTCTTTTCCACTCTGTGGACTTCTTCACTCAATTAATTGCTTCTTTTGCTATACAGAAGCTTTTTAGTTTCATGGCATCCCATTTGCAAATTGTTGGTTTTTTTGTTTTTTTGTTTGTTTGGTTTTGTTTGTTTGTTTTGTTTTTATTTTTTATTATTTATTTATTTTTTTGAGACAGGGTTTCTCTGTGTAGCCCTGGCTGTCCTGGAACTCACTCTGTACACCAGGCTGGCCTCGAACTCAGAAATCCACCAGCCTCTGCCTCCCAAGTGCTGGGATTAAAGGTGTGCCCCACCACCACCCTGTGAATTGTTGGTTTTAATTCCTGAGCAAGTGAAATTCTAGTTAGAGTTTCCTGTGCCTATATCTTATAGGGTATTTATTGTCCACATTTTCTTCTAGCTGATTTAGAGTTTCGGGCTTCTTATAGTGGTCTTTAAACATTTGGAGTTGAATATAATTTTCTCAAATGTATTCATATACATTGAGCATAAAAGCAGTTTGTGTTAAATGTTTGTGTGTACAACTGAACAATGTGTGGAGAATTACAGACTTTGGATCATTCAGTTGCAAATGTGGAATCTATATTTACTCCCTCCTCTGAAGGCTCAGGATCTATATAGGAGAGCAAGCAGAAAGATTGTAAGAACAAGAGGTGGTACATTACACTAATGAGAGGGTGTCTTCTGGATACAACAGGACTGATACCCACCTGACACCATGCTTAGGTTCAAACCAGACAAAATCCCAGAACTAAGAAGGGGAAATCGACACCCTTAATCAAGAAGCTATTTATATTTGAGATTTTTTGGGAGAGGGAAAACTAATTCTGACCAATAGAATATCAGAATATATCAACAATACTCCAGGGAATGCCCAATGCTCAGGAGTACTTGATAAATACAAAAAAACCTGGACATTTAAAAAATTGTTTATTGGTTCTTTGTGAATTTCCCAGCATGCACCTCAACTCCACTCATTTTCATTTCTTTTCATATCTGTCCTCTGCTCTTGCAACCCTCCTTACCCAGAAAAAAATTAAAAATTGAAAATTAAAAACAAACAAGATAACAGTGTCAAAGCTATAGTGTGTCACAAAGTATACCCTTTTGTCTACACATCATTACTTGCAAATGTTGTTTGCAGTGGGGACAGGTCTGTTCGGAATCCTCTGGCTTCTGTTACATGATCATGATCATACAGGATCCTAACCAGCACTGTTCTCAAATATCCTGTTGTTGGCCTATGTCATGGAGATCCTGCAACTTTGAATCTGTAGGATCTGCACCTTCAATCTCTCCAGCAGTTCATAGATGTGATATATTTTATGGTGGGCCAACACAAAGCCCTGGATCTGGCCTGAGTAATCAATAAATTGGTCAGCCTGCCATCATCTATCCTACATCCACACCACCAGGTCTAGGTCTCCAGAAATGCGCTTCTGTCTTAGGTAGGTAAGGCTCTGTGCAGAATCTTACCTGTCCTTGGCTTACCAGCCTGTTAAATTAATAACTCTGTCTGGGGGTATGTTTTCAGTTTCAAGTCATGTACTTTGGCTGCCAACATGTTGATGTTGTTAAAGACAAACTTTAACACAATTGGCCAAGGATAAGGAAATGGGCTGCAGGCATGGATGTGACATTAGGTTAGAACAAAGCAGTAATTTCAGCCAGGAACCTAAATCCTATGCTAGAACAAAGAAGTAATTACAGGCAGGAATATAAATTTTAGGCTAGAACAAAGAAGTAGACTTCAGGCATAAAAATGACTTTGGGCTATTACAGGGAAGTAGGCTCAGATATTTTGGTTATCCTGATAAGACCTTAGAAAAGTGATCATGGGAATGATCAGGGAACTCTGTTCACTGACTTCTTATTCTTTGACTATTTGTGTTTATTATCTTGCTTGTTCCTTGACTATTTGCATCCATTGTATTGCTAGTTCCTCAACCTAGAACTGACCTTAATACTTGCAAGAAATTAAAATGGTATAAAAGCAAAAAGGTGGAGGAGGGATGGGGTAGGGGTTTATGGGGTGAGGAGAAACTGGGGAAAAGGGATGACATCTGAAATGTAAATAAATAAAATATCTAATAATAATAGTAATAATAAAGAAATAGTATGATTCTGAAAATACTTTAAAATAGAAAGTATGTTTGTATGTGAAGTATGAAATTGAATGTGGGGCAGTCACAAGAAGAATTAGGACATTCTGCTTGGCAGTGTTGGCTCACGCCTTTAATCCCAGCACTTGAGAGGCAGAGGCAGGTGGATTTCGGAGTTCAAGGCCAGCCTGGTCTACAGAGTAAGTTCCAAGACAGCCAGGACTACACAGCGAAACCTTGTCTCAAAAAACAAAAACAAACAAACAAACAAAAAGAATTAAGATATTCATTCTTCTTTGTGCCAAACTGCTTTTCTTTCTGAAATCCCAAGCCTTCCTACATTATAAATTTCATTTTGTTGATGGAACACCAGTGAGCCTTTATATGAGGATTAGGATGTTACTAATCAATCACCCATTTCCTTTCACCTCAATTATTTCATAAATATGTCAAATCTATGGTGCTTCCCAGTTCCTTTATTTTCAAAAGACATTTGGATGTCTAATTTTAGGATATGTGCTTCAAATTCGTGTTTTTTTTTTTTTAAGTTGAAATATTTTCAATGCTTTCTCCTGTTCTTCCTAGAATCTGGAGAGAAAACTCTTGCTATGAACTGGTGTTTTTCCTCAAAACAAGCAAAAAAGCAAGCAAACAAAAAAGAAAGAAAAAACAAAAACAAACACTACATCTCTTCTTAGAATGCTTCCAGCTCCTTTTTGTTTAAGTTCTTTGACATTAACTTAACAATGTGTGTCAGTGTGAATTCTCAGATTTACCTTCTTAAAGATTCACATGGCTTCTCAAGTTTGTAGGGTTGAGTCATGTCTTTTGGCACTTTTGCCTCTTCCTTCATCAAATCGTCTCAGTTACTCTGTGCTCTGTGCTGGACCAGGGTGATGAACGTGTTAACAGTACATACCTTGTCACAGTTCTCTTGGATGTTCCTCCTTGAGTTAATTTATTTTCTGAATGCTCAGATAGCATAATCTACCTCAATTCACTTTCATCTTTTTTGTTATTATTATTATTATTATTGTGATGATGATAATGATTATTTACAATCCAGCTGTTACCTACTTCCCACTCCCCTCCCACAGTTCCTCATTCCATTCCTCCTCCTTCCTGTCTCTGAGAGGATGTTCTCTCACCCAGGCCTCCTCCCTCCCAAGGGTCACAAGTGTCTCAAGGATTAGACACATCTTCTCCCACTGAGGCCAGACCAGGCAGTCCTATTCAGCATGTTCCCAATCTTGTTTATTCAACAATATCCATTTATTGTTTGTATTACTTGCTTTCCATCTTTACAATGAATCTATAAAATGATCAATTTATGATAAAGGAATGACAGTGTCAACTCACAGATTTGCTAACTCCACTACATAATAAGCTGTCCTTACTGTTTAAAGTCCTGTTGTGAGGTAGCACACCATGGCAAGAAGACATGGAAAGCAGTCACTCCTGCCAAGGCCAATAATGGAAAAAAGAGAGAGAAGGAACTAGACTTTTACAGTCACCTGCAAGGAATACTTCCAGTGATCTAAAGATATCCAAGTAAGCTACACTTGTAGTGTAGTTCCCTACACCCTCCCATTAGTGTCACTGTGTGGACAAATTCTTTTACTACATGAGTCTTGAGGGAACATTTAGATTCAAACTGGAGAAATGCTGTTTTATAACTATTTCTTGTCTGAGGTTTTCTGATGTTTTATTTGTTTCAAGAGACTACATGATGATTTTAGGAAGCATTTTTATTGCTAAAGCCTTAATATACTAGTTGGCTAATTTTAATGTGTGTGTCAATTTATGTTGTCATCTGTCCCCTGTCTTTTCTAATGTACATTGTCATTAACCTGTAGCTCTTTGTACAAGTTGTGATTTTTCTTTATTGTTTAGTATATACTTCATGTTAAGTTATGATATACATAAACCTATCTAATCTTAAGGGTCTTGTGTTACAACAGCCACTTTACATTTGAAGTTAGCAAGTGAGCCAGGAAGTTATTTACCCAATGTATCTTTCCAACACCACCCCCATCCACTAAAAACCAAATACACCAATAAATAAATGAATGAATGAATAAATAAATAAATAAATAAATAAATAAATAAATAAAATCACACTGCCTCATTGTCTCTAAAAAAGAAAGTGTCTGGTTTTACCAAACATGAACATAATATTTTTGCACATTTTAGCTTAAATAAATTATGTCATATAATTTTAATAATATTTTCCAATTCTTTTTAACTCTGAAACCTAACCAACTGTCTGACTCAACTTAGGAACTGTCAACTGAGTCAGGCTGGATGTGAGGGAAGTGACAATGGCCACTGTGGTGATTCATCTCCATGCTCGTCTCTTCTGGAACTATAAAGAGTACTGAGCATCAGACCATTCTTGTTACCATGTTAATATTCTCGATATTCAGGAAAGATGCTCAACCTGTCTCTTGAGACAAGTGCTGATGTTTGAATCTGCCTTTTAAGGACTTAATAAAAACATAGCAGCATGGAATGTCTTTTCAACACTAGCAATACTTTCCAGCATGCATAATTATAGACTTTTCAATCTTGAACAAAATGCTGCTGTTCCCATAATGTGTAAAAACTCTCAGTGACTTGGTGAAGTAAATAAATTCTGGGCTCTTTTAGAAAATGTAATTATGAAGTAGTTCATTCTAAATCCAATTCAATATTCATTTTCTCAAAAGACTTTAGAGACCTTCCCTGGTTAGAGCAAGGAATTCATGATACCTCAAGCTTTGTTAAGGCGCTGAGAAAATAAATCAGTGTGTAAAGTGTTTGCTTCTCATGCATAACTTGAGCACCAACCTAAGAATCCAGGCATGCCAGTACACATCAGTAAATCCAGGGCTGGAAGAGAGTCAGACATATCCCAGGAGCTCAATGGCCAGTTAATCTTGCAAAAGCATCTAACACTTTATTTAGTGAGAGACTTTCAAAATATCAGGTGGGAAGCAGTAAAGGAGAATATCCTGACATTGGGTTCTGGTCTCCATACATGCCTCATTTGGCAAGCACAAAACCCATGTATAACACACACAAAGTCTCTTCTGGAGGCCAAACCTTAATTGCAAGACTTTGTAAAATAAAAAAAAGAACATTATATACTTCCAACGCACAATGTCACGGAGTAAGTAAGCATCCTCCTACAAAAGGAAGAATAGAAGCAAAGCAAGGAAAGATTGAAGCAGAACAACACTGGATCTCAATACAAGTATTAAATCCCATAGCTCCACTATGGTCATCCAGACATCTCCTGGCATAATGTGAACTCCAACAGGCTTCAGTAGCTGTGCTTCCAGGGTTTGATCACGTGCACTACATGTGTGATCACTCTGGAGCCACCAAAAGTTTCACTCAGTACTTGCAACTTTCTGTAGCAGAAAGGCCATGTTCTTTGCATTTCCATCATCCAGAGTCTATATTGAAACTTAGGCTTTGCCATTAATGCTTCATGTCTAGCCTGTTCAGGGATCACTGTGCAGGGGATATCATCCAGTAGGATTTATGTAACAATGAAAGAATTTGTCTTGAAGCTTTGCAGCAAAATTCCATGACCCCATAACTCTTGAATTCAGCATGTCTGCAAATTCCAAACTCTAATGATATTAAACACCTTTAATGATATATGTAAATGATACTGAATACTGTCAACCACTCAATATGTAGCTGGATGCCATTAGTATAACTGCAGTAGTCTATAAAGTGCCTACATTCTTAAGAGAAACATTTCCCTCATTGTGTCAGAACACAGTCAACAGAATTATGCATAATGAACAATGGATTTGGGGAACTGTGAGTGAGGCTCCAGGAAAAAGACAGAGGACATTTTACCTCGAGTGCATTTTGTTTCCTGGATTGTTCTTGGACATTAATTCAGGCATCCTGTGACAAGCATTTACATTTAATTTATAAGACATGTTTATTCTTGTTAGATGTCAGACCATAGACATCTGACACTGAACCAAATCTGGTCAATGGACTTTAAATCTGGATATAGCCTTCTGCCTTGCTTTCATGCTTTTCTAGACGTAATCTATAATATGTACCAGGAGATTGTGTTTAAATTGTTCTGTCCTGAGAAAGTTCAGGGGAAGGGCTACTCTGCTAATATTTAGTACATGCTTACTAACATTTATTTACATGTTTTCCTGAACTCAAACAGTCTTCCTTGGATCATTGTTTCCTTTGTTCCATTCATGTATAAAAGTACACTGAAACTGAAGTCAGGTTGTCTACAGCTTTAGACTGTAGTCTGACCCATTCTTTCAGGTACTCAGGTCTAATGTCTCTGAGACACAAATCTGTTCAGGTAGGCTGAAAGTTCGACATCAGTGTCCCTTTTCTATGGAGATACCCTTTCAGCTCTCTTTTAAAGAGACTTTCTTTCTTGTTTTTAGAAAAGGTTACATTTTCATGTCCTGCATCAATTGAAGGTTGAGTTTTTCTCTTCAGGAAACATATGTCTTGGCTGATCATCTAGTGAAACATGCATAGTCCCTTCTAATGGCTTATAACTCTAAGTATTATATTGCTTTGTTCTTGCTTGCTTTTCTACATTTCTAACTTCATTCATGCTCCTTTCTTCAACCATCCATATTTTGTCTTTCTGCTCTATTTTCCTCCAGTTTCCTGATGAATGTCTGGCTAAACTAAGCAAGTAATAATGATACCTCATCCTGAATATTATGTTTTGTTGAAATTTTCTCCACCAAATTAGCTAGCTCATTATTTTTGAGTTCATCTTCATTCCTTGAAAATGAAGAAATATAAAACAAAAATAAAACTTATACCATCCAACTCTAGACCACATAGAAACTGCATAATAAAGATCATATGGTAAATGTGAACAGAATTCAGAAATACTATTGCAAAGATAAAAGCTACCGATTTTTAAAAAGGAAATACATAGTTAAGAGACTTTTAATTATGGAAGCAGAAAACTATCCCAATGAACTCAGAGTAATTGATCAGTGGTGTCCCCCAGCATGTCAATCTAAAATGGAAGAGATATAAAGGATTATCTCAGGGTTCATATTATTGTGAAGAGACACTATGACCACGGCAAGCTGACCATGGCACCATGACTATGGTAAGATATTTAATTGGGGCTGGCTTACAGTTTCAGATCATTGTCATCATGGCAAGAAGCAAGGCAGCATACAGGCAGATATTGTGCTGGAGAACGGGGTGAGAGTTCTACCTCTTAATGTGTAGGCAGCAAAAGCACCTGTGAGCCACACTGTACATATCTTTAGAATAGAAGAACGCAAAGCCTACCCCTATAGTAACATACTTTCTCCAACCAGGCCATTCCTACTCCAGCAAGGTCACACTTCCCAAAAGTACCATTCTATGGTACTATGGCTAAGCATTCAACCATATGAGTCTATGGGAGGCATTCCAATTCAAACAATTACATAGAAAGTCAATGTAATTTGAGGATAAGTCATGGGTTTATACATATTTTCTTATTTGAGGGTGGGAAATATCAAATCTGAATTAGAAAAGGAAACACAACGCACCTCAAGCTCATCAGCATTACACTTAAAATAAATAAACACTTAAAATGAAGTTGGTGGAACAGAAAATATGTACTCTGCTTTACTTTGAGAATTCAGACTGTCACTAGTTTCTGAGTCAAACATGACATCTCTGTGTGGAAATATCTTTGTGATAGTTACTAGAAGTTCTTCTCAGAGGAGTATAGGAGCAATTCTGATAATAAGCTTAGTATTTGCTAGTGTTGGAAAAAGAAATATGTATACTAGAAGTAACTTAAGACATAGACAAGATCCTTAGATAAATAAAATGTCTCCACAGAAATATTTATTAATTGAAAATGAGGAAAATAATAACTGAAGTTTGAAAGCAGAACAGATCATAACTCAAGATTAAGTAGACATCAACATTGTGGAGTCTTCTTGAACACAGTTAAATGAAACTCGTCTGGGAAGAATTGTTTCCAAAACATATCCATAATCACATAAAAAATAAAAAAAAAATAAATTAAGAAAACACAATGTCAGCAGTCTCACAAAATGTAATCAGCACTACTAAAACTCACAATGGTCAAGGAAGACCAAATATTGCTTACAAACTGAAAAAGACTGTAGTGGTTTCAGTGAGAAATACTCATGTATTCTCTGGTAATAGATCACCTGGCCCACAAAAGGCAGCATTGTGTAAGGTGATGCAGGAGATGCAGCCTTGCTGGGAGAAGCTTGAGGCTGGAGGACTGCACAGAGAACTTAGCCTCATCCTACTTGCATTTTGCTCTCCGGCTATGTGTTTGCCCCTGAAGATATGATAGCTTCCCACTCTGGATGCCATGCCTGCTGCTTGCCCTCATGCATCCCTGCCATGGTGGACTTATATCTCTGCAACCCCATAACAAAACAAACTCTTTTTTTCTACAAGTTGCCTTCATATTAGTATGTTATCACAGTATCAGAATGGTAACTAACATAAAGACTAATTTGTGAAACCAAGAGAAAGTGGAATTCTCTATTCTAGTAAAGAATATATCCAGTGGTAGAGACTCAAGTAATGCCACAAATTACTTATGTTTTGCAAGAATTCTGAGGTCATTGGGGAGCTGACCTCATTAAAACATATATGAATATTCCCACTCATTTCTCAACCCTTCTATAACTCTCAATTTAAAGTGAGTTTTTACTTGGTATGCATCCCATGACGTTGACAACGTGGTACTCTTCCATGTCACAATAGCTGGACACACTGTTCCTTGACCAGATGGCACAGCAATTTCCTGTGTCTGAGGATGTATTTTTGAAGTCTCTATAATTAATGGTGGGGAATGGCAACATTGAATAGCTCAATTATTCTTTACTCTTAAAATAACATTGCCTTGAAAAATCCTCTAAAGTGAGTGTAAGAAAAGTATTTTTCTTCTATGTAGGCCATTGAATATTCCTTTTCATGATTAGATTAATTCCATTGAAAGCTATGCCAAGCCTGGGGGAAATTTGAAATTGTTCTCTATTCTGTGTACTCATTCCTCTCACTCTACAGGAACACGTGAACAAAAGCTAAACAGTTAACATTCCAGGGAACAAGACTACTGAGCTTTGTAGCTACACTTTACTGAGAAAACCTGCAATCCCTAACCCCAATTCTAGACCTTTTGGTCACCCTTCTTTTACAACCCATGCAATAAATTTTGCGTTCTATTTTGAGGGCTTCAGTAGATTTGTTTTATTGAAAGTAATAACATTTGTAATTAATTTTGAATTTATTAATTGACAAACAAGAGAAACGTTCCATGAAGTTTCCCTGAGTTGTTTTTAGATGGTTTTGAGTGCCAGAGATATTGTCCTGTTGGAAGCTCAGTCAGAACTGATGGAGTACCTTTTAGCCTAAATGCTTACATTCCAGGGCTAGGCACCTTCCACACTGGACCAAAAAAAAAAAAAAAAAAAAAAAAAAAAAAAAAAAAAAAAAAAAAAAACAAGCCTTGCCATGAGAGCATGGATTACCTTTGTCATTTTGATCCATTTAAGGAAGATTAGTCAGCCTGACAGCTGAATTCATGGAGGGGCCAGAGGAAATCAGAACACAGTAAAACACAGGTCAGTAAGAAAAGACTTCTGAAAAAATTGGAAGCTTGGGTTTTGTAAACATTGGGGATTAAACTAGATTAAAAGAGGAGGTAAGGAAAGGGACAAAGAAAGCAAGAAGCAAATAAGGAAACAATTGACTCCATCTTTTCTTGGTTGGCAGTTATGAGTTCTGAGTTTTACACCCAATAAGGCTTAGCAAAGCAAAAACAAAGCAAAATAATCATCAAACATTTATTTTCCTTGAAACATTTTCAGTACAAATAACTTGAGGATGAACATATCTTACATATTATACTAAAGGCTTTTTTTACTCTGCTGCCTACAACATGCCTCAGTCATACAGAAGTGAGAACTGGAAAGTCTTGCCTAGTAGATCAAGTAGCAGGCAAGCTGAACCTGGAAAACAATAGTTACAACAGGTGTGTCTTTTACAGGCTTTGTGTTTGATCTCTTAAATCATGCTCACTGCAGAGTAAAGGGTCAGGGACTGAATCACTTAAGAAGAAAATATGGAAACAAATGATCCCATGGTACCTTAAAATAACTGCTGCAAACTCCAATGATCATAATATGAGCTAAGTCACAGAAAATGATTTTTACTCAAAAAGTTTAACTTCCAAAGATGGTTCAGTTTTAAGATGAGGGCAGGGAGCCATTTGCGATAAAACCACATTCATTTCTTTTTACATACAATTTAGTGAGGAAGCCCTTAGATATTAGGATCTAGGGCATAGTACTGATAGGATGCAGATGACAGAGATGAGCACTCCAAAGCATGTTTTCTTCCTGACATCTACTAAATATTTTAAAACAGTTCTTCAGAAACTTAGCCTATTATTTCACCCATTTGAGTCCAGAGTTTGTTAGAATTTGTAACGGATTTTCCTTATTTTTCTATTTCCCCATTTTGAGACTCGACAGTTTCTTAAAGTAATTATCTGTGGGCTTCCAGCCACTATTGAACCATCTCCTATGTTCTTACCTTCTGCTCAACAACAGCAACGTTTCTCCCAAAGTTTTAAAAAAAAATCTTAGGCTACCAACTGAGTAAGCTTGGTGCTACTTCCTGATTCTTAGAAATGTTTAAGAGTCTTTTTGCATCATTTGGATATCACTGTGAATATTAAAACTTTCTTCTTGATCTTAGGATTTAAAGAAACCAAAACAATGGCAAAAAAGTCCTGTTTGAAACATATTTAATCCAAGGATGGATTTTAAAGTTTTGCATAAGAATAAAATGGATATAATTAGAGAAAAAAATCTCCGTGAGTGAGGTAACTCAGACCCAGAAAGATAAATACAGCGTGTAAACACTTATTTTATTTTTATGACTGTAATTGGTTATTTTATTTATTTACATATCAAATGTTATTCCCCTTCCCAGTTTCCCCTCCACATGCCCACTATTCCCTCCCCCACCTTCCTGCCTCTATGAGGTGCTCCCCCACTTGCCCACTCACTTCCACCAGAGTACACTAGCATTCCCCTACACTGGGTCATCAAGCCTCCACAGCACCAAGGGGCTTCTCTCCCAGTGATGCCAGATGAGGCAATCTTCTCCTATATATGCAGCTGGAACCATGGGTCACCACATGTGTACTCTTTGGTTGGAGGTTTCATCCCTGGGAGCTTCGGGGAGTTTGGTTAGTGTATATTGCTGTTCATCTTATAGGGTTGCAAAACCCTTCAGCTCCTTCAGTCCTTGCTCTAACTCCTTCATTGGGGTCCCCATGCTCAGTCCAATGTTCGGTTGTGTGCAACCAGATCTGTCTTGGACAGGTTCTGGCAGAGCCTGTCAGAGGACAGCTAAGCCAGGCTCCTATGTGCAGGCCCTTCTTGGCATAAGCAATAGTGCCTGGGTTTGATATCTGTAGATGGGATGGATCCCTAGATGGGGCAGTCTCTGGATGGCTTTTCCTTCAGTCTCTACCCCACTCTTTATCCCTGCCTTTTCTTTAGACAGGGGAACTTCTGGGTTAATATTTTTGAAATAGGCGAGTGGCCCCATACCTCAAACAGAGATTGTGCCTACACACTGTATATGGTCTCTACAGGTTCTATCTCTCCTTTTTTGAGTATTTCCTCTCTTGGGTCCTGGGAACTACTTGAGTGCCCAGTATCTGGCACTTTCTACTGGCCATGCTCATTTCCCTCTCCTTTACTGCAACAAACCTCCTTTCAAATTTCTAACCCTCTTTACTTTTCCCCTATTTCCTTCCATATCAGAATCGGCCTCCCATTTTCCCTCCCCCTCACTTCTCCCTCCCAGATCTCTCTCTCCCTCTACATCCTAAGATTATTTTATTCCTCCTTCTGAGTAGAATGGTAGCATCTACACTTTGGTGTGGTCTTCCTTCTTCTTGGGTTTCATATGGTATATGAGTTGTATCATGGGTATTCCTAGCTCATTTTTAAATTTTTTGGCTAATATCTGCTTGCCAGTGAGTACGTGCCATGTGTATTCTTTTGTGACTCTGTTCCCTCACTCAGGATGCTACTTTCAAGTTTCATCCATTTGCCTGCGAATTTCATGAAGTCATTATTTTTAAAAGCTGAGTAGAACTCTATTGTGTAAATGTACTACATTTTCTGTATCCATTCCTCTGCTGAGGGACATCTGGGATTGTTTCCAGGTTCTGACTATTATAAATAAGACTTCTATGAACATAGTAGAACATATGTCCTTGTTATATGTTGGAACATCTTTTGAGTATTTGCCCAGATTGTGGTATAGCTGGGTCCTCAGGTATTACTATGTCGAATTTTCTGAGGAACCATCAGACTGATTTCCAGAGTGGTTGTACTAGCTTGCAATATCACCAGCAATAGAATAGTATTCCTCTTTCTCCACATCCTCACCAGCATCTGCTGTCATCTGAGTTTTTGATTTTAGCCATTCTGACTGATGTAAAGTGGAATCTCATGGTCATTTTGGCTTGCATTTCCCTGATGAGTAAGGATGATGAACATTTCTTTAAGTGCTTCTCACCCATTAGAGATCCTTCAGTTGAGAGTCCTCTGTTTAGTTCTGTACCCTATTTTAGGTTCTCTGGAGTCTTAACATCTTGAGTTTTTTGTATATATTGAATATTAGCCCTCTATCGGATGTAGGATTGGTAATGATCTTTTCCCAATCAGTAGGTTACTGTTTTGTCCTATTGACAGTGTCCTTTGCCTTGCAGAAGCTTTTCAATTATATGAGGTCCCATTTGTCAATTGTTGATCTTCAAGCATGAGACACTGATGTTCTGTTCAGGAAATTTTCCCCTGTGCTAATGTGTTTGATGTTCTTTCCTACTTTTTCTTCTATTAGATTCAGATATTAGTATCTGCTTTTATATGAAGTCCTTGATCCACCTGGACTTGAGTTTTGTACAAGAAGACAAGAATGGATAAATTCACATACTTCTACATGTTAACCACCAGTCGAACAAGCACCATTTGTTGAAAATTCTGTCTTTTCTCCACTGGATGGTTTTTTCTCCTTTGTCAAAAATCAAGTGACCATAGGTGTGTGGGTTCATTTCTGGGTCTTCAATTCTATTCCATTGATCTATCTGCCTGTCTCTGTACCAATACCATGGAGTTTTTTTTATCACTATTTCTCTGCAGTTCAACTTGAGGTCAGGGATGGTGATTTCCCCCACAAGTTCTTTAATTGTTGAGAATTGTTTTTGCTAACCTGTGAGGTTTTATTTTTTTTATTCCAAATAAATTTGAGAATTGCTCCTTCTAGTTCTGTGAAGAATCGAATTGGAATTTTGATGGGGATTGCATTGAATCTGTAGATTGCTTTTGGTAAGATGGCCATTTTTACTATGTCAATTCTGCTGATCCATGAAATTGGGAAATCTTTCCAACTTCTGAGATCTTCTTCGATTTGTTTTTTTCAGAGAATTGAAGTTCTTGTCATACAAATCTTTCAGTTGCTTGGTTAGAATCACACCAAGATATTTTATACTATTTGTGACTCTTGTGAAGGGTGTCATTTCACTAATTTCTTTCTCAGCCCACTCATCCTTTGAGTAGAGGAAGGCTACCAATTTGTTTGAGTTAATTTTATATCGATACACTTATTTCAGCCATTGACTAAATGGTAGCCAAGCTACAATCCTTAGACCAAAGATGTTTGATAAAGAGGAAGGGTCTTGGGGGTACAAATTAGATCATGCTTGGGAAAAAGAAATAGAATAGATTGTACTGATAGACTAGGGAGAGTGGGTCTAAGCACTGGAAGGATCAGGTACAGGGGTTTAGATGAAATTGGGTGGCATGTGCTTGGGTGGAAATATAGTACAGTGGAAAATTCTTCTAATCTATGATACGATCATATTGAGGACTCCTAGTAATGGGAGATACGAAGTCTCAGCTGGCCTTCTTTTGTAACCAGGCAAGGCTTTCATGGCAAAACTGGTTTCATTTAATTAAGTTGTTGGCCAGGGGAGTGTCATTGAATCCTCAGACAACCAAGGCTATTGCTAAGACAAAGGGCTTAAAATTTTAAAAATTTAAAGCCAGGTCCCATTGCCTAAGAAAACATCCAAACAACCCATTGAACTTAGAGAAGTTAAGCTGGTGCCTACATAGAGCCCTCACCCCTATTTCTTTAACTCTTTGGTGTAGGAAGAAGGTATTGTACAGGCTACCAAAAGAAAAACATGGATACCAACCCAACCACAAAACCTTTGACTTCTAATCTGTCCTCCTGCCTATCAAATATGCAGGGCAATGACAGCACAGAAGTGACGGTGGTAGTAGCCAACCAATGTCTGATTTGTCTTCAGGCCCTCTCCAACAAGATAGAACCCATATCTGACATTGCTTGGGTGATGAAGAATCAGAGACTAGATAGCCTAGAGACACAGAGTAATTAAACACCAACCACTAATAGAAAAAAGAAAAAAGAAAAAAGAAAATATCAATAAAATGACTCCTAATGATATTCTCTTATACACATAGATAGGTGGCTAATCCAGTCATCATGAGAGAGCCTCCCTTCTGCAGTAGATGGGAACAAATGCAGAGACTCAGAACCAGACCTTATGTGGACTGAGTCTAAAATGGAAGTTTTTCATCAAATCCCTCCCCTCAAAGCTCAGGAAATCCCATGGAAGAAGAAGCAGAGAGACTGTAAGAGCCGGAGGTGATAAAGGGCCTCTGAATCAGTTAAGCAAGGCACATTCAAGCCCATAGAGTCTGAAGCAGCAAGCACAGAACCTACATGGGCCTACACCAGGTCTTTTGTGTATATAATATAGCTATTAGCTTAGTGCCTTTACAGGACTCCTGGATGTGAGAATGAGTGGGTCTCTCACTCTGTTGCCTGCTCTTGGGATTCTTTTCCTCCTGCTGAGTGTCCTCGTTCAACTTTGAGATGATAGGTTTTGCTTCATTATATTATATTTTATGTTGTCATGTTTGGCTGTTATCCCCTAGAAGCCTGTTTCTAATGAGAGACAGAAAGAGTGTGGATACAGAGGGGGGTGGAGTTGGAGGAGAAGTGGGAGGAGCAGAAGGTGGAGAAACTGTATATTGTATGAGAAAATAATCTATTTTTTAATTTTAAAAAGATTTTAAATATTTTGCCTGAAAAATGAATTGCAGTCTTCTATTACAATCGCTGATATCCAAATAAACAAACTGTAGGTTTCTGTTATGAGCACTGATGTCTAAATCCTGTTTTTTTATTCTACCAGTTCTACCCTTTACCGCTTCATTTGGTTCTCCTTTAGGAAACCATTATCATATAAATTCAAGGTGACAAGGAACAGATCTTTTGGCTTAGGGGTGCAGGGTTATATGCATCAAAAAATTGTATGCTGTGTCTTCATTAAGGAATACACATAGAATTGATATGCCCTGCCATGGAAAGTACAGATATTTATACATAAAAATGTAAACTTCATGATCATTGTTCGAAAGAAAGCCAATCCACAAAATAAAATTTTACCCGATCCTTTTACTGATGATTCGCAATCACTGGATATGTGCTTTTTAAATCAGGAAACAATAGAATTTTATTTAAAAGTATCTAGGACTATATAAAGTTGTTGCATATTCACAGGAAAGCACAATCTTTAGGAGGAACAATGTAAAATTACCAAGTGGGCAGCCTCATCTTTCCAGAACAAAGAGGCAAGACAAATTTCTCCTCTCCTTTTATAGGTTTGTTCCTCAAATTTATTGTTACACATATGCCATTTTAATTCAAACTTTTTAAAAGAATCTATGCTTCTCTTTGGTGACTCTTAAAGCACAAGCCACTGCACATGGAAGCCCTGGAAAGTATCAGTTTTCAGTCATCTTGCTTTTACTAACTGAAATGAGATCCAGGAGAAAAATTTGTTCTACTCAAAAACAGTTTTCTTCTTCAACTTAACTTACAAACATTAGAAGAAAATAATAAAATATGATCAAAGTAAATGCAACTGTGGGAAATAAAATGTTCTAGGAAGTGAGAAATATCCTGTAAGACAACCTCCTCTAAGATTCTCTGAGCTCAGAATATGAATGATAGATTTACAGAAATTTGCCCATGTAGAACAATGGTGGAGAATGGTGCTATGTTAAAAGGTGCAAAATCATGTTAGCTAAATGTGTCACTCTATGCTGCTGCTGTGCATGCTCCATCTGGCTTTCTTCCCTCTGTACTCTACTTTGAATTAAATTGGAAAGGAGATGTTTTAAATGTGGCTAAGCTTGTCAGACGGCCTCCTCTTGTATTGTTTTTACTGAGTTTCTTCCTTATTTTATGGTGAGTAGATATAACTAATTTTGAATACAGAATGAAAGATTTATTCACCTTTAATGTTTGATCTAAAAATCTTTTATATGGCGGATAAAGATTGCATTTAATAAGTTTTCCCTTAGGTGTCAATTATTTTAAATCCAGATTTCACTTATTTCTGTAAGAATGCAGTGGTTATTTAGACCACGAGTACCTTTCCAAAGATCAAAGGCCTTTAGAAGCCTGATGTATGAAGTGGAAACTATCTTTTTTTCCACAATGGTTTTGAGAAGATCTTTTCAAATCAAAGGCAGCAGAGCCCACTACTGGTATAATTGTTGAAACTTTCTCTAGTCAAGTAATTGGACATTGCTTGGAGCTAAACTTCTTATATGATAAAAGCAAACTCTCAGAACATAAATAATATGAATTCTAAATACTTTCTAAACCTAGAGGTTTGGTGCATCAGTTTGTTATGGTCAGATTCAAGGTCAACAATTGGAAGATCTAGCATAAAATGGCATCTGGAAGACACACTTTTGAAAATCTTTAATCCCCTTAGTCAACTATGGACAATCTGGGAGGTAAGTTTGTCAGGACAAGAAATGAATGCAACACTAAACAGTAATTCGAGAGATACATGAATCTCTCTTAACTACCTTAAGCATGTTTTACAAATAGTAGTCAATAAAAGTTTAACCAGTAATAAGTTTTATTTGCTATCATTCCATCAATAAAAATGGCAGAGGGTCATGCTTTACCTTTGTCTTTGTACATAAGTGACTTAGCTTTTTGTGGTTGACCTACAAGTTACTGCAGTCTGGGTGTTTAAAGCAACATGAATTTACCTTCTGGTATGCCCAGATGCTACAGGTCTGAGCTTTGGTTGTTGTGCTAAGATCAAGGTGCTGGTAAGATTTTGGTTCCAGCTGAGGATCTAGCAGGTAAACAGTTCTTTGTTGCCTTCACTTTCTTTTGGTTGAAAAACTGCTTGGTTTCTGCTTACACCCTTAAAGCCCCATACATTCTCTACTTCTGTGGCCACCTTGACTTCTTCTGTGTTGGAACACAGTCATGGGAATGACTCATGGTGAACAAGGCCTTGGAAAACTGTGAAAGAGGCTCCAGCAAAAAAAAAGGCAGAGGGCCTTTTTTTTTTATTTTTAACTTCAGGTGCATTTTGTTCCCTGGATTGTTCTTGCAAATGATTTCTAGACAATGACAAACTATGACTTTACTATGACAAACATTTACATTCAATTTATAAGACATGTTTTACACTTACTGTATGTCAGAGCATAGCTATAGAACCCATTCCACTGAAAGGCTATGATGAGTGCAGTCCTCAATTACCCTGAATATGGATATGGCCTTTTGCCTTGCTTTCATGTTTACCAAATATAGTCTATCGTACATGACGAGCAATTGTGTTTAAATTTGTTTGTCCTGAGAAAGTTCTGGGAAAAGGCTGAAAATGAGCTAGGAGAAGGAAGAGAAAAGAGGGAAGATGTGGAGAAGGAGGGAACAGGAGAAAAGTATGAGAAAGGAGGAGGAAGGGAAAAGGAGGACCAGGGCAGAGTAGGGGGAGGATGAGTGGAGAGAGAGTAAGGGGAAGGGAAGAAGGGAAGGAAACAGAGGAGGAGAGGGAGGATTACGAAGGGGAAACAGCAGCAGCAGTCACAGCAGTAGCACAAAACTAAACAGAATGATCAAGGAATCCATTCATGGGAATGTTCTTGAAATAACAACAGTAAGCCAACAAACTCTAATCCACAGTCAGTAGACAATCCTACACAAAAGGAAATATTTTAAAATCACCATTCATAGTAGCAAATATAAAAGTGTAAAATAATTGTGAATAAACTTACTATAAGAAAGAAAAGACTTACAGGATGAACTTTTAGAATATTTTTAAATTAAAGAAGTAAAGAAATAAATACATTAAAGCAAAAGTCCTCGAATTCACCCTGAATGACAGAAGATCCTGAATAGTCCCTAATAGAAAAAGTGTGGTATCTTCAGTGTGTGATGTTAAAGAATATAGACATGTAGTGAGTAAATAAAACTGGAATCTTATCTTAAGATAGATATAAAAAATCAACCCAAAATGAATAAAATATGTAAATGTTAAGGTCTAAAGCTATGAAGTTTCTGAGAGTGAAAAACCAGAGGAAAATGTCCTGATATAGATCCTGATGACGGCTTCCTTGATATGACTCTAAATACACAGCCAACAGAAGCAGAAGCAGAAAATGTAAACACCATCAATCAAAAGCACTGTCTAGCAAATAAATCCATCAACAGAATGGAGAAGTCCACAGAGCTCGGAATCACATGCAAGCCATGTGCTACAGAGGTGTTTAATATCTACATATCCACATTGCTGGACCACCTGAAACTCAATAGCTCAAAACCGAACAATCCAATTCCAACAGGAGAAGTTACCCAAATAGCTATTTTTCAAAAATAATAACTGTTGGCTAATCAGCTTTTCACCACTGTAACAAAATATCTTAGGAAACAACTTCAAAGAGAAGTTTTTCTTGGCTTGAGTTTTGAAGGCATCAGTTTCATTAGTGGCCCAGTTGCTTTGAGGATATGGTGAGGCAGTATAACACAGTATGATTGTGTATTGCAAAAAAATAAAAACACTCACATCATGGACAGAGAACAGGGACAAACCAGGAGCCCACAATCTTAAAAGACCTCCAATCTCCTACTGTCACCACCTATTTAGCATATGGATCTCTGGAGAGCATTTAAGATAAAATAAAATCTACAGTAGTATGTAAATGTGTGACTGACAAATACAGGCACTGGACATCAGTACCTAGCACAAAACCCCAACCCACTCACAGCTATTAGAACAGCTATTAGCAAACAGCAAAGGCAGGCACAGGATTAGGGAAAATGTGGAGTGTGGACTTATGAAATGTGCTTGGATGCTTACTAAGTAACTTTTCACTTGGTCTTATCAAAAGCAGGAGAGCAATCAAATCGCTTAAACGGCTGACAAATGTGTCATTAGTGGCAGTGTCAATCATCAAAACAATGATGGACTTATCAAAGTCGAAAACAAGCACCAACCTTAATGAATTTCAAAACCAAATCAAAGTTTAAAAAACTTTAGAGGTACAATTTAATAATTTAATAACAATAGCAGGCAAAATAAAGTCAGCTTTCTGGAGAACTGTGCATCATCAGGAAAGCTACAAACAAAAGTGTGATAAAGGTCATTTCCTATAAAGTGGTAATGGAATGGGAGTAAAAAGCTAGTAACTGGCAGTGAGTCCTGACACACAGGGACACACAGGAGAGCACTTGGCAGGGCTCTCAGTGCTCTTTCCTACTCTGTGTTCAGGGCATGCTCTCTAATGTTTCATTGTCATCTTCTGTAGGATTTATAATTTTAAATTGCTTTTTGGGGTGCATATGAGCGAAACTGCCCCCAGAAGGCAGCAGAGGTTTCAGATTGGCTTGAAATAGTATTGCAGCTAGTTGTGAGCTACCCAGTGTGGGTGCTGGGATCTGAACTTGATTCTTCAAAAGCAGTGTCCACTCTTAACACTGACAAGTGCATCCAGGCTTCATTATTTTTTATGCTTCTGACATTTGTGTATTTTTTTTGTCCTTCCTCACTTCCTTTATTTGTATTCTTTACGAAGCGTCGACCATTTCACTGTAAAATTATTGTTTAATAAAAATACAGTTCCTTTGTTATTTTTTTCCAGAAAAGAATTTTTGTTCATTGGAAATGTCTAATCTCAGGTCTCCAGACTTAAATGTTTTAATGTTTGTCTCTAATTTTTAGTGATAACAATAAAAATAAAAACAAAACTCTGACTATATCAATGGCATCGATGCTGAACTCACTGTCAACACTGGGAGGTTTTTATGATCCTTACTCATTCCAACACTCTTTTTCATGACCGATTTCAATGGGGCACCTAGAACAGGACCTGTGTCACTGCTCCCACTCATATTACATCTACTGAGTGTCTGCTCACAGCACTGTCTCCAGAGAGGATGCCTTTGGACAAGACAGCCACACATTTTGGCTTCAAGAAAGTCAAATTTTAGCTAGGAAGAACAATAAACAGTTTGCAATTTCATGACTGATACTATGCATGAGCCCATAACCAGCAGGCCACAATATTGTCACATTTCCTTTTTATCATTTAGAGAAACACGTTTGGACCATATACATGTAATTTACATCAGTGCTTAGGAATAAAAAATTTGGGAACAGAAAGTTTTGACTACATGTCTTGGTGATACGATTTCTTGTTTATAAGTCTAAGAAATCAGTCTGATTGCTATGGTCTTCAGATTATATGTGGTCAATATCATCATATGTTGTGAAATGCATGATGAATGCATGTTAAATACAAACAAATGAATTAGGTAAATGAAGACACAAGTGACTCTCCAACAGCATTGATGATAAAGAATAAATTTGACACTATAAAATGGTCATTTCTACAGAAGTTATAAAGCCAGAAAAATGTTACTTAGATGATAGAGGATTGGCAGAAGGAAAGAGATCATTATAGATAGTAGCATCCACAAAAATATACATTCTGACATACATGTCTTTACCTTAGAGCATTATTTCTTTATGTGACAGACTAAAGTCAGCTGCCACACAAACAAGGAACAACCCCAGTTTTCTATTATAATTCAACTGTCAAAAGTCTTTTCTTGAATACTTGAGTAATACTCCATTGTGTAAATGTACCACATTTTTTATTGGCTATTTTATTTATTTACAATACAGATGTCATCCCCTTTCCCCATTTTCCCTCCCTAGAACTCCCTATCCTATACCTCCTCTTCCTCTATGCTTTTATACCATTTTGATTACATGCATGTATTAAGGTCAGTTCTAGGTTGAGGATCTAGCAATATAATAGATGCAAATAGTCAAGGAACAAGCAATACAATAAACAAAAATAGTCAAAGAAAAATCAAGGCATTAAACCCAACGACAGGGTCAGTCCTGTGATCACTGTTTCTAAAGGTTTAAGAGAATGACCAGAGTATCTGAGCCTACTTCCTTGTCCTAGCCCAAGGTCATTTTCATGTCTGAACCATACTTCCTTGTTCTAGCCTAAAATTTAGATTTCTGTCTAAAATTACTTCTTTGTTCTAACCTAATATTTAGATTCCTGCCTGAAATTACTTCTTTGTTCTAGCCTAATGTCAAATTCCTGCCTGGAGCCTACTTCCTTGTCCTTGGCCAATGTCAGCTTCTTGCCAAGCAGCACCAAAGGTTCTCCACCTCACCCTCTTTTTTATTTCATTAACAAGACTGAGCCTCTCTTAGATTGTTCTGACAAGAATGCCCTCTTTACAAATCATGGAATATGCATTATCAAAAGCAGTGCACTTCTGTCTTAGGTTGGTAAAGGTCTGTGCAGAATCTTAATCTTTGGCTTGCCAGCCTGTTAAATTAATAACTCTGGGGGTCCATTATCGGTTTCAAGACATGTATTTCGGCTGCCAGCCTGTTGATGTAGTTAGAGACAAGCTTTAACATGATGGGCAGGATTAAAAGTATTCCCAGGACAAGAAGGGCTAGTCTTATCAGGCTATATATGCCATTCCTGAGGTTTGACCAAAATGAACATACTGACCTCAGGCTGTCGATAATTTTGTCAGCATTATTTGCAGCATCAAAGCTCAACAGAGCAGCATTTTTTGAATTCATAATCTCACTATGCAAAGTTAACACACCCGGAGAGGTGTTAGGACTATGCCAAATATTCTACAGGTGTCTTTAAACTTTTTTCTAATTATAATGACAATCATTGTGAATTTGAAAAGTAAACTACTCCAATGATATTTGTCATGACACTTGGAATGCCTCCTAACTCTTGAACCCTGCACCTCCTTCAGATAATTAGAATAGGTTATAGAGCATCACCCGTTGTTCCAGATAACTATATCAATCCTTTTGTATACTCAATAAATTATTAAGGTTTTTTTGCTATATGATTAACAAAAACAGTTGTCTTAACTCCATGTGTTCATGCTATTGCAGAAGCAATGGTGGTAGCAATTAATGAAATTAAAATTCTTATACCAGCAATAATCAAGCCTGCTACCCTCTTGTTTCTGCTTAAAGCCTAACTCACTTCTTCCAGCACTTTTAAGCTTCTTTCAGAGAAACAAGGTTTTCTAATACTCAAGGCAGTAAAACAAAGGCTGGTTTGATAGACCCCCATAACAGACACGCTAGGTTTCAACACACTAACACAATTGGAAATTATACAGTCAATGCACCTTACAATAAATACTTTAGAAAAGACAAAACAATTTTAGCTTGACAATTAAAACAGTCTTAAAACCCTTGTTTGACAATTAAAAGAGCACTAACCTTTCTTTGAAATCCAGATCCTGTCCCAACTTTATCTTTTGCTATTGTAAAATCATAGTGAGCTACAGCTAACTTCCAAATATGTCTCTGACAATGTCCAGATCTAGTCTTACAAATGTAGACTGTTATTTCTAATATTGGATTGATTTCAAGACCAGTACATGACTGAGTCCTAATAGCTGGTCCCCTTTAAGAAGAATACAAGAAACATTGTAATTTCTCTTTTTGATTCTCTATCCCACAAGGTCTAAAAACTTGAGGCAAGGCAGTTTGTCTCATCTGGGATATAGTCAAGCAAAGGTGGGTCTGAAACATATGTCCAATATAGCTCCCCAGTCAAGCTTGTCAGGGCACTCAGCAAGCTCACAGGTCGGCATCATTCTTTGTCTCAGCAACAGTATATTTTACCAATATTTTTAAAGTTCTATGGGACTCTTGCACAATACCTTGTTCTTGAGGATTATGCAAAATTCTCATAATAAATTGTTGACATAAATTTCTACTGCTCACCTACAATTGCCAGACCCATTATCTGTTTTTTTAATTGGATATTTTATTTAACTTTCAATATTATTCCCTCTCCTATTCTCCACCCAAAGCCCATTAGCCCATCCCCCCTCTTTCTACTTCTATGAGGGTGTGCCCCCACCATCCACCCATTTTCGCCTCTCTGCTCTCGAATTCCCCAACACTAGGAAATCCAAACTTTCAAGCACCAAGGCCCTCCTCTTCCACTGATGCCTAATAAGGCCACCCTCAACTACCTCTACAGGTGGAGCCATGAGTTCCTCCCTTTGTGTTCCCAGGCTGGAGGTTTAGATCCTGGGAGCTCTGGTTGAATATTTTGATACTCCAATAAGGATGAAAGCACCCACATTTTGGTCTTCCTCCTTCTTCTTGAGCTTTATGTGGTCTATGCATTGTATCTTAGATATTGTGAGCTTTTGGGCTAATTTTCGACATATCAGTGAGTACATACCATGTGTGTTCTTTTGTGATTGGGTTGCCTTACTCAGGATATTTTCCAGTTCCATCCATTTGCCTAAGAATTTCATGAACTCATTGTTTTTAATAGCTGAGTAGTACTCTATTGTGTAAATGTACCACATTATTTGTATCCAATCCTATGTTGAAGGGCACCTGGGATCTTTCCAGCTTCTGGCTATCATAGATAGGAGGCTATAAACATAATGGAGCATATGTCCTTATTATATGTTGGCACATCTCCTGGGTGTATGCCCAGGAGTGGTATAGCTGGGTCCTCAGGTAGTACTATGTCCAATTTTCTGAAGAGCCTCCAGATTGATTTCCAGAGTGGTTGCACTATCTTGCAATCCCACCAACAATGGAGTAGTATTCCTCTTTCTCCACATCCTCGCCAGCATCTACTATTACCTGAGTTTTTGATCTTAGTCATTCTGACTAGTATGAGGTGGAATCTCAGGGTTGTTTTGATTTGTGTTTCCCTGATGACTAAAGATGCTGAACATTTCTTTAGGTGCTTCTCAGCCATTCGAGTTTCCTCAGTTGAGAAATTTTTGTTTAGTTCTGTACCCCATTTTTAATAGGGTTTTTTGGTTGTCTGGAGTCTAATTTCTTGAGTTCTTTGTATATATTGGATATTAATCCTCTATTGGACGTGGGATTGGTAAAGATCTTTTCCCAATCTGTTGGTTGCAGTTTTGTCCTATTGACAGTGTCCTTTGCCTTACAGAAACAATGAATTCAAGAAATTCTTAGGTAAAGGGTAGGAACTAGAAAATATCATCCTGAGTGAGGTAACCCAATCACAAACGAGCACACATGGTATTCACTCACTGATAATTGGATATTACCCCAGAAACTCGAAATACCCAAGATTCAACTCACAGACCACATGAAGCTCATGAAGAAGGAAGACCAAGTGTGGGTGCTTTTGTCTTTCTTAGAAAGAGTAACAAAATACTCAAGGGAGCAAATAGGGAGACAAAGTGTGGGACAGAAACTGAAGGAGGAGCCATCTGGAGACCATCTCACCTGGGTATCCATTCCGTGTGCAGTCATCAAGCGTAGGTGCTGATGTGGATGTCAGGAAGTGCATGCTAACAGGAGCATAATATAGCTGTCTTCTTAGAAGTCTGCCAGAGTCTGACATATTCTGAGGTGGATGCTCACAGCTAACCATTGAACTGATCATGGGGTTCCCAATGGAGGAGTGAAAGAGAAGGAGCTGAAGGAGCTTAAAGAGTTCTTCAAGAAGAGAGCAACCAACCAGAGCTCCTAGGGTCTAAACGACTAGCCTGGGAGAACATAGGAAGGGACCTATGGATCCAGCTGTATATGATGGCCTTGTCAGGCAAAGGTGGAAGAGGAGATCCTTGGTCCCATAAAGGCTGGATACCAAGTGTGAGGGTATTCGAAAGTGGAGAGGTATGAGTGGGTGAGTGGTTGGGGGCACATCCTCATAGAAGCAGAAAGAGGGGAGATGGGATAGGGGGTTCCTGGGTGGGAGCGAAATGGGTCAAGGGGATGACATCTGAAATATAAATAAAATATCCAATAATAAAAAAGAAAAGAAAGAAAAGAAAAGTCTTTTTTTTTACTTTGCATATATTAAGGATCATGTCCAGAGTCTTCCATCTACTTAAGGTACAGCCACAGACTTGAAAAAGGAATAATGGTCATATTTAGTTTTCCCCTTCCCCTTCATCTACTTAGGAATTCAAATATTAGGAAAATTAACAGAAATAAGCAAAGGTTCCTTTAAGAAATGTTTGCTTTTTTTCTCACATGTGCCTGCTGATGTCCTATCACATGTCAGATTTACAAATGAATGCTTTTCTATGGATTTCATCTGCATTGTCTCAGGTCCTTCTTTCACACAGAGATCTATCGCTCTACTATAATGTTACAGAAGTAGAGGAAGTAGTTGGCTGCTTTGGGTCAGTATTAGCTCCTATTTCCTCACGTAGTGTCCGTTCACGTATGCTTGGAACATGGAGCTCAACTATCTCAACTGCAGCCACTGGGTCTCAGTCAGGGCACATTGTAGAAATTCTGAAATTAGAAGAACATTCATCAGTTCCCTGATCCTTGTCCCAGCCAAACAACTGCTTTTAAACCTCTTCTAATCAGATGATAGTATATGGCCTAGAAGATAAGTGAACATCTAGGTAGAGGAGTTATACTCTTCTTGCCTATTTCCTTAGAGTACCCTTAGCTGATATTATGGGAGATGTTCTACAGTGCCTTCACTGCCATAATGGTAGTCCTTACTGCTCATACACATTTGGTGATGGAGGGGCTTTGTGCATCTGTCAAATTTTATAAACTTCCTGAGACATCTGAATTATTTATTTACTTCCTGAGAATTTATGAGCTTTCCTTGAGAATTTCCTGAGTCTTGAACAACTTCGGAGAAAATCACTGCATATAACACGATACTAATTCATATTGTGTAAAAGAACCAGTCAGTGAGTTTAAAAAGGAAAAAAAAAAACCTTCTCTTTTATCCTTTTCTGAGGTAGGTGTGTGAAATTTCCTTAGCTGTTATTTTGACAATGGAGAGGTACTTATTACTTGTTGTGATCAGTTTGGGGGCTACAATAGGGAAATGCCTATTGATAATATGTTATTTTCACTTTCTTGCTGGGCAGAAGCAGAATGTGGAAAAATAAAAATCAGAGTCATGAAAGGGTTGATAGCAGAAGAGTCATAAATATACATGATGTCCTAGATAATGATTGGGTTTCAGATAGGAACACTGTGATCTCTGTGTGGGGCATATCAGACATGAAATAAAGATGCTGGAGCCAAAGCCCAGTACATATTTGAGATATGGGGAAATAAACTTGGCATGAAAGAATTTTTCTTTCTAACTCAAATTAAATTCATTTTTAAATTTTAAATTAAAATTAATTTATAAATAAAATCATAACATAGACATTTGTGGTATGTCATGATGTATAAATAATGTAATGTTTAAGCCAGATTAAACTTATCTTTCTCCTATATTATTTATTATTAATTTATATGGAAAACTTTCAAGTTCCTTCATAGCTTTCTGAAGTATGCAGTTTATTAGGGTCATCTTAAGCCATCCTATGGTGTAATAGCCGCCAGAGTTTCCTATATACCTAATTAACTTGACCAGGGCTTTTACATTTCATAATCTATTAAAATTACTATGCACTCATCATCTTATTATCTCCTGCATCCTTCTCAACACCATCATTCTATTCTCAAGTGTTACGAAATAAAACAGTGTCACAGACCTTTCTGCCCCATGCTTGGGTGCCAAAATGTTAGGAACTGCTCTGTCAATGTTGGAACCAACACTGTCAAAAGCCTTGGGGGCTAAATTGCTAGAGCCCGCACTGCCCCAAGCTGCTCTGGTCCGCAGGTCAGGGTTCAGCAAGAGAAAGAGAGTGAGGAAGATGCGAAGAATGGAGACCAGACAGAGTGTGATTCCATCCCGCTTATTCTTCAGTCTCTCTTCTTCTCTCCAAGTTTCTAGTTCCAAGTCCCTAGTTCCTAGCACCAAGTCTCAAGTCCTAATCCTAGTTCCAGCTGTAATAAGTCTCAAGTCCTTATACTGTTCTAAGTTGCTAATCTCTTTCCCAGTTCCAAGTTTCCTGCTCCAAGTCTCAAGTTCTCCTTCCAACTTACCTTCTTCTTCTGCTTCTTGCCTTTTATATGTCTCACTTCTAAGTCACATCTTTAAGTCATGCCTTTAAGTCATGCCATTAAGTCTTGTCTCTAAATTACATCTTTAAGTCATGCCTTTAAGTCACACACCTTTAAGTCTCACACACCCAAGGGAAAATCCTGGGTATCTAAAACAAGATGTTATCAGAGTGTGCTCAGCTGTTGTAGGCTGTTGTAAATAAGTCTCTTGTCAGGGTATATGGCTCAAGATGGCTGCAAGGATAATAGCAGCCTTCTGTCAGCTCCCCACAAAACAGCACACTTCAAAAGCCAGGAGAAAAAATTAAGACCTACAATGTGATTGTGTATAGCATGCAAGTTCCCAGTGTTGTAGCTACAGAAATTGCATGGCATTACCTATCGTGAGAAAATAGGAATACAAATTGACTTTTGGTTCATCAAAGGAATTTAAACAAATGGATAGGAGCAACATCCTGAAGATGCTATGCTTATCAAAAAAAAAAATACCAAAACCAAAAACTTGGAGATGTGTAAGTATGGTGTAGATTTCAAGCTATATGCAATTTTGGAAGCCGGGATGAAGACATGCATTTGAAAGATGAGTAAACAATATTCCCTTTTCTAGGCCACCTGTAAACAAGACATATATAGTATATCTCATATCCTCTAGTGAATTATACTACATAGTACAATGAATTTAAAACCATGTCCATGAGCACAGAAGACAAGAGACAACAGTAATGCAAATTTCTAAACAAAACCCCAAATTTGTTCCTATCTCCACAAAGCCATGGTGTTTTTAAAATAGTAGAGCTACCATTTGGACACCTTCTGAAAGCCAGAGTACAGTAGGCTATGGAGCAGAAAGGTGGGGTAGATACCCAATTCAGGAAAAATAAAATGGAATATTGTTTTATTCTAGTAAATTATAGGAAACAATTAGAGACATTTTCTATTATAGAGCAAATGAAATATAGCTGAATGTCATGATTCTAGTTTGGAAAAGTGGGGTGTCTTATCTTGAATAAACAAATGAAATTTAAAATAAAATTTACTGTGGAAATGAAACAACAATAATTTATAGGAATGTTTCAAAAAAGGAGTAAGGAATATTTGGAGAAATGGGTATTTTTTTTTTTGCTAAATTCCCTCAAATTCACATAGTTACATACAATTTTGACAAAATTTTAGCCCACTTTCTTCAGTGTCAAGAAGATAAATGTGTTTTCACAATATGTGGAATCTGTTCGATGGCACAGTAGTCACAGAAAGTTTTTACCACATAAAGAATAAAGTACAGGAGACTGAAGACTTGTATGCTTTTCTTTATGTTATAAGATATTTGTAGAAGATTGAAGCCATTCACTGACAACAAGAGTGAAGTCTGGCAAATTTTTCACCTCTTAAAGCAATATTGTGAAACAACGATCATATAAAACTATGCTATTGGCATATGTGATCACTTTCCTGTACCATAAAACACACATATTGAACAGGATGATAACGTCCTATTGTGGCAAAAATTCAAAACTATGTCAACATCTTGGGGGAACAATAAAGGCCATTGTGGTTTCCCCACAACTCTCTAAGAAAGCTATCTTCTGAAGAGGAGGTTTTAAAATCCAACAAAGTCATTCTGCTAAGCAAATGCATATGTTTTAATTGTGGAGCTAATTATGGCCAATGAGATTCTCACATGGAACTACAGACAGACCTCATTTTATAGATATTGAAACTAGGACAGTGCCAGTGCAATGAAGTTTATACCTTAGTATCCAAACTCTTGAAACATTACTCTGAAATGATAAAGGCGACCAGGTAAAGCTAACTACTTTCCCATCTCAGCACCTTCATTTACAACAAATTAATCTGTTGATACACATGTGCTATAAATGTGGGTATTAGGCTATCCACCTTGCTTTCAACACCATTTTGTTGAATAATAAATAATAAATTCAGAATAAGAAATTTGTGTAGACTACCCCTCTGTGTGACTAATTGAAAAGCAGTGTCATGGATATCACTATATCCTTAACTCGCAGCAAGTTAGACTGTAAGATTGATTCTATTACAAAGGAGTGAAAATTGTGATATGAAGGTTACTTTTCCAATTTCAATTTTGTTCTTACCCCCTCAAAGCAGTCATGGTGTTTCTCTAAGACAAGGGCTAACACACACACATCTTCTGAAACCCACAGACTAAGGAACAGAAAGGTAGAGTAGATGTTCAATGTGCAGTGACTTCAATGCCTAGAAAGAACAACCAGAAAATATTTAATTCAGTCCTTTCTATCATTATCACTAAAATTTTCTTTGCTACTACTAAAATTTCCATGCCATTGTTAAAACACATCATCATGGCGAACCAACATTTTGTCAGCACCAGAAACTTGTTGGATACCATTGAACATTGATATCTGAGTTATCTATACTAAATTATTCTGAGTTATTTATCCTGGGTTATGGGCCTAATTATTTGTCCATCTATGCTTCACCTATCTGTCAGTCTCTTTATGTATCTATTATTTATCTATGTATTTTCTGTAATATCCAATCTTTTAGGATCGTGATATATCTATTAATACAAAAGATCAGCTTTTCAAGACCTCTAGTATATTAATCTGCTCAATCTATAACTGATATCAGTTTCTTAAATTTCTCCTTCTCTGACCACTTTAGATTCTGCAGTTCATAATTTACATTCAAAACTCTCAAAAACATTAATTTACATTAAATATTTTCTCCTGATTCTACATATATTTGGACAAACTTATATTTACTCATAGAACAACCCTATCACAAAAGCCAAGTAATATTGCTGAGTTATATTTAAAATTGTTATCAGAAATTCTTAATAGATAGTTAACATAGCCTGCCAAACCCAAAGTATTCTTTATTGTAAGCCTGCCTTCTTATTCTGCAGTATGATGATGCCACAGTCGTTTTTCAAAACTTTATACTTTTGCCTCAAACTCTCTCCACTCTCATTAATGCAACTGTAATGACAAGAAGACAGCATCTCTTCCATGACCAATAAAAACGTCTCTCCCAAGATATCTCCTATGCCCTCATTTGGCTGCATCCTTCCTATTTTTAACAAGAACACAAAGTATCTAACACTTAACAAACATCAGCCTCCTACTCGCCCATGCTCTTGTCTTGATTATATTGAAGAATCTTACCACTACCCATCTTTCAGAGGCCACCTCTTGTATTTCTAACTGTTCTTCTGCCTTCCTTGATTGTAATGTTTTTTACCATTATTCACTGTCACTAGTAACAAAAGACCAACTCCTGTCTATGGTCTTAAACTTCTGTTGCAACAGCATAATCCTTTGACTCTTTAGTATTAGTTCACTGTCATATTCTGAACTCAGAAGGATCTCTGGCTATAAATATGACTTTAATGTAGCTCTCTCAGTGATCTCACCACCGTTTCCTTTGTTCTACATAATAAATTGAAATATAGTTGCTATTTTTGGATTGCATTGTTGTCAAGAGGATAGTGTCCTCCAAAACCTCAGGTATTTAATGCTTTGTTCTTAATTGAGTATTTGGAGTTGCAACATGGGAATATGTTGAGATCAATGAATATGATCAATATATTAATCCATTGAAAGACATTTAATCTGATCATATTGTAAAAGTGGTAGAAACTAGAAGATAGAGCTTGGTTAGGTGAAGCAGATCACAGTTATGCTTTGTTACTGATTCTTTTTCTCTTGCTTTCTGTTTCCTGGCTACTATGAAGTTAAGAGCCTTTCTCTTCTATGCCCTTCTGCCATGATGTTTCAGCATCACTACATTTAAAAGAAAATGAATCCAGAGGACTATGAGCTAAAGCTTCTGCAGCCATGAGCATCAAATTATAGTTTCTTCTTTATGCTATATATCAAGTATTTTGCCACAGAGACAAAACATGGTTTCTTACTATGTTTCCTTTCCAACTGAGATTTCTATGTTTACATGGACAAAGTGGTTTGAATCGCTTTCTTATGTGAATCTTAACTCACTGCTTTGCACTAAAAAATCTTTATGATATTTGAGTAGCAAAGTGAGCAAACTCTTCCTCAGATTAGGTTTCACAGCCAAGTATTAGTATTTTCAAAAGAAGTATTTTCTGACGATGGTCTTTCATATAATTCTTATTCATGGTGGAATGATATCCTGGGTGTATAGTAAGGATATCACACATCTTGATGCACCCATACTTTTCTTCTATATCTAGACTACAGGACAAGAAAAAAAAAAAGCTCTGCTGAATTAACTTAAGACCAATAATATTGAGTACCCACTGTTACTACTGTACAGAAGTAAATGACAGAACATGTCTGGAGCCCATGGACTGTTTTTGCATAGCAATAATATTTAATGAGCTTTGGCCACAAATGCAACTCTTTGGTAGAAAAAGAAGGAAATGAAAACAGATACCTTCAAGGATCACAAATTCTGGATCAGTCAGAAGGAAGTACTTTAAATAGAAATGTACACTGAGAGAAATCCAAAACTGTGCTTTCTATAAGTACAATGACCTCTAGTGATTACAGCTTTAGGACAAGCTACAGTAGGAAGAAAGTGTCACTTGTATCAGATGCATACTATATTCATTCTAAGGAATCATAACTGTCCACACATACAGAAGATCCTTAAGGCTGACTGCCTTTGCAATGTTGGAAGTAGGAGAAAACTTATTCCTGTTCATAAGGAACAAAGGTGCTGCACTGTATCACAGAATACAAATACAATGTGTGAGAGTGAAGTCGTGGCCCTGAAGGAGAACTTTCTGCTGTCACTTCTCTAAACTAGTATACTTTCTAACTCCACTTTAAACATCATCTTTATACTCACAGCTAAGTGGAACTCTCACTCTCATCTAAGAAACTTCTTCTATCGAAGACAGAGATCTTTTCAGAGATCCACAACTAGTCAAAATGCAGAGAAAAACTGACTGTAGAATACCTAACCCCAACTGATGCATTTACCATGTAGTAATACACCTATGGCTTAGGGGGGCAGGGTAGAATAGGAGACAAAAGATTGTAAGATGCAGTAAACAACATGACAGTATCTTCCATACATGACAGAGAAGTTGTACCCATGAAATCTCAACAATAAAGTTGACTAAAGAAGACATGAAAATTACATCAGTTGACATACCAGTGTGAATAAGGGAAACTTACAGCACTCCACTCTTAAGTGGTGTATATATATATATATATATATATATATATATATATATATGACTTATAAAGGTGTGTGTGTGTATGCATGTGTGTGTGACAATAATAAGTAAAGAAAGAGAGAAAGAAAGGTAGGGTTATGAGTTTGAGAACGTATGGAGGGATGTGAGAGGAGTTATGTGAGGAAAGAGAGGGGAGGAAATGATGCAAATTCAATATACATTATGCAGGAACTATTAAAATATAGTTTAAATTAATTAATAAAGTAAGATCAAAACTTTCCCTGTGTTAGTGAACAGTTTTGACATAATCTTTTAAAAAATCATTCTTAAGAAACTGTCTCAGGTAACTCAGCAGATTTTCCTGATAAGGACTTGTTTCTTTACTCAGTGGTTCATCAGAAATTAATAGTCAGCATAGAACAAATAATATAGCACATTGTATTTACTTATCAGTTTCCTGTTTTATTTTCTTTTTAACTATTGTCTCTTTACTGGCCTTTGAAGAAATCTGGTCTTCTAGTACCTAATACATGTAAACTCTCTGAAGTTCCTTCTCAAGTTTTTGTGGTTTCACTTGCTGTTGTCTATTATCCCCATGCATTTATAAGCAATGCTCAAGCCAGTTGTTCAACTGTAATCAGAAACAAGAATGCCAGGGCAGTGAGGTGGGAGTGGGGAGCACTCTCATAGAAGCACCCTCATAGGAGGAGGGATGGCATAGGTGGGTTCCAAAAGGGAAACTGGGAAAGGGGATAGTATTTAAAATGGAAATACACAAAATATTCAATAAAAAATTTAAGAAAAGTTCATTGATTTGCTTAAGTGTTCTTTTGGTGATGGATGGCTTTATGTTAGGAGTTAGTTTGTGTTTTTTTAAAGCTCTTCTTCAAAAGAATAACAAACTATATTTTCGTATTTATTGCATTTTTATGTAATGAAACTATCATAATTAGTAACAAAGTAATACCCTACAAAAATAAAAATAACACATACCTTTTCCATTGAGATATAACATATACAATATTTTCCCAATAAACTAATAACACTGATAAGAATTTATCATGATGGACTCCCACAGGCACCAAGTACAGTGCTTATTATATGGAGAAGAGTTGGTTTAAGAGGCTGATAAGAGTTATTTTAAAGACAGGGTTGGAGCGATTACAGAACAGAAGGGAAGGTTAGTCAAGACTTCCCAGAAAGGTGCTCAAAGAAAACAAACTTTGGGAATATTCCTCAGAAGATCAGGAAGAGTCTTCTAAAGAGAAAGAATGAAATATGACTCCCAGAAGACACAAATTTGATGCCACAAAAAACTCGGATGCACTTTTTCAGTCAAGGATCTTGGCTCTGGGGTCAGTGAGTGAGCTACATTATATTTAGCATTTTTGTTCCACAAAGGGAAAAAACTACTGAATGAAAGCCTCTTCCTGTCATTGTTGTGAGTGAATACAATCAAAACAACAAGGTGTTTACAGCCTGGAGTATGACTTGAATTTGTAGGGTCTGGGACAGCACCATTAAGGAGAGCACTATTGGGAGTAACCATGTACTATGCACCAAGGAAAGAAACAAGATAAATTTTATATGTATATTATTGGAGTTCATATGATAGGAGATACAAAAAATGCTGAGTTAGATGAAAAAAAAAGAAATCATTCTGAATTTAGTACTGAGGATGTAAGCAACGTTTTATGAACATGTGATAGGAGTGAGCTCAATAGAGTTTCATTGACTGTATAGTATGCAGTGAATGAGAACTTGCAGATATAGCAAAACTGAGGAAGACACAATTTGAGAGATAATGAGGAGGCAGGATGTAGGAGATGGCATGTAAGAGTGATTGCTCAAGAAAACTGTGGATGGTAGTAGCTATCTTAAGAGTTAAGCAGAAACATTTAAGAGAAAGCAAAAATGTTGGGGGAATAAGAATGATCTTGTGCTATTCAGTCATAATTTGGTTAGGAAAACACACAATTGCTTATTTTTGGTGGTGAGTTATTAAACGTAGAAAGAATCCTACTTTGGAATGAGTTCTACTGATTTTGTGGTTTTGTGCTTTTGACAGGTGTGTGTGTGTGTGTGTGTGTGTGTGTGTGTGTGTGTGGTGTGTACTACAGAAATACTTATCTGCATGCAGCAGTTTTGCAACTCAGAATTGTTGATGAGAGGGATACACAAGGCATATTAATTATTAGAATGGCTAATAATCTCATCTCATAATTCATCTGCAAGTTTTTTAAGTTATAAATCAGAAAGCGCTATCATCCATAGTCATGACACTGCAAGATGAGAAAATCTCTCCCATCTAAAGCTTCAAGGAAAATTCTGTCAGTGAAACAGAAAATCTGCCCAGTCAGTTGATAGTTTCTCCAAGTTAACAATAATGAGTCTAGCAAATAGGCTTTAATTCATTTAATCCGCAAAGTGAATTTCATGGGTGCTTAGATTCCAAATTCAAATCCTAATGTACTGCTTGGATTGTGCCTTATATCTATGAGTATCCAGCACAGTAGTTACCAAAATGTCTGTAGCATAAATACATTTGGATAGAATACAATGCTTATTGAGATATATAGAAAATGAAGGCAGCTTCCCTCATGAAAAAAGAAAATTGTGTCAATGAGTAATTAAATATACATTGATTGTGCACCAATTTTGCTGACAAGTATCTGAAGGTAATAAAATATCATATAAATGTATTATATAAAAATTTCTATATAATGTAACAGAAAATCTCATCTGGGGTTGGGGAAATGACTCTGTGGTAAAAATGCTTGGGGTGTAAATTTAAATACCAACGTTCTGATCCCTAGGACATTTGGTAGGCATGGTAGGCTACACATAGCACTAGCACTCAAGGAAGTGAAACTCGGTTCCCAGAGCCAGATGGCTGTATGGAAGAGCCTTATTACTGAGCTCTGAACTCAGAAAAAAGACTCTACCTCAAGAGTGAATTAAAAAGACATTTGCAAAATAAAATACAACCTTCTGACCTCAACCTTGGGCCTCCACAAGCACATAAACACATGCATACACACCCATACATCTATACATATGTAAACACGCTTGTACATCAAATCATGTATATTATATATGTATTTAGGAAATTAAAAGACTTAGATACATGATGCTACATCTTAGCCTAAATGCTGCCATTGTTAGACAAGAGAAATTATTAAAATTTTAGCCTAAATTACTTTTCTTATATGAAATAAATGACACAAATAAAGCCTAATTCATGCAGTTGTCATAGAAATTAAATTAAAAATCCTTATAAAATAATTATACAAACCACAGAGCATAAAACAGTGTAAATTTCAGTAACCTTTTAACCACATGTCATTAAATAGATACATAGAAAGAATACAGAAATAAAACTAAGTTCCAGATGCAAGTGGGAAACAAGACAACAGCAGCTGTACAGATAGGTCTAATAGCATTTTAGTCCCAAACAATTGAGTCAATATCCCAGAAGATATCAGGCTGGTGGTTCCTCAGAAAATTGAACATAGTACTACCTGAGGACCCAGCTATACCATTCCTGGGCATATACCTAAAAGATGCTCCAACATATAACAAGAACACCTGCTCCACTATGTTCATAGCAGCCTTATTTATAATAGCCAGAAGCTGGAAAGAACCCAGATGTCGTTCAACAGAGGAATGGATACAGAAAATGAGGTATATTTACACAATGCAGTACTACTCAGCTATTAAAAACAATGAATTCATGAAAATCTTAGGCAAATGGATGAAACCATAAAATATTCCGAGTGAGGTAACCCAATCACAAAAGAACACATATGGTGTGCACTCACTGATAAGTGGATATTAGCCTTAAAGTACATAATACCCAAGATACAATCCCCAGACCACATGAAGCTCAAGAAGAAGGAAGATCAAAATGTGGATGCTTCAGTCCTTCTTAGAAGGGGGAACAAAATACTCACAGGAGTAAATATGAAGACCAAGTGTGGAGCAGAGACTGAAGGAAAGGCCATCCAGAGACTGCCCCACCTGGGGATCCATCCCATATACAGTCACCAAACCTAGACACTATTGTGGATGCCAAGAAGTGCATGCTGACAGGAGCTTGATATAGCTGTCTCCTGAGAGGCTTTGCTAGAACCTTACAAATATAGAGGCAGATGCTTGCAGCCAACCATTGGACTGAGCATTGGGATCCCAATGTAGGAGTTAGAGAAAGGACTGAAGGAGCTGAAGGGGTTTACAACCTCCTAGAAAAAAAAAAAAGCAATAACAACCAACCAGATCCATCAAAGCTCCCAGGGACTAAACCACTAACCAAGGAGTACACATGGAGAAACGAGAAACCCATGGCTCCAGCTGCATATATGGCAGAGGATGGCCTGCTAGTGCATCAATGAAAGGAGAGGCCTTTGATCATGTGAAGACTTGATGCCCTATTATAGGGGAATGCCAGGGCAGGGAAGGGGGAGTGAGTGAGTAGGTAGGGTAGCACCCTCATAGAAGAAGTGGGAGGGGGATGGGATGGCAGTTTCCAGAGAAGAAACCAGGAAAGGGGATAACATTTGAAATGTAAATAAAGAAAATATCCAATAAAAGAAAAGAAAAAAAAGGAACAGAGAATTTAAACATGATTATTCCATAGTTTCTTATGTCCCATGAAAAAAGAGTCTGAAAGGGAAGAACTGTGAAGTCCACAGATTTCATTTCTAAATTATGATTTAGTGAAGGACCCACAATCCAAATGGTATAATGATCAGTTAATTAGTTAACTGACAAAGTTAAGTTATCATTTTTTTTAGAACAAATTAATGCTCTGGAAACTGTGGCATGAAATATAAAATAGGCGACTTTCCAAAACATGTGCTGAGACTTTTATGCTGTTATTAATTGGTAAGAAAGAATATTAATTCAGAGGATGGAGAAATGGCTCAGAGGTTAAGAGTGTACTGATGTTACCTGAGCTCAGGTCCCAGCACCCACATCAGACAGCTCGTATCACCTGTAACTCCAACTCCAGAGGGATCTGACATCTCTGGTTGCTATGGAAACTTGCACTCATATATTCATCTGTATCCTAGCCATGTTCATATATATAAATTTTAATTTAGATAACTGACTCGAAAGAAGTGAACATAGTAAATGTATTTTTATATTCTTTTATATCAGTCTGAACATAATGTATATTAAAATGTTTTAAATACATTGACTACAAACTAGCTGCAATGCTAAAGTTGTCTTTAAATTAATTAAGATGGTATGAAATCTAATTTTAGAAATTGAAAATAAAAATGAAATTTCAGACTTTTTAAATTCAAGGTAGTCTAACCTAGGATAGAACTATCATTGTAGGCTTCATCCCAAGCTTCTAATTTAATATGTTCAGGTGAGTTCTGAGCCACAGAATTTTTAAAAGCTCCTCCAGTAGTTCTAATGTAAAATTAATGCTAAGTATCTCTGACCTCCAGATAAGATGGATGACCTCTGAGTGGATTCCAGAGCATTAATGCATGGCCATATTCTTTAAGCACCACCTCTAGAAGTCACTGTGTAGATAGAATGAAATTACAACAAGTTCTATTTTGAATATTAAAATATTTTAATATAAAAGTGTGCCATGCCCTGATCATTTGGTAAATCCTTGACTTTTTCAGATACATTCATACCCATCCAAATAAGCTCTTCCTTGTTCTTGTGTCATAAGTATCTGTTTCGTATTAGCTTTGTTGAACAAAAAACAATCACCCCCTCTCAGTACAGAACATCTCAGGTCACTTTATTTATGCAACAGAAATATAAGATAATCCTAAACAATAGTCTATAATCAGCATTAATTATTTAACTTATAGTTTATAACACAATCAGAATAAAACAACTATAAATGATTAAGACCACCACAATACTTATGAGTTTTTCTTGGGTGACATGATGCTTGTTAACTCAGGGTGTGTCTTCAGCTAGTTTATAATTTAGCTCAGAGATAATCACATGTTTATAATCCAAAGGAGATTTTTAAAACTGATTTTTCTATTAGCTTGTTTTTTATTAGAAAATAAGAAAATGCAGAAGGTTTAATCTTGAATCTCTTGAAGGGGTTTAGAAAGTAACTCAGTGGTAGTGTAACTTTGAATGTGTGAGATGGCAGGTTCAGTCCACAATACCAAGACAGAAAGTAAGAGCTAGACAGACAGGAGGAGGAGGAGAGGAGGGAAGAGAAGGAAAGGGAAAATAATGGACATGAAACAGAGTGCACACACATTATTTACACACAGCTTAAGAACTGAAAAGCTTCCCTGTGACTGAGCACTGCCTAGTACCAGAGAGATGTGTAAGACCACATTGCTCTTCCTTTTTCCTGAGGCAAGTATGACATCCTAGTTATATCCATGAGCCTGCAAGCTCTCTGGTGGATAAAATATATGACTTGGATCAAGTCATATTTTCTATCATTTTTATTTTTCTTTCACTAACTTTATAAATGAGAAACTTGAAGATCAATCATTCACAGAACAATTGTCAGGGTCCTGAAGCAAAGTAACAAAGACCACTGCAAATTCCAATAATGCTATAAAGAAAAACAACCTCCTCCCCACCCCACCACCATCTCTCTCTCTCTCTCTCTCTCTCTCTCTCTCTCTCTCTCTGTGTGTGTGTGTGTGTGTGTGTGTGTGTGTGTGTGTGTGTGTTCATGCACACACATGTGTATGTCACAGTGCACATATGAGGCTATAGAAAACTTTGTGGAGTTAGTTCTCTCTTTCCACCTTTAGATAGGTTCTGGGGCTTGAGCTAAGGCGACCAGTCTAATGTGACAAGTACCATCACCTGCCATTTCCTCTTACCAGCCCTGCTGTTATTATTTTAAACACCACTTCACTTGGAAGACATATAATGTTGAGCCAGAAAATTAAAAAGTGGCATTTATCTGAAAAAATAATAAAGTCAAAGTTTATAGGAATTTTTTCCCAGTTTCTGTTCTGTGTGTGCATGATTATATATACAGTACATGTATATAATGTCTGTATTTATGTGTGCTTATCTGTGCATGAAGTGTATATACCTGTGCACACATGAAGAGGTCAGAGGAGGACATTAGCTGTCCTTGTCTATCACTCTTCACCTTTACCTTGACAGAAGATCTGCATCTGAACCTGCAGTAGGCTCAATGATACTTAGAGCCAGTGATTCTCTTGCCGTAGTTCTATTCCCAGTCCATGTCATAGCACTTGGGCTAACAAACATATGCTACTAAGCCCATTTTTACATGAGTCTTAAGGATATACATTAAGGTCTTAATGTTCATGGAGAAAGAAATCTTAGTACAATATCCAACTCCTGTTACCATTGTCTGTCTTAGTAATAGAGTTTCTATTGTGGTGAAACATTATGATTAAAATCAGCTTGAGGAAGAAGGGGTTTATTTGTAGTCTGCCATGCAAGAGATTAAGAGCAGGAACTCAAGACAGAAACTTGGATGTAAAAAGTTTGCAGTGACATGACATGAATGCAGTGGGATTCAGATCAGTAATGTACAGAAAGACGAGTGAAACAGATAATTCTGATGGGGACCGGGAAACTGGGATGCTTTTGGATAAAAATAAGAGTTTGCATGGGAACTGGGGTAAAGGCTATCCTGGTTACCCATGGCAAAAATTTGTATGGCTTTGATCCATGCCCTGAGATGTCCTGGGAGGCTGAGTGAAAGGGCAATGCTCTAGCTTATTGGACGTGGATATGAAGACGGAGAAGCCTTCAGGCTACAACATGGGCATTTCTGACAGATGTTAAACAAACCCATGGTGAGGATTATCAGCAAAATAGAGCAGAATGATCTACAAAATGTGAAGTTGCCTAGAACAGGGACAGAAAGGTGAGTTAAAAGCATGACAAGAAAGGGTGCAGTTGGTTTGTTATTTGTTCTTCTCTCACATAGCCTGGCCACTCTCCCTCCTGTCTTCCCAGTTCCTCCCTCTCTCATATAGCCTGGCCACTTTCCCTCCTGTCTTCCCAGTTCCTCCCTCGAGCTCTGCTCTCCTCTAGATCTATTATTTTCTCCATTCCCCTTTATAAAATAGCAGGCAGAGAGGGGTCAATTATTAAAGAGGAGGGTCCTTGAAGTGAAGCCCACTATCCTATATCAGGACAAGATGAAAAATGCCTCCAGGGAATCTAGGAAATCTAGAGACTACACCTGCCCCAGGCTCAGATATGTGAAAAATGGAAATTTGTTGCAAAAACTTTCAAGAACAGATTTTTTTCAGGAAAAAGCCCTGAGATGTCCTACATGCCCAGTACTCTCTGAAGATTGATTTTTCTGTGGTCACGCAACAGAGTACTCTAGTATTGGCAACTTGATGTTGATTTTGCGTGTGTGCAGAAAGCAAGACTTAAGGGAACCTGGAAGTTGCTACAGAAATTTCAAAGACAAGCCGGCAAGCCAATCAGTACAGGCAGCTTAGTGAAGGGCAAGAGCACTGCACAGAGCTCCTGATGGAGCAAATCGTAATCAAGTAGGAGAAGGGAAGTTTCAATGGAGACCTCAGGACAACAGAGTAGACAGAGTATGCAATGTCTGCAGAAGAAACTGCAAGCAGTGTATAATGTCAGTGTAAGATGGGCAATGTGGGTTTCAATCTGGAAACCTCTGAGGATAGTACTTGAGCCCCTAGAAACATAGAAGCATGCTTCCCGCAACAGTGTGACTTAAATTCCAGCCAGACATGATAATGTATATTTTAGGTTTTCCCTGCTGGGTACCAGTCTGACTTGAAGCCAAAATCCTCCCTTATGCGGTCCGCTCACCTTTTTGAATAGGAGCCCTTGTTTCTTGCCTGTGCCAGCACTGTATTTGGAAAGTACATAAATTCTCTAAATTTTTCTTCTCATTTGATCCAGTTATAAAAGATCACAATTAACTCTGCCCTGCAGAAAACCTTGGACTTGGACATTCAGCACTGCTGAAAACATAGACTTTGAGATGTGTAAGAATGGCGTGAATGGATTTTTCCATGTGATATGGATATGATTATTTTATGATCACACGTGAGATGCCTCAAGTTTAATATAAAAAACTTGCAAGTCTCTTTTGTTTTATCAGAGTTACTATATTGCTATACTATGGATCTTCAGGGAGTAAGGCCTGTGGCAGGTCCTTAATTCATTTGATATGTATTCTTAAGTGAGACAACAGAACCCCCCATCTTCTCTCCAGTTCCTCCTCCTTATGTTCCTTCTAGCTAAAATTCTAAGCTCTCAGTTCAACATATGCTCCCACCAGGATGTACTTCCCTTTTCAGGGGCCAATCTAATGATACTGCTGTTATTATTGAGTATAGCTTCCAGGGCTGCCAGCCAAACTAAATTTCTCTATCCATCCCACATATCCATCATGTACTTAATTACAGTGACCTAAAACTGATGATAAACCTGAATCAAAGTTCTCTACCTCCTATAAAACCTGTCTCACATGATTCATTACAGTAACTAATCTAGAGGACTGTGGACTACACATAATCTAATCAGTTTAATCACACTGGTATGAATAAAAATTAATATTCTCCAATAACAAAATTTTAACAAATATGAAAAACAAGAGTCACATTAAGATTAGAGTTATTGTCTGTCGGTTTTAAAATTTAGCTAGACCCTTCCCCATGTGTATACATTTAATATAAACAATATTTTTAATATACATAAATATTTTATATAATATTTCAATACACATAAATGAAAAGGTTAGGAGTTAAGAGTACAACTCATTGGCAAAGCATGTGCAAAGCATTCACATTGCCTATCTTCAGTGCCCATTGCTGTAACAACAACAAAAATAATAATACAGTTTTAAATAAAGAAATTGCCAATTTGGGGCATGTACTGTACTCAAAATTAAAATAAGCATGAACTTTGTTTGCATTGCTCTTCCTCCAAGTTTCTGAATTGATGAAGAAATCTAGAGAGAAACTGTCATTGAGCCAATTAACCGATAGTTCAAAATTCTGGATCACAATTTACAAATAACAATTTTACTGAGTTTACTCTTATTGCCAGGTACATATAATTTGTAAATAACTCTCCCTGTCATATACTTATCTCAGACACAGTCAAAATATCTGCTTTCAAAATAACTTAACCTTTGCAATTCTCACTGCCTTCATGGGGGATCTTCTTCTTCATTTTTTCCCAACTATACCAAGAACATGTAACACACACACACACACACACACACACACAGAGAGAGAGAGAGAGAGAGAGAGAGAGAGAGAGAGAGAGAGAGAGAGAGAGAGA
>JANHMN010000004.1:106027352-106118068 GCA_030674055.1 Rhabdomys pumilio | reverse complement strand
AGAGAGAGAGAGAGAGAGAGAGAGAGAGAGAGAGAGAGAGAGAGAGACCCTTTTTAAAAAAAAACAAAAATATTTCTACAGACAAATCTCAGGTAGAGATTTTCTAGTGGAAGTTTCACTTTGGAGTTCTCAAATTCAACCCCAGCAAGGTCATGAGACTAACATGTTTGCAAGAGGAAGGATACATTGCAATTCGGGTTCTTAAGCAGCCTAAGAACATTCCTGACTCACTCTAAACCTGGCATAACCTTGCCAGGTTTGTGCTGACTGAGACAACAACGTCCCAAGTTGCAACTCTTGTATCCAGATTGCAGTCATTCAATAGAGGCTATTTCACACTTTGGTAAGATACTTCTGTCTGGCCAAGGAACATGCCTGGAGACTTAGCTTTGAGCTGTCAACAGCCTCATACCTTAGCACAAGGGAATGACTGCTTGGACCCTATAAGGAGATGAGGTATCCACAACAATCTTTAGAAACACACCTCTAGCAAGTAGGAGCCCAACAGCACATAAAGAACAAATGGGTTTTCAAGTAAGAAAACCCAAGCTCTTTTTAGAACCTTGCATTTCCTGAAGTACGCAAGTCATTCCAGTCTTTCCCACTTGTGATCCTGTTAGAGTAGGCAAGGGGAGATGACTGGATAAATGCTGGAGTCACTGTCAATTACTTACAAGTGTTCTGTAAACTTATGTCTTGTTGTGCATTCCAAATATTATTTGGGAATTAAAGACTTGTTAGTTTGTGTGTGAAAAAGTTATAGAGAGATCTATAAAAGTTAAATTACAAAAAAAAAAAAAAACCAAAAGCATAAATGTACTAAAAAGAAAAGTGTCTCCTAAAAATAGAAAATAGAATTTTAACAAGGAAGGAAAATGGGCAATAATACAGAGGGGTAGGGAAGGGAGAGAGATAAATAACACTAAAGATGTTTGAAAAATTAGTAGGAAAATATAATATTGTATGCTTATTTAAAAATAGGCATAAATAAAAGAAGTCATACTAGTTCAAACTATAATGCCATAGACTACCTAACAAAACCCCTAGGGACAAGCATAGAAAACTTTCCTTCAAGATGCTGGTTAGAAGAGTCAAATAGACTCCTAACATAATATAGGCTACTGCTCGTTCTAATAATTCCCTCCTAGAACTTGAAGGTAGAACTTTATTGCTGAAGACACTACACTTTAGAAATAGGACTTGTAGGAATCAAACTGAAACAGACCCGGAAGCCTCCTTCCTTTCACTTTGTAGAAGGTGTAAACTGCCAAGGGGTAGGGGTGGGGAGGATACAATCAATAATCCCAGCTGTAAAACTTATAAACTGGAACAATGATCATCAAGGGAAGATAGGTTCAAAGGCATGCTTGTATCTTGGGTACAACCAACAAAGGTCTGACTTAACTTATAGCCCACTCGTAGAGGACAATCGTACTTAGACTGCAAACCCAGAAAATGAAGAGGTTATGGACTCTAGAGGGGAACCTACTACTAAAATTTTACTAAACATGTACACTTTCTTTCTTAATTTTTGATGCTGTCTAAATTCTTTTTCTGTTGTTGCTTCTATTATTTTTATTTTTAAAATTCTTTTATTGAATTATTTTATTTATTTACATTCAAAATGTTGTCCTCTTTCTGTTCCACCTTCTCAGAGGTTCCCCTGCTCTTTGCCTCTGAGAGGGTATTCCTCCACTTACCCACTGGACCTCACACCCCCAAGTATCCCTCTTCAATGGGGCATCAAGTCTCTATAAGATTAGGTGCTTCTCCCACAGAGCCAGATGAGATAATCCTCTGCTACATATGTATCAAGGGCCATGTATGCTCTTTTGTTGATGTCTTACTCAACAGGAGCTCCAGGTTATTTAAGACTGTTTGTGTTCCTATGGGGTACCATCTCCTTCAGCTCCTTCAATCCTTCCCCTAACTCTTCCATAGGGGTCCCTGACCTTAGTCTAATGCTTGGTTGTGAGTATCTGCATCTGTCTCAGTCAGCTGCTGGTAGAGCCTATCAGAGAACAGCCATGCTAGGCTCCTGTCTGCAAGCACAACATGGCATCAATAATAGTGTCAGGATTTGGTGCCTGGGCATGAGATAGATCACAAGTTGGGCTGGTCACTGCATAGGCCTTCAGTCTCTGCTCCATTTTCATCCATGTATTTCTTTTAGACAGGAACAATTCTGTGTCAAAATTTTTGAAGGTAGATGGGTAGCCCTATTCCCCCACTGGGGGTCTTGTCTATCTACTGGAAGTAGTCTCTTCAGGTTCCATCTCCCACTGTTGAGCATTTCAGCTAAGGTCATCCCCATTGAAGCTTCTCATATTGCAGGTCTCTAGAACTTTCTAGAGGTGCCCTCTCCTCTGCAGCTGCATATTTCCATTCATTCTGCTGGCCCTCTGGGCTTCTCTCCTGTCTTTACCCATACTTGATCCTGCCTTCCTTTTCTTCTTTCCCTCTGCTGTCCCACCCATATCCCTCCATCTCTCTGCCTCTGGTGATAATTATGTTCCCCCATCTAAGTGGTACTGAAGCGTTCTCACTTGGGTCTTCCTTCTTGTTAAACTCCATATGGTTTGTGAGCTGAACTTTAGACTAATATACACATATCAGTGAGTACATACCATGACTGTATTCATGTTCAGGATGATATTTTTCTAGTTCCATCCATTTGACCACAAAATTCATGATGTACTAGATTTTAATAGCTGAACAGTATTCCATTGTGTAAATGAACCACATTTTCTATATCCATTCATCAGTTAAGGGATATTTGGGTTGTGTATCACTTCTGGTTGTTAAAAATAAAGCTGTTCTTTAATCCCAGCCCTTGGGAGGCAGAGGCAAGCAGATTTCTGAGTTCGAGGCCAGCCAGTCTGGTCTACAAAGTGAGTTCAGGACAGCCAGGGCTACACAGAGAAACCCTGTCTTGAAAAACCAAAAAATAATAATAATAAATAAATAAATAAATAAATAAATAAATAAATAAATAAGGTTGTTATGGACATAGTAGAACATGTATCCTTGTGGTATGGTAGAACATATTTTGGGTATATACCCAGGAGTGGTATAGCTGGCTCTTAATGTAGAGCTATTTTCAATTTCCTGAGGGACTGCCAGAGTGATATCCAGAGTGTTTGAGCCAGCTTGCAATCCCACCAACAATAGAAGAGTGTTTCTCTTTCTCCAGATCCTTGCCAGAATCTGCTGTCACTTGAGGTTTTGATCTTAGTCCTCTTATTGGTGTAAGGTCGAATCTCTGGGTCATTTTGATTTGCATTTCCCTGATGACTGAGGACATTGAACATTTCAAGTGCTTCTTGGCCATTGAAAATTCCTCTATTAAGAATTCTTTATTTAATTCTGTACCTCATTTTCTAATTAGGTTATTTGTCTTATGTAGGGGAGTCTAACTTCTGCATTTATTTATATATTTTGGATATTATCCTTCTATTGGATGTAGGGTTAGTAAAGATTTTATTCCCAATCTGTACTTTGTCGTTTCATCCTACTGACAGTTTTCTTTGCCTTACAGAAGTTTTTCAGCTTTATGAGGTCCCATTTGTCACTTGTTGATTTTAGAGCCTGAGCCATTGGTGTTCTGCTCAGAAAATTTTCCCCTATGCCAATGTGTACAAAACTATTTCCCAATTTCTTCTATTACACTAAGTGTATCTGGTTTTATGTTGAGGTCCTTAATCCACTTGGGCTTGAGCTTTGTACAAGGTGATAATTATGGATCAAATTGCATGCTTCTATATGTAAACTGCCAGTTAGCCCAGCACCATTTGTTGAAGATGCTTTCTTTTTTATTTCACTCTATAAAGTTCCACCTAGAACAATTAGAAAACAAAAGGCAATCAACGGGATACACATTGGAAAGGAAAAAGTCAAGGTATCTCTATTTGCAGATGATATGATAGTATATATGCACAACTTCAAAAATTCTACCAAAGAACTTGTACAGCTGATCAAAAGCTCCAGCAAAGTGACTGGATGTAAAATTAACTCAACCAAAATCAGTAGCCTTCCTTTATAAGCAGGCTGAGAAAGAAATTAAGAAAATGACACCCTTCTCAATAGCCCCAAATAATATAAAATATCTTGATGTAACTCTAACCAAGCAAGTGAAAGACCTGTATGACAGGAACTTCAAGTTTCTTACGAAAGAAACCAAAGACCCCAGAAGATGGAAAAATCTTCCATGCTCATGGATCGGTAAGATTTACATTCTAAAAATGGCCATCTTAACCAAAGCAATCTACAGATTTAATTCAATCCCCATAAAAATTCCAACTCAATTCTTCACAGATATGAAAAGAACAATTCTCAACATCATATGGGAAAACAACAACAGCAACAAAAAACAGAATAGTGAAAACAATTCTCAGCAATAAAAAAACTTCTGGAGGAATCACCATCCCTGATCTCAAGCTGGACTACAGAGCAATAGTGATAAAAATTGCATAGTAATGGTACAAAGACAGAAAGGGTGATCAATGGATTAGAGTTTATGATCCAGAAATAAATTCACACACCTATGAACATTTGATCTCTGACAAAGAAATCAGTACACATTCTAGGGGCACTCTAAATACTTGGCCTTCTCCCATAGACAAGTGTTGTTTTGAGACCCCTAATCTAAGTAGCTTCCTTCATAATAGAGTCCATTGCAGAAATCCACAACAGATCAAAATGTAGAGAACAACTGGTTAAAATATTCAATTTCAATGTATACTTTATAACACATCTTTTATTTCTAAAATGTCAACAAAAAGGATTCAGAACAATTATTATAGCCAAAGACCAGGATGTCTGCTATAAGATTGTGTCTTCTATACATGAAATCAGAGCTGTACCTGCAAACTATCAAAAATATAATTGACTAAACAAGACCTAAACAATGACAACACCCATTGACATGCCAACATATATGGAAAAAAAATATCTCACAAAACTCTACCTATAGATAAAAAGCTACAAACCAACTAATAGTTTTTTTCTGAGACAAGCCTGTTTGTTAACCAGCCCAAGCCTTTATCAACCATTTGTATAAGCAATATTAAATCTAAGAGGGTTGCATTAATATAGTGACATAGATTGATAAATATAGATATAAAATAGTAATTAAATAAAAAGTCATGAATTTGAGAGAGATAGAAATTATAAAGAGAGAAAATGAAAATGATTTAAATAAATGGTTCATATATGGTAGCCTCAATTTGTATCAAAATTTAAATAATAAAAATAATTTAAAAATATATCAACATATGTATATAATGAGAGTAGAGACACGAAAAGAGCAACCATATTTACATTACATTTATGTATGCACATATATGTATATGAAATACATAATTAATCATATAAAATAATAAAATTATAATTATGATACAAATATGTATATTATATTTATACAGAATGTTGCAATCAGTAAATTTATCTTAAGATCATTTCTCTTCTAGTAGAGTCTTTATTCATATGACTAAATAATTATCAACCTTTCTATATATATATTTAAATTATTATTAAAACAGCTAATAAAAGAATTTAGAGTCATATTCTACTTCATTAAAGAATTGCTTTTTATTTAGTCTTCATGTGTTTGTGAGCTAATAAGAAAGGTCATATGAAGAGACTAAATTTATAGTCTTTATAACTAGAGGATTATAACCATCATGATAAACTTATATCTTAATTAATTTTGTTCTCTATTATCCTAAACACCTTACTTCAGTCTCTTTTTTAGCCTCTTCACCTCTGTAGTTCAATCCAATGCAATTGTATGGTTTCCAGATTGATGAATGCTAGGTTTAATTTGCAGGCAACCAGTGTGATAAAGAAATTACAGCAAAGAAGTGAAATTTCCATAAGAAGAAAATGATAATTTGAGCTTACAATTTCTGACAAGAAAATAATATTTTTTTCAAAACACAAAACCTATCATTGTTACTGTGAATTGTCACAAAACCTTTGGAATCAGCCTCAATATAAATAAATTTCAATAAAAATAAATGGGGTTACTATGGTTACCATGTCTTCAATCAGTTATAATAAAGTAGCTAAAGGCTCTGTGACCACAGTAGCTGTGAAACTCTTCACAGGATGCTCCTTCCTCTTTTCCTACATTACACTAGGTACCATACATTGTAATGCTGAAATCCTATAGAATCTTTATTCCACCTTACAGCAACTCTTAGATATCTATCCACATCGTTAATTATCTCATTGTTTGCTTTGAACCTAGATATTGAAACTGTCTCCTAATCTTTGTGCTCTGAAATAGCCCTAACTTAACTAACATGTCACTTATATTTTACTGTCCCCAAAGCATCATAATACAAATTTGTAAAATGGAATCTAAATTTTGTTGTATAGAATTTGACCATTTTCTCAGCCCTCTGAAATCTTTCATCATATCTATTTTAGTCACGTTTATCTTGTCATGATCCTGCCATAAAATCTGTGGATCTAAGGTATTTTATATGATCCCACTGGTTAAAATGATGTCAATCCTCTTCAAAGTCATTTCCTGTGTTATATCCCCCATGAGTCCAAGAGAAGATGTATGCTGAATTTTCTGCCAATTTACTTACATACTATTAAGTTGAGTAACAATGGCATCACCTCTTATCATTTAGACTAAGACATTTTAGAATCATGTTTACTTTGTCTTAATATAAGTTTAGTCTTCTGTCCAGATAGAGTGCTGTGTGAAAGATGCATTATGACAAGCTGAATATTGGTTAGAAATTCAGGTAAGATGGGTTCAAACCATAAATTCACTATTTAGCATAGTCAAACATTGAAGAAGTACATAATTTCTTTATGCTTTTGATGTGCTACCAGTGAAATGAGCATATCTGTAGCACCTACATTTTAAGAATCTTTTAAAGATTCATTCACAATTTCAGTGAATTTTTTGGGTGTGAAGTACCCATGTTTGCACCTCACCACTGATCTGTACCTCAGATCAAAAGGATTTTGATATCATTTTTTTTCTAAGCATTAGTTGGGATGCACAATAAAGAATAAAGATACTGAATGCATCCAAGTGTTAGTGCAAGAACTGAATGATGGACTGTGGTTTATGAGCACTTTAAACTTATAATAGCTTTAAAGAATTATCAATTAACAATAATGATGATATATTTATTTATCAAAATTTTATTGGAAAACCACTAAATGTCTGAACCAGTGAATCCTCAAGAGGTAAAAAGAAGATGAAATTTTGACATCCAGGAGTTTGAGCACAACAAAAGAGTAAACAATGGTTCAAGTAATACAGCACCAAGAGTTGAACCAATACACTGTGAACACAGGATATTTAGAACAAACAGGGAAAGATAGGAGATTGGAGTAAAACCTTTTGCAAATGTTTTATGAACATATACGATTATTTTCAGATAAAGAAAGAGGCAGATCAATCCTAAGTATAGTAAGAACCTTTACAGAAGCATGAGGTATAAGACACTGCGATTAAAATCACACACACACACACACACACACACACACACACACACACACACACAAATATATCATAATGAAATTTTGTCACTATATCTGTACTTCAGAATTACCAAGAATTAGTAAAATGTTTTTTTTTTTTTTTTGGTTCTTTTTTTTGAGACAGGGTTTCTCTGTGTAGCCCTGGCTGTCCTGGAACTCACTCGGTAGACCAGGCTGGCCTCGAACTCAGAAATCTGCCTGCCTCTGCCTCCCAAGTGCTGGAATTAAAGGCGTGCGCCACCACCACCCAGCCAGTAAAATGTTTTAAGGAGTAATAATACAAAGGAAATTACACTGAAGAATGACGATCTATGTGTAGATGATATTACTATAGAAGTGTGTGGAATGAAAATGTTAGAAAGACTACACACACAGAAAAAGAAGATAAGCGATATTACAGCAATTCAGGCAAAATGACCATATTTAGGAAGGTTTCAATAAATGTTAGTTTTATAAACCAGCAATTCTTTACAATTTTCACCACTCAAGTCCAAAGCAGAAGCTCTGCCATTATTTTATTACTTAGAATTGGCCCACGATATAGTTGTGTATCCACAACTCTAGGTATTCTGAGCTCCAGCCATTATGCAGCATTTTACAGATGATATGAGTGGGAAAAATTATAAATTATCACAGAATTCTGCTCCTTTTATAGCTAAGTCAAACTCCATTAAATACATCTATCACATTCCCTGTATCCATTCTGTCTCATTTGAAGGAAAATAGATGCATCTGGAAATCATATTATACTAACTTAGAATCAGAAAGACAAATGTCATGTATCTCCCAATTGTGGATTCTAAATTTTATGTAGGTATATAGGCTCATATATATATATGACTACTTAGCAGAATGAATTGGAATAGGAGGGAAGACAGGGATAAAAAAGAGTATGGGATACATATAGTCAAAATATATGGTATACTTTTATGAAATGTGTTTATGAAACCCAAACTATAGACAATAAATACTTAAAAACAAAAATTCACATTGAAAAGTATTAAGTAGAGTTTTAGCCTCTCAGAGAGCTCCAAACTACCAAAAAATATAACAATAAGCATTAAAACATAAAAATAAATAATTTTAAAACTCTAGGAGGACTATAAAATACCTTTTGAGTGATAGAGATTCTTATTGCCTGGGACTGTGCAGGAATTTGGTGAAATCGAGTTCATACTGAAATTTAAAGAAAGAAAGCAACTACTCTATATTTTCTCTTCTTATCACAGTGAGACTTTGGGCAGGTGGACTCATTGTCACTGTTGAAACAACACTGTTGCTGCCTCTGGCATTTTAAAAACAAGCTTCATGATAAACATAGTTTGATATTTCTTGATCAATTATCTTAGTCACTTCAAAATACCAATTAGCCCTGGTAAATGTTAATAATATAAGCAATAAAGAACAGATGGCCAAATGATCCCAAAACAGCTGTTATTTCCCTGTCAAACTCAAAGATGTGAGCAACGTTTCTAAACAAGGCCTAGCCAAGAAACCATGCGGATGCAATTTCCTGCTCGAGGCCCATGCTGTATATCTTGAATCTAAAGCTGCTTAAAGGCATTTACAGGCGCAAGGGCCATAATGGTGCTGATGATCTCCCCAGTGTGGAGCGTTCTGAGATAACAGGCAGGTCACCTTCTGCAGGCCTGCCAGCGAACTTGGGGGATAATCTCTCCAAAGCTCAGGATAAGCTGCCTGGCATCATTCAGTTCCCTGCTCTCAGGATCTTCAAGAGCTTATGAACGAAGCTGAAGAGAACACTTAATCTAAATGCACTCTAGTGTTCCACACAAATGGGATCCACACCATTATCAAAGACAAAAGGAGGATTTCCCTGAGTTTATCTGGAATGGCTGCTTATTCCTCACACACTACCTGCTCTGTTTTGATTTCCACCTCCTTGCTGTGTGCTCACATCTTGCTCTTGTATAAGTGGAAAGAAAGTAGAGAAGGTAGCAAATGGATTTACAACAGAAATGTTTTATTTAAAATCCCTATGGTTTCTTTTGTAATGCTATTTACATGCATCTACCCTAAACCACACAATATTTATTTAGAATAATTCATAATTTCCAGATGAAACTTTCAATTGGCCAAACAGAACTAATCTTTAAGTAAAAATACCTATAGCAAGAACTTTAGGCTCACTTTCTAATCAAAGATAATGCGACATTTCAGTTGCTTGATTTCTGACAACATGAATAGAGACCCTGAGAGACTTTCTTAGTGATGTCTATGTGGAACTGAAGCAAACTTAGACCCAAGCAGTTAGTGCAGCAGGTTGAGGAAAATGAGCTTTTGCAGAGCAATAGTGTCCACAGTAAGATAACTTGATGAAAGCTCATTTAATTTTTGAAAATCCTCATTAGGACTGTAGGGAAAAGGCTGAGTATGTTCTATCAAATAACATGTGGTCAGAAAAGGGAATAGAACAGCAAAGTACTGCTATGGACTGCATTTTGTTTTCTCATTCCTATATATCACTCAGCTTATTATATTTCTCCATCTACCTTCTGGCTCCCCACTAGCCATAAATTGAAGAAGATATCAGAAAACAGAGAGATATCTCATGATCATGGATTGGTAGGATTAATGTAGTAACAATAGCCATTCTACCAAAAGCAATCTACAGATTCAACACTATCCCCATCAAAATTCTAACACAATTCTTTATAAAGCTTGAAAGGACAATACTCAACTTCATATGGAAAAACAGAAAACCCAGGATAGATAAAACAATCTTGGACAATTAAAGAACATGCAGCCTATAGCCAATATGATTTTAAGATGCACTACAAAGCTGTAATAATAATAATAAAAACCATGGAATTGTTATTAAAACAGGTTGATCAATGGAATTGAAAATAATTCTATATATAAATCCACATACCTATGGAAACCTGATTTTTGATAAGTAAGCCAGAAATTCGAAGTGGAAAAAGAAATGGCACTAGTCTAACTGGATGTCAGGATATAGAATAATGTAAATAGATCCACATTTATCACACTGCATAAAAATCAAGTCTAAACTGGTAGAGAAATGTTAGTCCAGCAACATGGTTGCTCTGGCAAGGGATCCTATCCAAAGACCCTCTAGGTCTGTGTAATCTGGCTGGAGTGTCACATCTTTTATCTCTCTGGCTGGAATACACACAAGCCCTTAGTACATGCCTCTAAACCCAAACAAAGAAGGTAAAGTTAGTTCCTAGAAGAAAGTAGTCAAGTTTGAAAGTAATAACTAATTGAAGAGCAGACAAAGTGACAAATCAGAGGAACATTTGACAGAATGAGTCAGTGATAGGATACTCCCAACTCTCATTAGAACAGACAGAAAAGAGACACCACTGAAGACCAGCTCAGAGTGAGTCAGAAGTGGAGGGAAGCTAAGTGAGTAAAGTTTAGCTGAGTTCAAAAAAATGTGATGTAGTTAAGTTAAATCAGTTCAGTGCATGCAATGCAGTTGAGTTCATTAGTAAGTTCTGTTTCTGCAGGGCAGGTCAGCAGAAAGCAGATGAAACCAGAGAACAAGGAGATAGAAGATTACAACAAATTGCCAGAATTAGCTGGAGGTCAAGCAGAGCAATTCATCGAGAAGCCTAGAGAAGGCAGTTTGAATCAGTCAGCTTAGAGAGAAGTTTGAGCCAGAATAGCTGATTTGAACTAGCCATCCAGAGTTCAGAAAGAACTAGAAAGAGTCAGCTTATTTAGCAGTAAGTCTCTGAGATGACAGTTACATCTAGCAAATAAAAGTCACACTTACAGTGGATCAAATATCTCAACATAAACCAGATACACTGAGTTTAATAGAAGAGAAAGCGGGGAATAACTATGATCTTACTGGCACAGAAGAAAACTTCCTGAATGGAATACCAATAGCATAGGCACTAAAAGCAATAATCAATAAATGGAACCTTAGGAAACTTAAAAGCTTTCATAGGGAAAAGACACTATCAATGGACAAAATGGCAGCCTGCAGAATTGGAAAAAGGCATTTCATCATCTCTAGATTCAACAGGGCTAATATCCAAAATATATAAAGAACTAAATAAACCAAATATCAACAAACTAAATTACATAATTAAAAAGCAGAATAGAGTAGTAAACGGAATTCTAAATAGCAGTATCTCAAAGGGCTAAGAAAACCTAAAATAAATATTTGACATCCTTAGCCATCAGGGAAATGCAAATCAAAACTATTTTGAGATTTCATTTTACTTTTGTCAGAATGATTAAGATCAAAAATACAAGTGACAAATCATGCTATCAAGGATGTGGAACAAGGAGAACACTCCTCCATTGCTTGTGTGAGTGCAAACTCATAGAGCCATTATGGAAGCCAATATAGCAGTTCCTAAAAATACTGCAAATCAGGCTACCTCACCCTAATTGTACCACTCCAGAGCATGTACCCAAAAGATAAAGATCTACCACAAAGACAATTGTTTTTTGTTGTTTGTCTGTCTGTTTGTTTGTTTGTTTGTTTCCTTATTTTTATTGGTTATTTTATTTATTGGTATTTCAAATGTTATCCCCTTTCCCAGTTGCTCTTCCACAAACACCCAATCCCCTCCCCTTGCCACTATGAGGGTGCTCCCCCCAACTGTCCACACACTCCTTCCTCAGCTCCCTATCTTTCCCCTACTTGGGTCACTGAGCCTCCACAGAACCATCCCCTCCCAGTGACACCTGATAAAGCAATCTTCTGCTACATATCCAGGTGGAGCCATGAGTCCCCCCATGTGTACTCTTTGGTTGGTGGTTTAGTTCTTGTGAGCACTGGGGGTTCTTTATATTGTTGTTCTAACCTATGGGGTTGAAAACTCCTTCAGCTTCTTCAGTCCTTGCCCTAACTCCTGCATTAGGGTCTCCATACTCAGTCTGATGTTTGGCTACATGCATCTGCATCTGTATTGGTCAAGCTCTGGCAGAGCCTCTCAGGGGACAGCTATACCAGGCATCTGTTAGCAAGTGCTTCTTGACATCAAGAATAGTGCCTGGGTTTGGTGTTTACAGATGGGATGGATCCCTATGTGGGGCAGTCTCTGGATGTCCTTTCTTTCAGTCTCTGCTGCATTTGTCCCTACACTTCCTTTTTACAGAAGGAATTCTGGATTAATAATTTTGAGGTGGGTAGGTGGCCCCACCCCTCAAACTGGGGCAGTGCCTATCCACTGGATATGGTCTCTATAGGTTCTACTTGCCCTTTGTTGGGTATTCAAGCCACTGTCCTCCCTGTTGGGTGCTGGGAACCTCTTGGGTCTGTGGCATCTAGGACTTTCTAGTGGCTATACCCAGTTCCCCCTCCCCCACTGCTACTCTTCTTTTTTCAAATTTCTGACCCTCTGTACTTCTCCCCCATCTCTTCCCTTATCTGAACCGGACCCCACTTTTCCATCCCCCTCATCTCTCACTCACAGATTCCTCTCTCCCTCTACTTCCCGAGATTATTTCCTTCCTTCTTCTGAGTAGGATTGTAGCATCTACACTTTGGTGTGATCTTTCTTCTTGAGTTACTTTCATATGGTCTGTGAGTTGTATCATGGGTAGTGTGAACTTATTTTGGCTAATATTCACTTATCAGTGAATACATACAATGTGTGGTTTTTGTGACTGAGTTACCTCACACAGGATCATGTTCTCAAGTTCCATCCATTTGCCTGCAAATTTCATGAAGTCACTTATTTTAATAGCTGAGTAGTACTCCATTGTGTTAAGGCACCACATTTTCTGTATCCATTCCTCTGTTGAGGGACATCTGGTTTGTTTCCAGCTTCTGGCTATCATAAATAATGCTGCTATTAACATAGTGAAACATGTGTCCTTTTTTATATGTTAGAGCATCTTTTGGGTATATGCTCAGGAGTGTTATAGCTGGATTCTTAGGTAAAATTATTTCCAATTTTCTGCGGGACCACCACTGATTTCTAGAGTGGTTTTACCAGCTTGCAATCCCACCAGAGATGGAGGAGTGTTCCTCTTTTTCCACATCCTTGCCAGCATCTGCTGTTACATGAGTTTTGATCTTAGCCATTCTGACTGGTATGAGGTAGAATCTCAGAGTTGTTTTGATTTCCATTTCCCTGATGACTAAGGATGTTAAACATTTCTTTAAGTACTTCTCAGGCATTCAAAATTTCTCAATTGAGAAATCTCTGTTTAGTTCTGTACACCATTTTTAATAGGATTATTTGCTTCTCTGGAGTCAAACTTCTTGAGTCCTTTGTATATTTTGGATGTTAGCCCTCTATTGAATGAAAGGTTGGTAAAGATCTTTTCCCAACCTGTGTGTTTTCCATTTTGTCTTATTGACAGTATCCTTTAACTTACAGAAGCTTTTCAATTTTATGAGGTCCCTTTTGTCGATTCTTAATCTTGGAGCATAACCTATTGGTGTTCTCTTCAGGAAATTTTCCCCTGTACCAATGTGTACTTTCCTACTTTCTCTTCTATTAGATTCATGGTATCTGGTTTTATGTCAAAGTTCTTGATCCACCTGGACTTGAGCTTTGTACAAGGAGATAAGAATGGATCAATTTGCATTCTTCTACATGTTGATAGCCAGTTAAACCAGAACCATTTCCTTGTCAGCACCAAATCCTGGCTTTTTTAAAAAGGATGGTTTTGGCTCCTTTGTCAAAGATCAAGTGACCAAAGGTGTTTGAGTTCATTTTTGGGTCTTTAATTCTTTTCCACTGATCTACCTGCCTGTCTTGTAACAATAGTATGTAGTTTTAATCATGATTACTCTGTAGTATAGCTTGAGGTCAGAGATGGTGATTCCCCCAGAAGTTTTTTTATTGTTGGGAGTAGTTTTTGTTATCCTGGGTTTTTTGTTATTCCAGATAAATTTGAGAATTGTTCTTTCTATCTCTGTGAAGAATTGAGTTGAAGTTTTGATGGGTATTGCATTGAAACTGTAGATTGCTTTTGGCAAGATGGCCATTTTTACTATGTTAATCCTGACAATCCATGAGCATGGGAGATGGTTCCATCTTCTGAGGTCTTCTTCAATTTTTTTTCACAGAGACTTAAAGTTCTTGTCATATAGTTTTTTTTTTTTTACTTGCTTGGTTAGAGTCAACCAAGATATTTTATATCATTTGTGACTATTTAGAAGTGTGTTGTTTCCTTAATTTTCTTCTCAACCCATTTATCCTATAAGTAAAATAAAGCCACTGATTTGTTAGAGTATGCAGACACTTTGCTAAATTAGTTTGTCAGCTGTAGGAGTACTTTCATGCAGTTTTTGGGGTCGCTAATGTATACTACCATATCAATTGCAGATAGTGACATCTTGACTTCTTCCTTTCCAATTTGTATCCCTTTCATCTCCTTTTGTTGCCTAATTGCTTTGGTTAGAATTTCAAGTACTGTGTATAATAGATAGGGAGAAAGTGGACAGCCTTGTCTTGTCTCTGATTTTAGTGAGATTGCTTCAAGTTTTTCTCCATTTAGTTTGATGCTGGTTATTCACTATGAACCTTGAATTCCCATTTTCTCCAATATTTTCAGCATGAGGGAGTGTTGTATTTTATCAAGGGCTTTTTCAGCATCTAATGAGATTATCATGTATTTTTTTTCTTTGAGCTTATTTATATAGTGGATTACATTGATGGATTTCTGTATATTGAACCATCCCTACATCCCTGGGATCAAGCCTACTTGATCATGGTGAATGATCATTTTGATGTGTTCTTGGAAGGACAACTGTTTAACCATGCTTTACTGCAATTTTATTCATAATAACCAAAAACTGGAAACAACCTAGATGTCCCTCAACTGAAGAATGGATAAAGAAAACATTGTATATCTACACAGCAGATTATAACTAAGTTCTTTAAAACAATGAAATAATGAAATTTGCAGAAAATGAATGGAACTAGAAAAAAAAATCACCTTGAATGATGTAACCCAAACCCAGAACGACAAGCATGTTATGTGCTCACTTTTAAGTGGACATTAGCTGTCAAGCAAAGGCCAGTTATGCTATAATCTATAGATCTAGAAAAGCTAAATAACAAGAAATGTTGCCTGTGCCCTGGACAGCTCACCTTGTGACCCTACCTGCGGTTGGGGGTTAGGGGCGAGTTGGCACAGAGTCAACAACACAGACTCCCTCAGTAGGTGCTGCAAGCTTCTTTAATACCCTCAACACACACCATTTGGTTTCAAGAAGGCATCTCTTCTAAACAGCAGTTCCTAATTGGCTGGCATTGTTTATACTAGCACTCCTTGGTCTCCCAGGCAGTCCTCAATTAGGTCCTCCTGCAGAAGATGCTTTTGTGACTGTGGAACCCCCAGAGTTTACATAGAGGTGGCTTGCTGTTCCTGCTACAAAGGAAGATTCAGAGGGACACATGGATCCTCCTAATCATGGAAAATCAGATAGATTTTGTGAGTTGACTTGGAGCACATGGGGATGGGAACAGGAGGAATCATGTAGGAAGACATTATGGGAATTGGGAGACATTTGGAAGGCATTTAGAAACCTAGTATAGTGGAAACCTCTGAATCCTAGCAAGTCTCCTAGTAATAGAAGATATAAAGATTGTACTGTGATTTCTATATCCAGAAAAGATTCCTTGCAATAGGACTGGGACATCAAGCCAAAAACCTTTGACTTACAGTCCGCCCAGTATCAAGACATGCTATGTTAGCTGTGGAACAGAACTTGTGGTAGAGGACAACCCATCACTGGTTCAACTTTTGGTCCACAATACTAGAAAAAACCTAAGCGTGACACTTCCTGAATAGGCAGGAACCAGAGACGAACAGCTATGTAACCCAGGATAGAGCCAAATAATACTGCAAAAATAAATCTATGAAATGAGTCCTAATACTATTCTGTTATATTCACAGATCAGTGTCTAGTCTAATTATCATTAGAGTCATGTCATCAAGCAACAGATGGGAGCAGATACCGAGACCCATAGCCAAACACTATGCAGAGCCAGTGGAATCCAGCAGAAGAAGAGGAAAGGTGATTATAGAAGCCAGACGGGACAAGGATGCCATGAGAACACTGCCCACAAAATCAACTAAACAGGGCTAATGGGGCTAACAGGAACAGAAGTGATAAACACTCCATATTGGTCTGAGCTAGGTCTTCTGCATATACCTTATAATTGTGTAGTTTGATGTCCTTGTAGAACTCCCAACAAGGTAAGTGGAGTATGTCTCTGATTCTTTTGCCTGCACTTGGGACAATTTTCCTCCTACTGAGTTTCCACTCCCAGTTGTGTTATGAGGATTGTGCCCAGTCTTGTCTTACTGTTTTATTGAATCATTTTAGACAATTTACAGTGGCTATCCTGAGAGACCTCCCCCATCCTCTCATTTTCTTTCACTTTCTTTTTTGCCTGCTTGTCTGTCTGTCTGTCTGTATGTATGTATGTATGTATGTATGTTATACTTTTCGCATTTCTTGTTTTGAAGGAAAACAGAGGAGGGTTTCATTTCCCCTTGAGTTAAGGTAAGGGAGGGGATGAAAGGGATTTGGAGAAATTGTAGAAAATGAAATTGTGCTTGTGATATAATATATGAGAGAAAAAATAAAAAATTTTAAATCTTTATAAATATTTTTAGTCAACTAAAATAATAAAAAACATTAAGCAGACAAACTGTTACATAAAAACTATTATTTGTAATCATGAGTCAAATTTCAGTAAAAATTTTAATATTATCAATTATGTAACAATGTTAAAATACAATGTGTATTGAATGTATATTATTAATTTAATAATTGATGGCAAAGTTGAAATGTCTAAAATTATCCCAGTTTTACTTTTTTTGTATGTTCTCACATTTGTGCATTAGACATGGTTCGATTAACTAACAACTTTCCATAGAAACTTTGTGCTTAGGTTTCCAAAATTGTACAAGGTCTTGAAACTAAAAAGAGACAGACAAGAAAAGCTTGCATTTTAGGTGTCTTGAAGATTAGTTTGAGAAAATTCAGCTAAATTGTATACTTTTGATGTCTCTACTTTCAAGTCAGCCCAGACTTGGAACTCTGGTCTAAATACAAGCACATTGAATACCTCTATTTCAAAGCCTTTCATTCCTCAGGATGAGGTGTTCTGTTCTTTGAAATGTAACATTCCAATTCCCTTATGATCAAATGTTTTTTGAAAAAGAACAGAAACTTGTTAAATGTTGTTATAACCAAGAAAATTTGAAGAGAAAAGATAGAAGAAAGAAGAAGAAGGAGAGAGAGAAGAAGAAACAATTACAAAAGAATAAATTTTTGCTTAATCCAAACTAATAGGCAACTAAGGGGTACATATAAAATAGTTCCATACAGGAACAAAAATCAACAGAGAAACCCAAAGCTGGATCAAAGCATAGCATATGAAAGCATCCCAGACTGGTAAGACCAGAAGAGATGGCTATGTAAATTTTATAACCCAATTAATTTAATATAGATATAGAACTATTTTAAAAGGGAACTGGGGAAACAAAACATAAACTGCTAAGGCTTTATTTTTGTGTCTGTCAAAAGATGATAAAAATAACTCATTTTAGTTAAAAAAATGCAAAATTTAGGTAACAATTAGTAAAAAGTGGTCTGTGTATACATATGTATACACTTGCACATACCTACATGATTTTCAGAGAAATATGCACAATCATGCTTCACAGAGTAGAATATGATTAGTTTATCAATTCATTCACTCCTTCTTCAACCACAAAGTGTTTGGCATCCTATGAACAACACATGGTGGTGGGAGCACCGTCATAAAAGCAGGGGGAGGGAAATGGAAGAGGGGCTTTCTGGAAGGGAAACCAGGAAAGGGGAGAACATTTGAAATGTAAATAAATAAAATGTCCAATAAAATAAATAAATAAATAAATATTTCAATTAATAATTAAAGTATAATAAGTAATAAAAAAACCCTAATAGCTCCTCAGATAATGGTAGAATTACATATCTACCCTCCTTCCCTCTATGGCAGAATTTAATCTATTGGAACGTGTACATATCTTATATAAGCACTCACAGTCACTAAGAATGCAAATGTGATTATGTTTTGCTATATCTGAAAATACTGTTTCTTTAAAGTCATCCATTACTTCTTGTGTGGAGCTGACAGAAGGTGGCTATCATCCTTGCAGTCATCTTGAGCCATATACCCTGACAAGAGACTTGTTTTCAATAGCCTACAACAGCTGAACACACTCTGATAACATCTTGATTTATATACCCAGGATTTTCCCTTGGGTGTGAATGACTTAAAGACGTGACTTAGAAGTAAGACATATAAAAGGCGAGAGGCAGACAGAAGAAAGGACTTGAGACTTGGTACTAGGAACTCGGGACTAGGAACTTGGGAGTGGGAACTATGGACTAAGAGAGAAGAAGAGAGACTTGAATCACACTCTGTCTGGTCTCCATTCTTCTCATCTGCCCTCACTCTCTCTCTTGCTGAACACTGACCCGAGGACCAGAGCAGTAGTACGAGATGGACAATTTAGCCCCCCAAAGCTTGAGGCAGTGCAGGTTCCAACATTTGGCAGAGTGGTCCCCCAACAACTCTGGCTCTTGCAATCTTTATGGCCCCTCTTTCACTAAGATCTATGAGCCTTGAGGTGAGATATCAATATAAGACTATGAGTAAGCACTCGCAATCTTTTATTCTCTCTACACTAACCAGGATTCTGCTTAGTGGCCAGAGTCTATATTAATGGCCAGCTTCTCTGATGAGGGTTGTAAGATATCCTATCTCAGTGTATAGCAATAAGTCACTAGGAATCAGTACTATGTCCATTTAGCTGTATAAAACAGCAGGTTGTTTCACAGGACCTATGATCTACCTAACCACAGATTTGTAGGCCCTTTAATGCTGCAAACTATCAGTTCTATTTCATGGAGCAAGACTTTTATTTTTAGCCAGAAAGTGGAGGGTTACTTCCATAACTTTGTGCCACTATTGCACTAGTGGGCCTATTTTCTCTGACCAGCCATTGTAGATTGAGGCTTACTTTTCTCTTCTATCCATTTGCATATTACTGTCCAGCACCATGATTTCTATTCAGTTGGGATGGTGTACAAAGGTGAGAATAAACTTATGTCTCCACACGTTGTCATTCAAGTATGTGGTGTCATCAGCAATAGTGTCTTATTGTCAAGTTCTAGAGGGTAGTCAGAAGTATTGGAAACAGCTTATAATGCATGGTGTTCTATAAGATCCCACTAGCCACAAATTTAAAAATCTCTCTCTCTCTCTCTCTCTCTCTCTCTCTCTCTCTCTCTCCCTTCCTTATTTCCTGACTCTCCCTCCCCACTCTGTGTATGTGTGTGCATTATGAATTCTATATAATAACAGGTTTCCAACACTCTGCTATTAAAAAAATAAAATTATGAAATAAAAAAATTCCCTATAGATGGAAATAATCTTCCTAAGCAAAATAATCCATGCACAAAAAGATAAACCTAGGATTTTCTTTCATTTCTGGGAGACAATTTTGAATCATCTGAAGTGTGTGTGTGTGTGTGTGTGTGTGTGTGTGTGTGTGTGTGTGTATTTGATTTAGAATACCCAAGGCAAGGGAAATAGAAAATAGTACTATCAATGGTTAAAAGAGAACAGTGGACCAAATTACTTTCAATTAATGTATCATTTACTTTTCTAGCTACTGTGACAAATATTGACAAGAAGTATCTTGACATGGAAAAAAATTGTTTTTGACTTGCAGTCAAAAGCAATACAGTGACTCCCAGCAGGTAATGACAGAAGAAAGAAAGGTGGGTGGTTACGTAACATCTGTACTTAGGAAAAAAAGAGAGGAGTGGTGGTGGAGCCATTCTAAAAAAAAAGCCAAGGCTTATCCCCAGTGACTCAAGGCCTAGAGTAAGCTTTTACTGTCTACATGTCCAACAACCTTTCCAAACAGCACCACCATCTTCAGCTGTGTTCAAACAGATGAGACTGTAGAGGAGATTTCACATTCAAATCCCAACGATTACTTATAAGATTTTGTGGTCCATAAACTAGTGCACATTACATTTCAAAACAAAGAAAACTCAAAACAACAAGTACAAAACTCAGAGACTTGACTTAAGGACTTACTAGGAAAAGTAAGTTTAAATAATATGTGTGGCTATGTTAACACTCTATAATTTTAAATATAATAGTTATATAAACATAAGAATGTTTTAAAAATAAAATTGGACCATAAAAGTGTATCAGTGAATCTCAGTATTTTGATTAATTAATTTATTCACTTTACACCCTAATCTCAGCTTCTCTGAGAAGGGGAAGACCCTCCCTGGGTATCACCCTACCTTGACCCATCATGTTATTGCAGGAGTAGATGCGCCTTCTCCCACTGAGGCAAGACAGGCGGCCAGTCAAGAGAAAAAGAACCATAGACAGCCAACAGATTCAGGGACAGCTCCCTCTCCATTTATTGGGGGTCTCAATTCTTATTTATATATTTGATAGTCAATATTGTAATTTATCAGCATTATACAATTGCAAAGTCAGATTTCCTAAGAACAAAGAATTTAGTCTAATGAAAATATAAGGTGGGTGTGTTAGTATGTTAAAAGTAAAATACAACTGTGTGGAAATAATAATAAGTTCAACAAACTTATGGTACCCAGGAATGAGCAGTCAAACAAAAGAGAGGCCTGATTTCCATATGAATATTAGCGAATCTTAATCAGATGCTGTCAAGAATGAAGTATGCACAAAGGAGAGACAAGGTGAGTAATAGTATTTTATCCAGGTACAAACAGGAACAAGAAAATGAATGTGACAAAATAATATTTGAAAACCTTCACCATTGGTCCTCTCTTGTCATGCCTGGGTAGCATTGTCTACACAAAACATGAAGACCAGGTCACCCAGAAAGAAAATTGGAAACTTAGTCTGAAGAATGAACAACAAATTCTAAGTTCCCTATGCCAGACAATGGTGATTAGGGTATAAAATAAAGTGATTGAGATAAAATACCATCAAACTGATCTAGTTATCAGGAGCAGAAAAATCCTCAGCCTGAACTGGAGGAGGAGTACATATTTACAGAACAATAAAAGAGTTAAGGGTAACATAGGATTCATATCCTTCTCAGTCCCACTCTGATATAATTTAGCTTCATGGACATAGAAAATAAATCATTTGAGGTGTGCATAATTTGAGTACAAAGATGCTATTCTCCACTTTCTCAAGCTTTACTTCATCCATGGACCTGTTGGCATGGACTTAATGAGGAGGTAAAATAGGGTGACGTGGGAAAGACAAAAAAGGTACTCTGTCAAGGTGACCAAGGAGAACTCTGAAAACACTTTGCTTTTCCAGATGAAATGACTTTTCTAATAAGTACAATAAAGATGTTAGGAGAACGGAACACATCATCTTAATGTTACCACAGGCAAACTAAAGTCTCTTGGCAACAGGACATGAAGTGTATGTTTTCTATTAGGCTTGGCTAATCGTAGAAAAGACCAAAGATAGAAATGAATAGCCCCTGAAGAAGCTAGCCTGCAAGTCATACTGATTACAGCTGATACACAGGACATTAGTTCCTGTTCTATTGCTGTAAAGAGACACCATGACCAATGCAACTATTACAAGAGAAATCATTTAATTGAGGCATGCTTACAGTTTCAGAGGTTTATTCCATTATCATCATGACAAGGAAGCCTTGTGGCATGTAGGCAAATACTGGAGCACTAGCTGAGAACTTCATCCAGATTGTAGTCAAATGAGGAGATTTTGGGCTCAGTGTGAGCTTTTGAAATCTCAAAGCCCACTCTCAGTGACATACTTTTTCCAACAAGAACACAGCTAATCCTTCTAACCCTTTCAAATACTGCCATTCCCTGGTGACTAAGCACTAAAATCTATGAGCCTTTGGGGACTATTCTTATTCAAATCGCTGTAACATTCCCCTGTTCCTCGAATATCTCTCTTAGTAATACGGGAAAAGGGCATACACACATACAAGAGACAACCGATGAATATAAAACCTGAGAGGATTGAAACATGTAGACGAACTAGAAAAAGAAACCTAGAAAATTAAGTTGTCTGTCATGTAGACTGAGTTCCATAAATTGGAAAATCAAATTGACTTATTGAAATAAAGCAAGCTACACTTTTGTACATTGAAGCTTGTAACTTGAATGCTATAGCTGCTGCACATGAAAGACATAGTATGCCAATCAGGCTGGAGAGTTTGAGTTTATCCTGAAGGCAATGAGAGAAAATTGAAGAACTTCAAATAGAAAGCCGAGAGTAGAAGATTTGAGTGTTACGGGAACCATTCCAGCAGCAGTGTGGAGAATGGATTGATGAATTAAGGACTGGAGATGTGGCAAATCCAGGGAAGGTAGCAAGGCAATGAAAATCTTGACCTACTCACAGAAATAAATGCTACAGAACAGACCTTATCTGTGACAAAAGAGAAAGACAGAAAACCCTTCACTTGGAATTCTGCACAGGACAGGTCTTGGGCTCTCTATTCAATCTCAGTCACTGGTGCAAGATTCTGACCTCAATGCTACCACTGACACTCCAAATAAACCAGTGTGTTGTTCCCACACTGGCTTCAAGTTCCCATTTCTGGTTACTCGCTACCTCACCTTCCACCCTTGCATTTAAAAGGCGTTTAGTTGCTACTTATACCCAATAACTTTTCCAAATTAAAACTATATCATTTACAACTAAATGCTGGGGAATGGGGGAGGCAGTGAGATGGTTCAGCAGGTATCTCTATCTCTCTATCTCTGTTTCTGACTGTATCTCTCTCTTGCCTATTGATCAGAAAGTAAATGTTCAGCTACTACTCAAACTCCATGAGTGTCTATTTCCCACTACAATCCTCTAAAACTATAAGCAATCACCCAATTAAATACTTTCTTTCATAAGAGATACCTTGGACATGATGTCTCCTCACAGCAATAGAACAATAACTAAGACAGTATATCAACACATATCAAGCAGGCAACAACCTGTGTATACCAAGGTCAGTTGGGCAACACATTCTTGACTCATTTGGAAAAGAAATAAAGAAAATGCAAAATTATGTGATAAGAAAGTGAGAGTATACAGTAAATGTATTAAAATAGAATGTATTAATTTCTCAAAAGAATTAATCAAAGTATTATTTAAAGGTTGTTTAAATGTACTGATTGAATTTTACTCCTGTCTCTGAAGCTTTCTGCTACTTGTATTTAACTGTGGTGGTTTTCATAGGAACAGACCCAATAGACTCATGTGTTTTAATATTTGGTCATAGGGTATGAAGCTATTAGGAGGTGAAGTCTTGTTAAATTCGGTATGGCTTGTTGAAGAAAATGTGTTGCTGTGGGAACAGACTTTGAGGTCTCTCATATGCTCTAAGTATGCCCAGTATGGGCATAGTCTCCTTCTGCTGCCTATAGATCAAGATACAGAGCTTCCCGCTTCTACAATTCCATGTCTGCTTGCATGCCACCATGTTCTGCCATGATGATAATGGACTGAACCTCTGAAACTGTAAGCCAGCCCCAATTAAATGTTTTTCTTTATAAAAGTTGCCATGATCATGGTGTCTCTTCACAGCAATAGAAACCCTAACGTCTTAATAAGATAGAGTTATACACTTTCTGTAATAAGACCACACCTATTCCAACAAGACCAAACATTCTAATAGTACCACTCCCTGGGTCAAACATATCCAAATCACCACATTCTACTCCATGGCCTCCATAGGCTTTTGTTCAAACACATGAATTTATGGGGGTCATACCTAGCCATACCATAAGGCAAAAATACATTTAGTTGAACTTTAAAAGTTCCGAGGTCTAAAACAGTCTCAACAATGTTAAAAACCCAAAGTTCAAAATCTCTTCTGTAGATCATGCAATCTCTTAATTGTAATCCCTTATAAAATCAAAAAGCAGATCAAATACCTCCAACACTACAAGGTATGCATTACCATTCCAAAACTTCATGGTGAGGTAAAACTAGAGCCAAACTACCTAGAAAAACTCTAAACTCCACATCTCCATATCTGATGTCCTATTCTTTTCTGGCTTGTTGACCTCAGCACAATTCTTTGGATTGTTCCACTTTCTGTTAACACCTTTTTTCTCAGCAGCTATCCTATGGTTCTGGCATCTTTAACATCTGTTGGTTTCCAAGGCAACTTTAACTTTACAGCTTCTTCTTCCAATGTCTGGGATCCAAACCTAATCTTCTTGTCTCTTCCAATAAGCTTGGGTCACTTCTCCACTTCTGCCCTCTGTAGCATTCTAGGCCCTGGTTAACTCTACTCCACTGCTGCTTCTGTTCTTGGTGATTATCCCACAGTACTAGCATTGTCATCTCTAACATGATGGGGTCTTCCAACACAACTATGCTTCACCAATAGCTTCTCAATAGGCTCTCTTCATGATGCCTCAACTTCTTTGCATGACCCCTTCAATCCTAGACCATCAAATCTGAGACTGTACCTTCACCAGTAACCTTTCCTTACCTCTTACAGTGTCAAGCCTCAGCTGCTCTTCATGACCCCTTCATGCCTTCAAAACCAACACAACCTAGGTGATCCTTAAGCACGACCAAGTCTAGCTGAAGTATGAGGTACAACCTATCTCCAGAACAGAGCTTCTTTGTGCTCTTAGTAAACACTTACAACAAGATTTCATCTTGGTGATGTTAGTCTTTTCTTAATCATCACTAATTTCTTAGCTCCAGGTAACCAGCATCAATTGTCCAAGTAGTCTCTTCTATTCTTGACTCTAAGGACAAAGTCGTAAAGCTGCTCAGTGTTTCTTCTTGCTGGAGTTGGAACATGCTTCCCTTTTCCTGTTTCATTATCAGCAGCTTTCTATGTTTTAACTCCTTTGCTACCCAAGCTTGGCTGTCCTGGAACTTGCTTTGTAGATTGACCTTGGACTCAGAGATCTGCATAGCTCTGTCTCCTGAATGATGGGATCAAAGACATGTACTACAACACCTGGATGTAAACTTTTGTTCACCTAGAACATGCAGGCCTTGAATCAGAGATATGCTTACCTTTGTCTCCTAGGATTAAAGGTGTATACCACTATGCCTAGGCCAATGCTTTTCATGGCCACTATTCCTCAAGATCCAGATCAAAATCTATGTCTTCCAGTCTGAGAATCTAGATCACAAGTGTGCTTCCATTTCTGGATTGAGTTCATTCCAGAATAAAAGTCCAAATGAAAATGATAACCAGGTAATAATGCCTAACATAATATAACTATTCTTTGTTCAACTGCAAACACAAATACAATATCCTTACCTGGGTTGACTCTTGTCAACCCAGAGGTTACCACTTTAGTAATGCCATTTAACATCCATTTAATATTGAATACAGGATTCAGCTCCATTATACTTCTTGGTACTCATGTATTTTTTCTTTATAAGCTTGACACACTTTATCAAAATGTTCTTTATGTGACTAAATCAGAGAACAAAGTCTCTGATAGGCTTTTTTTGAGACTTTCTTTGTCAATGAACTTAATATAAGTCTTTTTACCTTAGCTTTAGGTAGACTCTTCAGCCAAGAGCAAACAGCAGTCACATTTTTCACTGAAATACCACAAAAAACAGTCTCTAGGCCACATACTGAAATTCTTCTCCACTGAAAACTCTTGGGCCAGTCAGTGCTGCACATTTCAAATCACGCACAGCTTCAATGTCTTCCATATTCCTCATAAGATGGCCCATTAAGTCCCACTTAAAGCATTCCACTGCTTTCCAATGTCCCAAAATCCACATTCTTCCAAACAAAAGGATGATCAGGACTATTACAACAATACCCAAATCCCTAGTAACAACGTCTAGGGTTTCTATGCTGTAAAGAGACACCATTACCCAGGTAACTCTTATAATGGACATTTAATTAGGGTTAGCTTACAGGTTCTGAGGTTCTGTCTATTATCATCATGGCAGGAAGCATGGCAATGTCCAGAAAGGCACAGTGCTAGAATAACTGAGAGTTCTACATCTTGTTCTTAAGACAAAAATGAGAAAAATGGCTTCAAGGCAGTTAGGAGGAAGCTCTCTTAAAGTCTACTCCAACAGTGACATGCTTCCTCCAACAAAGCCACACTTACTCCAACAAGGCAACACCTGCTAATGGTGCCATTCCTTGGGCCAAACTTATTCAAATCACCACACCTAACTAAGACACCAACCTTAGAGCAGAGTAAAAATAATGTACTGTATGAGAGCAGAACTTTGTAATTGAAATACTAGCTATAGACCTTTTCAATCTTATGATCTTCATTAAGTCAGCATATCTTTATTATCATCTTTACAATGCAGTTACTAGTAGCTTCTTCATCACTCACATAGGCCACACAATAAGGGACCCAAAATAGCTAAAACATATAGGTGCTAAGAACTGACTTTGTGAAGTCTAAACCTTTCATAAACAAGTTTAAGTTTCCAAGTTTCATTTGGTACTGAGGAATTTGTTATCAAAATTTGTCCTATGCTTGTGTGTTTTAATAATGTGAACTTTCTATTAAAATCTATACATGCTTGAGAGAATGTTGAGAAGGGGGGTCTCTTTTACACTGTGGGTGGGCATGTACACTATAAACATTGGATTTCTTCAAAGAGCTAAATGTAGAACTAGCACATTACCTGGACATCCTTAGGCATATGCCCAAAGAACACTATACCCTACAAGAAAGGTACTTACATTTCTACATTCATAGTTTCTATATCCATATTAGCTATGAATACAATCAGTCTAGTTGTCCACCAACTGATGAATAGATAATGATATGGAATTCTATTAGGCATCAACAAAAATAAAATTTACACAAAAGTGTTAGGAACTGCAAAACACACAGAACAGAGTTAAGTCAATCCTAAAGAGACAGATTGTATTCTCTTCTACAGGTAGATATTAGAGTCAATTTTTTACAGTTCTGTGTTTTACTTGGAGTAAGTATCTGTAGAGACTGAAAAAAAGAAAGAAAATACCTACAAGTGACTGGAGAACAGCTCTGAAAGTGAGGAAAGAGAAACAAATACCAGGGAGGGAGAAAGAACCAGGTCTAAAGGTGGAAGACTGGAAAAAAAGAGCCTGAGAGAGGGAAAAGGAAAGCTATGAAGCTAAGGGGTAATAAGGACCTGGTGATGGTAAGAGTCAGGAACTCCACTGAAGGAAAGATTTAGGTGGGCATGGGAGAAGGGGAGAAGAGTGGGGGTTGGGAGACAGCCAGTCAAAACTAAGGATTTATTAGAAAGCTGTATACAAACCTGCTCATTTATAAGCTAACCAAAAGGTATGGCAAAGAAAAAAAGGAGCTTGAATAGAAGTGGTCTGCATGAGTGCGCAATGCTGCTGCCACAAATCCTAGGCCCTTACTCCAAATCTCAGAACCAAGCACAGAATGCTTTCTTGGCCAGAGAGCTTCAAGAAGCTTCCTGAACAACAAAAGCTATTGCCAATGTTCTAACACTGCTAACCAGATCCTATTCTTTAAGATACACTTTGATACAAAAATACAGACAAGTAAGCCTGAATCTGAGGTGGAAGCTTCCTCGGTGCTAGCTAGTTTTAACAACATCAGAAGCTACTATGCAGGATGTTTGGAGAGAAAATTGATCAATGACCTTACCAGCTTTGGTCTGTGTACTATAACACTGAACTGCCAGGCACAATAGACCATCTGGTAAAATAGTAGTATGATTGCTGTATGAGTAAACAGCTCCTTCCTGACGGGATCAGAGGCCAGCTCTACAGGAGGGAATGCATGCCTGGGACTGTAGAACCAGTCAAATGTCTAAGGCTAGGGAGATCAGAGACACAGTGTATAAATCTACTATTGATGCCCTAAATGAACATGTAGTTAAATTCCTGTGTAAATATTGATGTTTTAAATCATTGACTGTTGCTGCCCTCAGCTTTGGTCAGAAAAGCATTGTCTGGTATCATTTAGGATAGCAGATCAGAGTCAGAAAACAGCTGATAATATCAGCAGTTGTGTGCTGAGCTCTAAGTGGGACATCTCTGTCATTCCTCTGAGACCCAGGGAACACCAATGAAAAGTGGGTCCTACAGGATGGGGAAAAGTGTTAGTAGAACTGTTTTCTGTAAATTACCTGTCCATTGCAACAATGAAAACACAGAAGTTGTTTCTGTTTGTATGAAAAACAAAGAAGAAAGGAAGGAAAAAGGGAAGGAAGGAAGGGAGGGAGGGAGGGAGGAAGGAAGAGAGAGAAAGAGAAACAGAGGAGTAAAAGGATGACAAGCTGGGGAGAAGTGGTGAGGTCTTTGGAAGTGGAAGGCAATGAGAATGGATTCTGAGTGTACATTGTGTACATGTATAAAATAATCAAAACTAAAATTAAATCAATAATCTTCAGCACTGGTCTAACGCACTTCACACAAGGTCAAGCTGAATACTGTCCTCTGCTTGTAGCACGGAGCTCAGATGTAGAGGCTTAACTTACAACAATAACAGAAGCAAGATAAGAAATAATCCAAATGGAAAGAGAACCACTGCCAGTTGGGTTATTTTTGCTGAGCAGAATGTTTATTTTTTTCGCAGAACAAATTAGAAGTTTTCCAGATGGTTTATCTGAAGTATTTTTTCTCTACTCCAGGCAGAGAATAAATTAGAAGTGTGCAGAAAAGGTCATCTTCACCTCTTCAAGAAGCACATTTTCATAATTAAAAGAGGCAAAGTTCAACCACATACAAAGTCATCTTCATTCAACACAAGTCACATTTGTACACTGCAGGTAGTTCTTTAATCCAAAGTCTGTCGAAAACTGTTAAAAGCAAATAAACACCTTACTGTGGCCATTTCATTGTTCAGGATAATAGTCTTCATAATGTTAGGGGAGGAATACATGGCACTAATTTACAAACAGCAACAAGAAGAGAGTATTTTTATTCAACCCATTGCTAGCTAAAAACATCTAAATGGGTACATGATTTGTCATGTAGCAACAGACCATTAGGGCATTAGAGAGGAGAAGTTCTGTCTCTGGCATGATACCTTCACGATAGATGATCATTTTATTTCTTACTAGATCCTCCTGAGAAAGTGAAGTAGAAGAATCTAATATTGAGTTGTTCAGGAGAGATTTTTATCACTTGTCAAATTAAGATAGCCACCTCTGTGAGATGGAAAAATGAAACTATGAACAAAACTGGGACCCTAGTAGAAATCCATTTTGATTTTTTTGATGGTATTCGGTTGCAATGAACGACACATTCTGGAAAACACAGAGGAAAGCTGTTTTGACACCTGCTGGTCAAGCAGAAATGAATCCTGCAACCATCTGACCTGGCCAGGAACCACTGCAGACATAGTCCTGATATTACAGTTGAAAACTGGAGTACAGTTGCTATGCAGGAATTACATCAGTCAAATAGGACCGTTCTTATAGGCAAACAGTTTTCTCATAACCAACTTGAGATAGTTATTATATTTCAAAAAGTCATATGGTATGGACATATATATAGACATAGCTAGGTTACCCATATCATTCTTTGAGGGGACTCACTTGCACCAGATGTAATGCTTACTTTTGGATAGTGAAGAAAAAATTTACTAAGTCATTACTATTGTGTTACCAAGTTATCATCACCAATGGACTACGTCAGTAGGACAAGTCAGCTGTACTACTTAGTGTGCAGTGAAAAGGACTAATCTTTTTATTGTTATAAAAACATTCCCATTCCCATGATGATCAAATATGGAAGCTTTGAAAACTTTTTCATGATTCTCTATTCTATTGAAAAGAATAACAATACTTTCCTGCATTTTGACCAGTTGTGGCTTTCTGTGATGGTCTCTGTCCACTGTGGTTTATAAGCGTATTTGCAGTTGTGTGTGTGTGTGTGTGTGTGTGTGTGTGTGTGTGTGTGTGTGTGTAGGTAGGTAGGAATTACAAAGGGGTTATAAATCTGAAAGAAATAGGGGTAGTGGACATAGAAGAGACCTAAGAGATGAAGAAAGTGATGCAAGCATATATACAATTCTTTAAATGTAAGAAAAGTAAACAACGGTATGTCAGTAATCTTAAGTACAAATAATTCAGGAAAACTTTTAAGTATATCCCACATCTCATGAAAATACTTGAACAACATTTCACATGAATAAAGACTCCAAAATTCCCTTTGTAATATTCAAACCATGATGCACCAAATAAATCACCTCAAAATTATGGAGTTTGGTGGCGCACGCCTTTAATCCCAGCACTTGGGAGGCAGAGGCAGGCAGATTTCTGAGTTTGAGGCCAGCCTGGTCTACAGAGTGAGTTCCAGGACAGCCAAGGCTACACAGAGAAACACTGTCTTGAAAAACCAAAAACAAACAAACAAACAAACCATACATTCGTTATGCATGAAAAAATAGACTTTTGAGCATATTTCTGATTTAATTAATTTCTTATCTCCAACAGAATGGACAAATCCTGACCTTTCTTATCTTTTCAAGTAGTTTGGCATGAGCTTAATTGGTCATGGCTGTCCTTATTTGCATGAAGAGAACCATCACTAGGGTGTATTTCTGAGAAGGCAGTGTGTTGCTCAGTGGTTTCTACATAAACAGAAGCCATGGAGAGATTACCAAAAAGAATATTTTAGATTAAGAAATTATCCCATAATTGCTTCTTTAACACTGGAAAGGCTGAAAACAGCAGACATTCAGTCTAGGAGGCTGGAGGCTTCACCTATCCTGACCTGACACTAAAACCTGCTGGAGTCTTATAGGGCTGCAGGTCTTTGTTTTGTAATAAAAGGCTCAAGAAGCTGGATTCTGATATCAGCTAAGAATTCCATCTGCAACAGCAACAAAGTAGATGTACTGAAGCAAAGAGTGCAAAGACTAGCAGGCAAAACAATATTGTATGGTGGGCAGTGGTGGCGCATGCCTTTAATCTCAGCAGTTGGGAGGCAAAGGCAGGTGAATTTCTGAGTTCAAGGCCTTCCTGGTCTACAGAGTGAGTTCCAGGACAGCCAGGGCTAGAGAAACCCTATCTTGATAAACCAAAAAAAAAAAAAAAAAAAAAAAAAAAAAAAAAAAAACCAATATTGTACTTAATCTCAGTAGGCTCCTCACTAGTCAGGTGCTGTTCACTCTGAGGAAATCTTCCTCTTCAGTTAATCCTTCCTGGGAAGGCCTTCATATGGCCACTATGGAGTGTGTCTTAATAGGTACCAGGTCCAGCCAAGCTAACAATGAAGCTTAATCAGCCCAATCAATATTGCCCTACTGTGACCTACCAGCACAGGAGTGTCTTCTATACCCGAGAGGAGCAGTCAATCCCCTAAGCTCTATCCAAAGGCTCCGGATTTTGGATTTTGAGTAGAGACTTGATCTGGTGTACTCTTGCATTATTCGGCTCATGTGTAAATTCTTTACTTACAGACAGTGAAGCCAGGGCGAAAGTGCTGGAAGAGGAGGTAACTGCAGTGTTCCGTCCAGGGTGCCTCCTTTGTAACAGCTCTACATGCACACAACTACATATACATTATAAACTACTTTATTTGAAGAAGATACTTCTTTCTTGCTTGGAGAAACATACTCATATTTCAACACTAAATCATGCACTCTGATAGCTGGCAGAATTGAAACTATAATATATTTTTGCAGCAAGTGAAAGAATGAGACAGAAGGCCACAATGCTGAAGCCAGGACAACTGCCACATTATGACAAACTGTTCACATGCAGCTGGGACAAAACTGTCTCACTGTTATTAGGACTTAATGCTTATATCTTATCTCTTAGAGGAAACTATATATGTTTTACATCCAATTCTTTTTTTTTTGTAGTATTTATTTACTTATTTTATGTGTATGGCTGTTTTCCCTCCATGTATATCTGTATGTGACATATGTGCCTGGTACCCTCAGAAGCTGGGATAAGGCATAAGATTCCCATAGACTGTAGGCCGAGACAGTTCTGAGCAGCTGTGTGTGGGTGTAGAAATCGAACCTGGGTACTCTAGAATTTTTTTTTTTTTTTTTTTTGGTTTTTCGAGACAGGGTTTCTCTGTGTAGCCCTGGCTGTCCTGGAACTCACTCTGTAGACCAGGCTGGCCTCGAACTCAGAAATCCGCCTGCCTCTGCCTCCCAAGTGCTGGGATTAAAGGCGTGCGCCACCAAGGTACTCTAGAATTAACAGTGCACTTGACCACTGAGCTATGTCAGCATATAAAATCTACATGCTGGTAAATACTGATGGTTTTAGAGAGTTAGAAAGGTTCGCAATAATATTTTTAAAAAGCTTTAGTTTTAACAATTAATTTTTTTCTAGGGGTGTAAATAAACTCCTTCACTGATAATTTAGTTTTATATACCACAGAGATAACTAATAGATATAATCAAATATTCAGATGTTCTGTGAATATAAAATTGTTATGTTCATTGGGGAGCAGTTAAAAGATAGAGACAAACTAACTAGGGGTGTGTGTCTCTACACGCACCCTGCAGTGTATTCAGAAGGAAGAGCTGGCAGTCATATGGTCTCAGGAAAGACCTTGCTCTTCAATAATATGCACTACTGTGGGGTAATATTACTAACAGGAAGAAAAGTCTTTTTGCATGCCAAATATGACATCACGGCTAAGGCTATATCTTTCCATTTAAATAAAAAGTTGGTATTAGTCATATGAGAATATTTATTTTATTGCCTGCTAACACAACATAGGGAGAAATTAGAAGCAGTCACCAATTTTTTCATATGATACTTATATTAATTCTCTTGAGAATTACATATAGTATATCTTTAGCATATCTCTCATTCCATCCCTGACTCCTCTCAGATCCACCCCTTCCCTTTCATCCATCCTTCTTTATCTGTTTGTTGGTTGGCTTTGTTTTTTTTTTTTTTGTTGTTGTTGTTGTTGTTTTGTTTTGTTTTGAGTAAACTACCTCCCTGTGGGTGTCTGGATCCTCCGGCTTCTACAATTCTTCTGGCCCCTCTTTCTTGGCATTTCCAGAGCCTTAAATGTTGGAGTTGTGGTATAGCAATATTAACTGAAGGGAAGGGGCCCATAGTTGATCTCTAGATTTAGCAGTTGTTGCTTTCTGTAATGGAGGGTATCCACTGGCTGAAAAGGGGAGCTTCTCTCATGAAAAGTGGGAGTTGCATTTATTTGTGGCATAAGGATAATTACTTAGAATTCAATTATATATTGTACTAGTTTAGGGCACTAGTAGTAATAGGTTCTATGGCCTCACTAGTCACATGTAGTTGACTAAATTTAAAGTGCCAGGCATGAATTTCCTCTACTAAGTGGTATCCAATTAGGTAAATGTTGGTTGTCACCAAGATGTAAATGTTATTATTGCCCCTTCTGGAATATATGGTCGTCCTTGTCATTTGCAGTTTGTAGGTTTTACAGCCATGTAGGGTTACTGACTGCCTTTCTCTATTGGCAATAAACATGGCTCCTTTGGTAATGATGAGGGTTAGTTCTCAGTAAGAAGGCTCCCAAATCAGATCCAGATAGATTCCTTGAAATCCCTTATCAGAAGTGTTTGGTGTCTTCAGCAGTAGGGATTTACCTTCTTTTCTGGAAGGCACCAAGGGTAACACCAATAGCTTACACTGTTTTGAGGAACTCTTCAAATCTCCTGACCAACAACCTGGAACAAGGTTTCCTACGCTTGGCATTGTTTCTTTGTTCTCAGATAGTCTGTGGTTTTAAGGGGGAACATTGTCACCTCCAGGGGGTGAATTCAATTAAAACAAAATATATGTATATATCCATACATATGAGTGTGAAATTTAAAATAAATATAAAATTATATTTTCTGCAAAGTTTTCAATTTTTTTGTAGTATTTTTCTCCTATTCATCTCCCTTTTTATTGACCTCCCTTCCCATTCCTTTTTACTTTGTGGCTTCTGCAGTTACTCTGTGATATGTATGTGTATCTAAAGATTCATAGCTAGGAATCTCTGATGAGTAAGAACAAGCAAATTTTGTTTTTCTCAGGTGGTATACTCAGTCAAAATAGTCTTTTCTAATTTTATCTCATGATTTTATTCTTCTACAGCTGAATCATATTCTGTTGTGCACATGTACCACATTTTCCTTTTCCATTAATTTACTGAAGAACATTTTATGTTTCCTTTCCTAGCTACTGTCGCTAGAATGGAAACAAATATTCCTGAGCATGTATTTGTGAAGTAGGGTATCAAATCTTTTGGGAACATACCATGGAGTGGTACAACTGGATTAGATAGTAGATTTATTTTTAGCTTTTTGAGAATTATCCATTCTCATCTAGCGAGTAGCTGCACCAGTTTCTAATTCCTCTTTCTTTATGTCTATACCAGCATTTGTTATCAGCTTCTCTCCTTCTTGTTTTTCTCCTTCTTTCTCCTTTTTCCTTCTCCTCTTCCTCCTCCTCCCCTTCTTCCTCTTTTCTCTTCTCCTTTCTCTCCCTCTTCCTTCTCCTTCCTTGTTCCTTTTTCCTTCTTCTTCCCAGGCTAGATAAGGCAACCCAATTGGAGGCAGAGAGTCCCAAAAGTATGCAAATGTTGACTCTGTTTTTTGAGTTCTTTTTATATCCTGGATTTAAATCTTTCTCTGATATATACATAGCACAGATTCCCACTCATTGTTTAATCTTTCTCTTTACTCTCCTGATTATGCTGTTTGCTCTACAGAGTATTTCAAATTATGAGAACTTATTTGTCAATAATTACCCAAGCAAATGGAGTCCTATTAAGAAAGACTATTCATATATTTGCATTTTATAGGTCCTGCGTATAATTTCTTCCAGATATTTTAGCATTTCAGGTTTTATGTTGAAGTTTTTGACCTATTGGAAGTTGATGTTTATGCTTGCTGATAGATAGGGACCTAATTTCATTCTTCTGCATAGGGATAGTCCATTTTCCTAAAACTATTTGATGAAGATAGTATCTTTTCTCCAGTTTTGGCATCTTATCAAATAGCAGATGACTATAATTATATGCACTATATATGTAAATTTTCTACATTTTCCATGGGTCTACCTGTCTAGTTTTGTGTCAGTATCATACTGCTTTTATTATTAAAGATCTGTTATAAATCTTAACTTCTAGAATATTAATCACTCAGGTATTATTCTTTTTGCTGCTGCTGCAGCTGCTGTGCTGCTGGTAGTGGTAGTGGTAATGGTTGTGGTGATGTGTGTGTATGTCCATGCATGTTTCTCATACAAATTTTAGAATGTTGTTTTTGATTTCTATGAAGAATATCATGGAATTTTTCCATTGGGTTTGTATTGAATGCATAAATATTTTTTAATTATAAGGTAATTTTTATAAAATAGATTCTACCAATCTATTATAATGAAATAGCATTCTATCCTCTAGTGTCTTCTTCAGTCTCCCTCTTTAGACATTTAAAGTTTTTATTGTAGTGGTTGTTCACTTCTTTGGTTAGATAAACATGTAAATCTCTGAGGCTACTCTGAATGAATGTGTCTGTGGACTCTTTCTCTACATGCTTGTTATAGCTGTTTCGAAAAGCTACAATAAGTTGTAAATTGACTTTTTAACCTGCCATTTTGCTGAAATTCTAGATTATTTCTAGAAGTTTTCTGTTGGAATTTTGGGGATCTATTACATATAATACATCACATCAATTACTATGATGGTTTGAATAAGAATAGCCTCCATAGGCTCACATATTTTAAAGCTTAGTCACCAGAGAGTAGGAGACTTCAGGATTAGAAGGATTAGGTGATGTGGTCTTTTTGGAGGATGTATGTTACTGGGGCTTGGATGTTTTCAAACATCATAGATTAATGTTTTCTCTCTTTTTTGTTTTTATTCTCTTGGTCTGTGAATGAAGATGTAGCTCTCAGCTATTGCTTAGCACCATGGATTCTGCCATACTCACTGAAATGATGATAATGGACTGAACTTCTAAAAATGTAATCAAGCCCCCAGCTTAGTGCTTTCCTTTATAGGACTTGCTATGGTTGTGGTTGTTCTTCACAGCAAGAGAACAATAACCGAGAAACCTACTTCTAGCTTATTACTTAGATGAAAATTTTCTTTTGCTGTAATGTTTTATTTCATTACTTTATTAGATTGTTTTTACATATTTCATATTCCTCATACTTTCATGAATGTATTGGATTTGCTATGGTTTTCATTCTATTTTTGTCTTAGATTATCAATTTTAATTTTTATAACTTTACCTTGAATGGAATAATTTTGCAATGTTCACTAATACATTCCAATTATTAATCTATCTGAACCATCCATATAGATGATTTTCATCTATAAATCATACTTGCTTTGAGGTATTACTTTCAACTTTCAGGGTTGTTATTTGTTTTCCCTCTCATACTTAGCCAATACCTCTAGCATAACATAACTAGTTTTTACTGTTTTTAATATTACATGTTGATCCCCCACAAATATTTTTTAACAATAAATGCTTTCACTTACATTTTTTATGCAAAGACATGTTACCCTTCCTTAAATTTAGCAATGCAGAGATGTGATAAAGAACAAGCAAACTGTTCTCAAAAACAACCAAGCAAGAAAATAAGTTATTTTCCCACAACTCTAAATCCTTACAAAAGTCAGAAAACTCCCACTCAAAGACAAAGGGATATTTTATTCTTAATAATAGAATGGCTTGGTATTATTGTATTAAACTCTTTCTGTAAGCCTCAAAGTCCATATTGTGGTTTAAGACATAAGTGTAGACAGCACATGCAGTGTGGATGGTGGTCAGGAGAACCCTATGCTTACTGTATCTGTCTTTTTTATAACAATGACTAAAGAAGGCTGCACTCTGTGGGGAGACTATGTAATGGATTTCTGCAAAGTGTTAGTTCATCTTGCAGAATTTTCAACTGCAGAAACAATTTTGAGATACAGTTCAAGTAAAAAGCCATCAGAATCTTCCAAGCTGGGCACAACTATCAAGATGTACATATCAGCCCATGACAAATGGTTTCCATATTTTATCGAACTTTTGGTATAATACAAAGTAATATGAAGTCAAGTTTTCTGCTAATTGTGATTATAAGTTTTGTTAATAAAATCTATATTTTTGGAATATTTTCTCTTATTTAATTCTAAGAGAATTCTTATAAAGAAATGTTAAATGTTTTAAGTACTTTTAAATCATCCATTGAATAATCACATGCTTGTCTTATTAAGGTCTTTAATGCAATAAATTATAGTAATGTACAAAATGCTTAGCCTTTCTAATATTTGTAGACAATAGTCTTGACAATATATGGTTTTTATATATTTCTAAATTCATATAGCTAATATTTAATTTCAAAATTTAGACATATTTAAACTTAATATGATTATAATTTTGCATAAATTATTTTTCTTTAAAATGGCTTTGGTTACTTTAGTGTTGAAATATTTTTTAAAGAATAGCTCAGTTTTATCTTTTGTAAATTTAAATATAATTTTTTTTAAAAAAAGAACTGCAGGGTAACTTTTATATGTTTCTTTTTAACATTATAAATGCACTTACAAAATTACATAGGTATGCATGAATTACAAAGTGTTTAGATAAGACACTTTGGGTTTGTTGTGATATTTATTTCTGGTTTAGGTGTTCAGTAACTCATTTGACTGTTTCTCTTAATTTAAATTTTTTCATATAATATATCTTGATCATGCTCTTTCACCTTTTCCAACTCCTCTTAGACACTCCTCACCTCCATACCTAGCCATTTGCAGTCTCTTTTCCATCTCTCTCAAACAAAACAAAATAAAACAACAACAAAAAAACAAAAACAACAACAACAACAAAAACCAGAAAGTCAAAACATATCAAAACAAAACAGAGTATGTGGCACACACACATTGAAAACAAAAACAAACAAACAAAAAGTCTCTTTCATGTTGCCTAAATACTCCTGTATATAAAGTCTGCTCTGGAGTGCGCATGATAAACCATGTGTGGGTCCACTGGAGAAACAGTAAAACCAGTTTTCCTTTTCTTAGAAAGCACCACTGACAAAAAGCTTACTTGGGGCTAACACTTTGGCCCATTTCTGTTTCTTAGTGTGGGGATTTTGTGTGGTTTGAACCTTTAAGTGTTTTGTATGTGCTGCCACTGCAACTGTGAGTCCATAGGCCTATCCATACTGGTGTTCTGGAAGACACGGTTTCCTTGAAGTCATCTATCACCTTTGGGTCTTATAATTTTTCTGCTTCCTCTTCTGCATAGATTCCTGAGCCATGAAGTTAGAGCTTTGATAAAAATACATTATTTAGAGAAGAGTGCTCCAAAGTTTCTCTTTCTAGACACATTGTTCAGTTGTGGATCTCAGTGTTAACCACTATCTACTGCTTTCTGCTGAGTGTTGAGTAATGCGCTGAATTATGAGTGTAGTTATTAGGAGTTGTTCTATGGTTATGTTCATTTAGCAGAATAATAGTAGTAACTTTTCTTCTAGGATTCATGATCTATTTATTCTCATATTCTTAACCACTTTACAAGTGTAAATTATAAGAAAGTATGCATACCAGTCCATGAAGTAGGTCTTAAATCCAGTCAAAAGATGGTTTGCTACTCCCACTACATTTGTGCCACTATTCCACCAGTATATTCTGAAGGCAGGTCCCTGTTATAGGTCACAGCATTTATGCATAGGTGATATTGATAATCACTTTTATCCTTTGGTAATGTACAAGGTACCTACCAGCGCCTTGAATGTTAGTCAGTGTGGGAGAAGCCTCTAATTAGGCACTATCTTGGTTTCTCCCTGCTCAGTAACATAAGTATATGGGTCCTTCAGCAAGACGATCTTAGCATCAGGTTATAGAGTGTAAGCAATAGCCCTTTTAATAGTCTGTGATGTTTCCAGGGATGGAGTCTTCTGGCTAACAACACAACAATATGTAACCTCTTCCGTACCTCAGGGTTTTACTTGGTGACAGAAGATGTCTAGTTGAGGCACTGTTTACTTCATTATATCATGCCTTTATTTGGATTCATTTCAGACAGGTGTATATTATAGGACCCTTCTACAGAATTATAAGTATTAGTACTTTTCAAAAAGCCTTAAGTGTTAAGTATGCCTCCTCATCATTTGAATTTTAAAGGGTTATTAATTAAGCCAACTTTAATTTTCCCTTATAAAACCTGATCCATGTTGTCCATTTAGAACCATTAATATAAACATAATTTTAAATTCATTTTAAAACAGTCCATACAAAGTGTTATTTTTATTCTGGTTTGTCTCACGGTCTTTATTATTTCTTTTTAATACTTGTTTTCTTAGATTTACTCTCTTGCTTTTTTTCTAAAGACTTCTGATTAAATTTCAGCTCATGGAGTCATTGTGGTTACACAATGAAAACTGTAAGTTTATCTTTTCATATTCGTTTAGTTATTACTAGAAAATTTCAACAAAGAACATATTATCAATTTTCAAAATTAGCATTTTATTGACTTTGTAAAAGTTTTCCTTTTTCCAAAATGTAGAAAGATTTTATTTTCTCAACGTAAATGAGTTTTATAATATACATGTTGCTAGCTATTTTTAATATTACTGTGATATAATGACACAGCACATAGTACATAAAACATTGCTTCCTTCTTATTTACATCTGCTCTGCGACTTATGACATGAGTAATTCAGAATCAGCTCAGATATACTCTCTATTGGTTATAAACTTACCACTGATAGTGACTATGTCAGCACACGTTCACATACATAAAAATTGGAGAATATCATAAAATATTCTTACATCTTTTCAGTTAGACCTTTTATACCTAATAAAATTAGGATATAAAACTACCAAAATAATTGGATTTGTCTACATTTCCCATATTATCAACCTTATATACTTATTTTCAAACTATCATTTAAGAATTTGCCAAATATTATGTCAAAGTAAATATTGTTGGTATATTTGAAATAGTAATATTTATTCTATTGTTTATTTCTAAGTCTGTAAACATCTGTTTTAAAGTGGTAAATATATAAAACAGCTACTATTGTTCCATAATTTCAAATGTCCAATTGTTGTTTTTAAAAATATATTTTATTATTTAGTATTTTTCAAGTAAAATCAATAATCTGTTGGCATTCTTCTCCAAGCCAATCAATACATGACATACTAAGGTGAGTTCTGAAGTAATTTAAGAGTTAAGTTCCAAACTATGACTCTCACGGGGCTTCAAATAGTCTACAACACTCCATTCTAACACCTCATATTCTCTTCCAAGAGCTACATCCTCCTCCACCGTAGTTATCACTATAAAAGAATCTTTCAAGTGCTCTTATCAAGGTCTCTATATGGTTGGTCTGATGGCTTTGAACAATAGTGGCAATTTCTAATATAGTAGCTTCTCTCCGATACTCTGAAAAAAAAAATCAAAGCATACAAAAGCTATTTCTGCTGATGCAGTTTAGGATCAAATGAAAGAAAAAGGAGTTTGGTCTAGTCTATAAAGACCACTTTTTTTCCCCACACATTTCTAGTAGACAAATAGGGTTATTTCTGTGTGTTTATTTATATAAAGACATATGAGAAAACATTCAAACACATTTAATTCAGTGTTTTATATGAAGCATTTAGCCATTTTAAAACTTGAGATACCAAAGTGTGAGAGATTTAATTTAAAATCCATTATCAGAGCTGGAGAGATAGTTCAGTAATGAGTGATGAGAACTTGATGCTCTTGCAGAGGACCTGGATTGGCTTCCCACCAAATACCAAAGACCCGTGTAATTCCATTAACTGCAGACACAGTAGATCCAGTGCCATTTGGACTTCTATATGGACATCCTATACATACATGTACTCAGTCACACACACACACACACACACACACACACACATTAAAAAATAAGAAATTTAAAGTTTGCTGTCATCATATTTGATTTCTACTGACAATATATAAATATATATATGCACTCAATTATCCTACTTAAAATATTTCAAATAACTGTACAGAGTTGAAAAATTGGTAAGTTATACATTTTAAATATTATTTCCAAAAAGGAAGTCAATTTTGATCATCAAATGAACTGTGAATAAGCATACTAAACACCTAAGATTTAAATCATTTTGTATGTTTGAATTATGATTGCTTCCATTAATCTTTTCATGAGGACAAAGACCTTAAGGACCTAGAAATCAAAACTGAGTAAACTCATTTCATACATAAGTTCATTTGAGGCTGCTGGGATGGCATAGCATGTAAAATGTGCTTGCTTCAAAAGCCTGGTAAACTCAAGTTCAGTCTCTGAAACTCATAGAAAGGTGAAAGAAGAAAGACTCCCAAAAGCTGTCCTCTGAGCTCCTCGTGTGTGCCATAACCCAGGTGAGAAGTTGCATAAGTGTATGCAAACATGTAATAATAGTAATAATAATAATAATAATAATAATAATAATAATAATAATAATAATAGTTTCTAGAAATCATAAATATCTAAGTAGCTACTATAGGTCAAAAATCACACAAACTTGCATGATGACAAAAGCTCATACTGTCTTGAGCTCATACCAAGCTCAAGGTTTGGTATTAGAGCTGAAAATGCATTCATTAAGTGATGGATAGTGATGTCTCAATGTCTCAAATTTAGTAGTTCTATTCTCTTGACAGTTCAAGGTATACCTGGAAGCAACATTTCATGTCTCGTGGTAGCAAATAATGTTTTTTCTTGTTCATAACCTCAGAGAAAGAAAGTGGCAAAGACACTGTGTCTTCACTGTTCAGTGAAGAAAACCAGAAAGTACATCAATCAAGATAATCCAGAAGCTAAATTCATAAATGTGGTAACATGTCCTATCCTGTGAGCCAGAACTTTCTCTCATTTTTCTTCTTTAACTTGGTTTGTTTTTTAACTAGAGATTTGGTTTATAATAAATAAATAAATAAATAAATAAATAAATAAATAAATAACCTACATGGCCAGAAAGTGAAGTGAATATTATAAAAAAAAAGCAAGACACATGAAAACCCTCCACTGTCCTGCCCAAGGGTGACCCTGTGCTGATGAGATGCAGGAATAGCAGGGATAACTGGAGAATTAGCACAGAGAGATTGATTCCCATTTGTGCTTCTCATTCGGAATACTAAATAAGTATAGGTTGCACTGGCTCAGAGGCGCTTCATCACCTTCATCAGGATATAGGAGAGGTAATCAGGGGATCCCTTGACATCTGAGTGCAGAGAGAGTCTGACACTGCTTTTACCCAGGATGTTGCTACAGAGAAAAGCAGTCATGGAAGCCATCAAAAATTTCTTTCCCTCTAGCAGCAAACAGAAGTAGACAGTGGCAGAGTAGGTATCAACAGACTTCATGGTATTTTGTGGCATTGAGAAATGCCATCAAAGAATAAAGCATGGTGACAAGACAGGAACAGATGGAGATACAGTCACCTGGGGGCTAGAACAAAAGACAGCGTCAGACTAGTAAGGAGGCTCTTGCTTCTCTGTCCTCCTCAACACTTCTATGCCATAGGACCACATTAGATGCTTAAGGTATGTCATGGGGGTTAGGGAAAGAAAAGGGGAAGAAAGAGCAACAGTAGGAGAAGCAGGAAAAAGAAAAGGATGGGTAATTTTTTCTGTAATTAGTGATATAAATTAGAAATTAGAACACAGATATTTCTTGGAATATAGCAAGAGTGAGGAACTTAAAAGTCAAATAATATTATGGAAATAAACAGAATTTTCTGCATCCCTAAAATCTGTGACTACTTAGAGAGGTAAATGAGAGTAATTTCTTCAAAGGACATAGTGCCTCCTGCAAAAACCTGTAAATAGTCTGGAATTTAATGTTCTTCCACATTAACGTTCACCACTACATGTAAGCAGTAAAAAACAGGAGACACAAGTCACTATAGAGAATTACCTTGCTTGGTGGAAGCCATGGCTAGAATATCAGCACTTCTAATGTAATCTTCCTGATCTGCAGACTACAGAGCAACAAAAATAAAAGCAAAGGGACCTAGCTATCAATTGCATTATAGGTGAGCAACCTGAGTATTTTATAATAAGCTGTAAGCATCTATGCCCTTTGCTCCAAGTGAACATCCTATTGCTATTTCCTGGGCTATTTTCGACTAATCGTTGTGAACAGAACTAAATATTAATTACAGACCCGTTGTACTATTCTCATGGACTGGTACCTGAGAGCTTCATAGAGTGTATCGTCAATAGCATAGCTAGCAGACACAAGTGAATATCAATGATTTCTGTAATTACTGGTACTAAAACACCAGGAAACAGTTAACAAAAGGTGGTCAGTCAACTGAATCAACATTTTTAATATCTATTATAATATTAATCTAAATATTTTCATCAATATGTCATTTAATTAAAATACCAATTTGAAAACTGCCTCATTTTGGCCAGAAAAAAAATGCTCAGTGGGTAAAGGCACTTACTGCCAAGACTGTCACCATGAATTCAGTCTCTGGGATCCCACATGGTATAACAGGCTCCTATGATTGCCACATGCACACATTTGACACAAAAAGCCTAAACAATAAAGAAACACAAAAATGTAATATTTTTTTTTAATTTTCCATAAGCTACTTCTTAGATGTTAACCATTGTCAGATTTTCTCAATGGAATTAAAGTTTATCTTCCTCTGAAGATGTGAAATGATATCTGTGAAGAGAGTTCCCATCACTTAGATGAAAGGAAGATACTCTATGCTCAACACCATGGAGTCATTTGGAATACAAATGTGAATTAACCTAATCATAATATGGATGCTTAACTCCTCCATTGCTGAACATTTCGGCAGTCAGGTTCTGAACATAGCAGTTAAAGAAATGGCATGCTGCATTGATTTAAACATAAACATGAAGTTCTCTGACAAGTTAGTATTGTTTCTTAGAAGGAAGCCAGATTCTGCTTTGTGCACTTTCCAGGCTCCCCTGATTCCTTCTGGGATGTAAGTACTGCAAGGGTGAATACCTAGAAATAGTACTTTAGAAAGCTAAGCATCCCTAAGTAAGGGAACATCTGCCTTTTGATTATTTTAGCCCCAAATTTCTTAATCCCTATCATTTAATATCTGTTTTCTCTCTTACTTGTTAATATTATTTTCTGCCACAGCAGTCAATGGTTAAAAGATCAGAGACACTCAATCCTTTTGGAGGTTTCTGCTTTGTCCCAAACTGAACTAGTAGGTCCAAACTTCTCTAGTAGGTTCAGAGGAACCCATGAAGGAAAGGAAAAGAAGTATTATTAGTACCTATTATTAGTATTATTATAATTAGTATTATTTAAGAAGCAAAATTATGTTTTAATAGCCATATATTATATGTATTAATATATATAATACATACGCTTTGAAAAGCTTCTTTATTGGGAAAGAAGAACCCAAGAGCCTGTCCTGTTTTTTATGGCTCAACTTCAGCTTCTCATCTCAGCATATATTATTCTGTCTTTGATTAAAGCAGCTAAAGAAATGACATTATACAATGAATATGATGAGCACTGTCTTTAATTTCTGATGTTAAATTATATTTTAATAAGAGCTACTATTAAAATTTACCATAAGAAAACTCCATATTTTAAAACATGTGCAGGTTGGACAAAATAGTAAGGTACTTAAAAACCAAGATTAATTTCATAACAATAAGAATCACATTAAGATGACATAAGTAAAAGAGTCTAGCCCCTACTGTGTCTTTAACAGTAATTAACAAATATGTTCTGATCATAAACAGTTTTATAAGATTAAGAAAAGGATCCTAACAATAACACAATTCCTTACAAGTTATTATTTCTATGAATACAATTATAGACCTTACAGATTTTAAGTTCATGATTGTCACCACCATGTACACATATATAATTATATAACTCATATTAGATAATGTAACACACATATATATATATATATATATATATATATATATATATATATATTTCTCAAAAACATGTATGGTACAGGATATGTAGCTAGCCTAATCATGTGACAACCTAGAAATATTTTTTTTAATGAATCCAATGTTTGATTTATTTTTATCTTGTTATGTTTGGTTCGGTTGGTTTTGTTTGACATGTTCTGGAACTCACTTTGCTGGCCAGATTGCCCTGGAATTTGTAGCAATTGGCCTGACATAACCTCCTTAGTTCTGGGTAATTCCTGGCTTACTTTAAATTGCAGATACAGAAATAAACTGGAAAGTTACAGATTATACTCTGTCTCCAATATTCATATGTTGAATTCCAATCTCTAATGTGACCACATTTGAATCAGGAATTTAAGGTGATAATAAAAATTGAATTAATCCGGGTATGAGTGCAGAATCCTAATTCACTATGATTGCACACATCATAACAAGAAGGAGAGACATCAAAATATCTTAGCATGAAGAAAAGGACTACCAGAAGACAGCTGCCTGCAAGAAGACAGACTTTGGGCAATCAGGCTATGATCTTGCACATCTTGCCTTTATAACTGGGAAAAAATAAATGTCTAGTTTTTATGCTGCCCGGCTTGTCATACTTTGCTATAGTAGCTCTAGCAAACTCAACTTGTTTTATGTACTCTCTAAATCACTTTCCTTTTAATAAGAACTTTTTGTTAGAAAGCACTAACTTTTATTGAGATTATAACACTTAAGTATGCACATGACTTGGTCTTTTACTACTCCTGCTCTAACGGTCCTTCTCTTTGGCTTTTGAAATCTGATTCCAAGCCATGTGCTGCCTCCTTTGGTGTTATCTCATTCAGGATACTTTTTCAAGTGTTCCCTTGAGTCTCTTGGGGAAACGGTGCCTTATCATAGCTGAAGAGCAAAGCCATGCTGCACATTGTTATGTGGGATAAGATATTCGAGTGTGTCTTTTCTTCATCCTCCTGTTTTGCAACACACAGACATTTTCTAGGCTATGACTCAAAAAAACACTGTCAATACAACAGCCCCTTAAAACGTTCCTCCTAGATCTGAATACTAGTTATTTTTACTAAAATAATTTAACAAATCACAGTTTCTTTTAAGATATTGTAATATTATTAGAATATGCCACATACTGGTGAACTGAGATTTTATTCATCCATTGTTTTAACCACTGGTTTCCCACACCCTTTCAACTGTTATTCTTCTGTCACTTAGGTGTGTGTGCATGAGTGTGTGTGTGTGTGTGTGTGTGTGTGTATGCATACCCATACAGTTGTGTGTATGTGCCAAGTAAAATAAAAAGTGATACACTTTTGGCTAGAAATGTATTTGACACTACCTTTCAAATTGTGCTATAGATTATGGTATATATGACAATAGAAGCAAAGGAAAACAAATCTCTTCAAAATTCTGCTTGCCCTCTAATGCAAGAACCACACACACACACACACACACACACACACACACACACACACTCTGAACTTAGTCTATGTTAGCAAAATGTCTTGGTACCAGAGCAAACTTGGAATAAGTGAAATGTATTTTATGTAGATGTCATTATAAGTAGATCCATACTTTATTTAGGAAGCAAGTATCTTATAATAGCAGCTTCCTTGTATATTTTTCCTGCAGATTAGAAGTGTGATCTGCTTCACCTGTAGCACTTTCAAAAGCACTGGAATTCTTAGAGATCATTTTAAAATAAAGTGTTAACGAAAGTCATGAAAATCTATAACTTCTTAATAAGAAAACAGAGTTACTAAAGAGACTCAATTTTTACTCCCCAAATTTATTTTAAGTGACAAATGATAATTACATTACATTACATTTCTGGGGTGGATGTGATGTTTTGCTGTATGTTCTAGGTTTGGAATGATTAAATCAAGTTAATTAAAAACCTGGTTTCACACGCTGATAATGTTGTAACAGAACGATTTTAAATTTCATAAAGCAATTTTAAAATTCCAAGCGCAAGATGGCTATATTAAATACTAATTTTCTTTGAATTAAGTAGCAATAATTGAGTTCTAGTATGTACCAGGAACACATGTCACCTAACCGCTGTAATACAAAGAGCATGACAACTATACGCGGTACATTTTTATATCAGGCAGCTCAGGCAGGTCACTGTAAAATGAAATACCAACACCAGTTACTCAGGAGTGATGGGCCATTTGTTAGCTGTTAGTTGTGAAGGTTCAAGTCCATGATGTGGCAAGCTTATAGATTTGTACTCTAAAGAGGTGACAGGTCTAAAAATAAAAAGTCAGAACAAATATTTAAGTCAAAAAAACAGGAACAGGAGATGTAAAGAGAGGTGAGGAAGAATGGACTAAAGGAAGAGAAAATATGATGCCCCTAACAACACTCCATAGAAACATAAGGCCATCCTATTAGGTCTCATTTCATAAAAGTCCACAGCATTCCATTGCTACCATCCTAGGACACTGGATGTAAGCTTAGATTTTTCGAAATCTACTTCAATAAAGATTTTTAAGAACTTCAACCTCCCTTCTAGCCCATCTATCAGAGGTAGGGGAAAAGGTTAAGGAAACAGGGGTTGTAGACCTGTTCAGAAGTAGTTCTTGAAGGTAATTCCAATCTTCATTATCAGGATATCAGCAGTCCAGTCCAAAACACCAAACACAAATCAGTCATGGCAGTCTAGTCCGATTGACAACCACCAAATATGAGTCAGTAACAAAGGTTCAATCCAAAAGAAACTGCAGGGCTCCACGAAATTGACAGGAGTCAGCAGCAGGGCAAGAAGCAGCCTGAATACCATGAGCTGCACTTCATTCTATGAAGTCACGACAAGTGAAAAATCAGTGAAGATCAGCAAAGCATGGCAAGGCAAACGAATGCAAGAGTGTTCTCTCACTCTCGGCGCAGTGATATTTATATTCTTTCTAAACATCACATACCCTCTCAAGCATCAGCACCTACAAAATATCACATTACCTTTCACATGACAGCTTTCAGAAAACCACATGTCTGTTCTCAGCAAATATCCTCTCCTCTTACATGTCTGCTTCAGCAAAATACCTTCTCATAAGATAGCTTCCAGAAAAACATCACATGACACAACAAAGTCTCCAAAAAAACCCAGAAATGTCTACTCCAACTGTATGTATGGTGCATTTATGGAATGCTCATCCAAAATACAGTTGTTGTATATCCCAAGGTGGGAAATATTTAGAAGTCTAAAGAAAAGGATATCATTCTGGATAGAAACATGGACAGACAACAGAGGTGAAAGAGTTTCTACCCCTGTGTACTTGAGACATCTAAACAATACAGAGAAGGATGAAAACAATTAAAAACATCAAAAAGTTCAGCCTTCTTTTTTGTGAAGGAGTGGTACTGATAAAATATCCTGCTGAGAAAAAAATTTATCAATAAAGTTAGTCTAAATTCCAAGTGACTGTGACAATTACAGCTGAAGTTTAAACTAGCTTATATTTATTGCACTGAAAGAAAAAAATGTATTCTGCTTAGTCACTTAAAATGGAAAACACTACTCATATCTGAATATGCAATATGTCCAAGAGTCTCATTATACCATGAGCAGAGGACATACATTTCTGATATCCACACCACAAAAGGCCAATTGCTGATCTTTCTCTATAGGAAATTCTATTCTTTCATCAAGAAATAAAAATTGTGCTTCCCTTTTACCTCTAAAGTCTTTTAAGGTAGGATTAAAAATTAAATGGAGGGACTGGAGAGCTGGTTCCAGCACTAAGTACACAGATGGAAGACTATAGCTTGGTTCCAAGCACCAGCAGAGACATAGAAGTAGACATTGTGAATGGCACTCAGCTGGGGTTTATTCTCAGAGCAGACTCACTCAGTATATATCTGATGATGATTATCTGAGCAAACATTAGTGACGCTACCAACAACTACTCAAAAACGAATCCCAATACTGTCCTAAGGTTTGCAGAGAACAGTAACACTTGTATAACTGTGGGCTTTCTCTTTCAGCTATGTCACATTATCTTTTTCCACTCACAAGTCTAAAAGAGAAATAAAGTTTGCTTCTTTGCATCAACTGAAGCCAGACTCAGCTAAAGAAATCAATGTAGTAACATTTACAATCCCGTCAATGTTGAGTCCATAGAGCACGCAAATTTGCTTCTATATAAGTTTGTAGACTAATCACGAAACATCCCCTGACCTGATTTGAGCATAGTTTTTTACCAAAGGGATCATACTGACAGAATTAAGCAGGAACACACAGGGTATACCCACATCCCCATAACAAGTATCACTTGTTTTAAAATGAAATGGTGCAAATGTGATCCTTCCTGCCCCTGGAGACTGTTGGCCAATATTGGTCCATGAGGGCAAATGGAGCAGAGATGATGGATGGAGGGAAGGTCTGAAGCACTGTGAGTATCTACGGTAATGATAGTTTTGAGTTAAGGTTATAGAAATGTTCAGGATGGGCAAAGGTCATTGGCTGAGAACTTAAGTTACTGAGATGACTCATTAGCACGGGGAAGCATTTCAGGAATCTCAGGTGTTAGGGGAACAGGCTCTTATTGGAAGAAAGGAAGCTGAATCTGTAATCCTAACCCAGGTTACTTGACATTTGGCTGATAAAGGTGTGTGGGGATTGAGGTCAGAGATGAGAAACGCCTACTTGTAAAGGGAGTTCTCCATTTTGCTGTAGGCCCAGAAGGCTATCTGGAAAATGGTATACTTCAATCTTAATTAGCAGGGAAACATGCTGGGACTGAGAAGCATAGGGTGTGACCATACATAGTGATGAATTGTGCAGGTGAAATGGTTCAACAAGTGATTGTGCTGGTCACTACACCTGATGGTTTGAATTTAACTCCTGAAATTGAGCTACACTTTGTGATGTGAAGAGAAAGTGATTGGCTGGCAGGGGTTCTGCCGGGAAGTGAGATGGAGTAACCTTGAGCCAATTCTTAACAATATTGATATTCAAATAGGCTACATGAAAACTATAGGGCAAACACACCTTACAATATGGAATAACTAGTATTTTTTTCATAGTGATTCATGTGACAGATTCCTATTAGTGTAATCTTTCTAAAGCTTTGTCTCTATTTAAAACAACAACCATCTGCTCTAGAGACATAAAAGGAAAAAAAAGTTGCAGGAGTATCTCTACCCATCCTCACTCCATTGATGGTAGACTATGCTCTCTGTTAGCAATTACAGCTCCAAATACTGAAGAAAAATACAATTGTGCTTGGTTGTATATGTGCTTAGGGGTGTGTGTGTGTGTGTGTGTGTGTGTGTGTGTGTGTGTGTGTGTTGGTATGTACATGAATGCATGTGTGTGTTGTTATGTATGTAGGTGCATATATATATATATATATATAATGTGTGTGTGTGTGTGTGTGTGTGTGTGTACATTTGTATAAAACCTGATGTCAAAGCTTCAGAAAATCTTGATCTAATTGTTGATGTCATAGCATACTAATAGTGACTGATAGTGTGTTCTCTGCTTTGAATGAGTTCCATAGTTTTAAGACTTGAGCCATTATTTAGAAAGTTAGCAAACCAAGTCAAGTTAAATACCTTTAATTCAAACTGACAAGCAGGTGGAAATAAAAGACAATTCAGCAGAATTCTGATTTAATGTTTCTTTAGTTCTGCATTGAACTCATTGTTTTGTTTTTTTAGTGAATTAATATGCACATACCCACAAGTATAAGCCTCACAATGTAAGTGATATTATCACACCATTTTATCCACGTGATCTTATTAGTGTTTATCCTTTTGATTTAACAATGGCACTAAAGTGAGAGAGGATTTTCTTCATAGGCCTCATTTCAGTGATTTATTTTTAAAAACTATATTGGCCAAAGCTATTGCTAACTTCATATGGCTGAAAAATATAACTCCTGGACACTGCTTTGTTGTTGTTGTTTTAATATATAGCTTTACCATTGTAACTAAAACAATAAATATTCTCTTAAACTTATTGATGCAATACTAATAATTCATATCTGCCAGTCAAGAGGAAGGAGGATACTAATTATTATTAACCAAGCAAACATATATTTCATTCTTTTTAAGGCAAATCCTCTTCAGCATGCTAAGGACTCTCAGCCCACACTAGGATAGTTGAATTTCTGCTTATGTTTCCTACATTCATATATTAAAATATTCCGCTAGCCATGGGGTGTTTCTTCTCATCCACATTTGGTCACTGTGGCATTCACAGCACAGCTGTCTAAACCTACCTTGGAATTTGTATTTTCCTCCAAGATCAAAGTTTAGTGTACTTAGCTGTGGGCTTTGTTGATCCATTCCTCTTGAACTTAGTGTGGGCCCATAATTACATGCCCAATATAGAGAAAAATGTCAAGAAAGAAACAGATTTCAATTTCAAGCTTCAGAGGAGTTCTGATAATAAAAATGTGGTGAAAATGATGGAAACCGCCTTGACTGATGGACTCTTGTTTTTAGGGACAACGTTCAATGTGATGGCTGCGAGAGAGGATACGTGTCAATTCCGAGATTAGGCCTTTGCCAGGACAAGTTGTCATTTTTTCAAAAGGAAAAGCTCCTTTTGATGTTGGAAAAATGTCCAGCCACCCTACTTGTTATGCAAAAACAGTGGGATTGCTTTCTGCATGCCAGGAGCAGGGCAAAGGCACAACACACCCACTGCCGGGGGCCCATTAGCATCTTTTGTCATAATACACAGCAAATGGACCAGTAACTACCCACTGCCAATTAGAGTGATGATGAGCCAACCAAAATAGGCAGGTGAGATGCCTAAGTGCCCCTGTGGTTTGCCAATTACCTCAATTATCTGCAGTAGTTTTGTTGCACCGCCGCCATGAATACAAATCCAAAGGACTGTGGGATTCAGGGGAGATAGGTGCTGTGTAGTGTCCAGAAGCAGGGAAGATAAGAAAGATTTTCAGAAACTGAATCCCAGCCATCGTATTACCCAGTTTCAGCCAGATAAGACACTTTCTGCATTTTGTTTGACAATTCTGTCTCCTCTAGGAAGGGCTCCCTGCACAGTGAAGCATCAATTCCGCTCAAGATGTCACCAATCAATTGTACAAATCATTCTCAATGATTCTTGTTAAGTGGACATTGGAGCAGACAGGCAGCACTGGATGAAGAGATAGAATCAGAAGGAAACTGAATAAAAGTGCTCATACTGTTTCTTGTAGATCTACAGAGAAAAGAAAGAAAGTAAGAGAGTTTCAACCACTGCTATTGCTGCAAACTATGGTGAAAGATTATAAAAGAATCAAGTATTCTTCCGTGCAAAGATTCCGACAATCCTGAAACCCTGAGTGCTTGTCTTGTCAGAAGTTTTCATTCTAGAATCATTAGTAACATCCTTACTGTACTAAGCAAGAACCCCTCTCTGTTTGCCATTGTTCTTATATTCACAGTGAAACAAGGGGAATTCAACACTATTTTAAGGATATTGGAACATTTTTAAATAATAAAACGATGCTAATTTATATGTGTAGCATTTCCAAATAACTTAGAAGAATATATATTCTTGCTACAAATTTGATAAAATCTGAAGCCATTACATTCACATGCTCTTAAATTTCTTTCTTGAGTAGCATATGAAATGTCATTTGAGTAGAACAGTGCAGTGCTCACTGGTAATACAGAAGCTGACTTAATGTTAACAGCAGCAGTCAGAAATCTCAGTGGTATTGCTCTGGTATTGAACTAATAGGTGATCTTTGACAGCCACTGAATCTCTCATCTTCTTGAACTGTAACAACGGTTTGCTTAAATTATAATAGCATATAATGATACCTTGCTTGGAGTCATGTGGCAAGATTTGATTAATTGTCATGCACAGAGCACATTAAAGTCTTTGGATAAAATGTAGTGCTAAAGTGGTTGGCATTAATATCATTCACCCGTTGACAATGTTTTTCTCTGTAATGGTCCAATATACTATCAGTTTTAAGGCACATGTGGGATACTTTGTAAAGTATAGTAGACAATGAGGGTATTTTACTGCTTCTTGTACACACTGGCATTGTGCAAATTAGTCTACTTTATAGAATATTCAATATAGTTACTAAATTCCACACTGACTCTTTTATTATGCTAATTGATAATGTAGTATGTTCCAAGGATTAAAGAAAAATGAAATTAAAGTGAAAAAGCAAAGGGTAACAACTTTACAATGCCTCTTTAATTTAGCAAAATACAATTAAAGTCACACAGTGATAGAACTTCCTGTGAATAGTGAAATGACTATCCTGACAGAGTAAGTGTTACAGAGGGAAGCTGAAGAAAACGCTGTCATCATTCAGAGCCATGGGACACCTGTGTGGGCTCACAGAAAGAAAAGAGAAGACATTCATAGAAGCCACGAAAAACAAGATTCCTCAGCACACTTCTCACACTAAGACATTCTGGGAATCAGGTAAATTGCTCACATCTAAGAGAGACCGAAAATTTGGGACTAGAGAATTAGCTCAGAAGTTAAAAGCTCTTATTGTGCATCTAGAAGCCACAGGTTCAATACCCACAACCCACATGGTGGGTCATAACCATCTCTAACTCTGAAACAGTCTCAGGGAATCCAATGCCCTCTTCTGATCTCTGTCGGTATCGGGGATAAGTGTGGTGACGGTCATATACATAAAATAACAAAGTAAGTAAACCTAAAAGTAACCATATTCATTGTCTTTACTAAAGAAAAAAAGGATACCAACAAATGAATAATCTTTTCAGTTGGTAGTAGAGTTTATAAGCAGACTCAACCAATACTGCCTCCTACACATTCTTACATCCACATAAGAAAGCCATGAGTACATGGTTTTAATGACCAATTAGTAATTCCAATGAGCTTTAATTCTAGAGTTAACAAAATACAGTCTCTTGTGCTTTATAATTCTACAACCAAATTTCTAGATATAATTGAATCTAACTAGAAAAAGAAGAATAGCATAAGACTTTGAGGAGAGATGAACTGAATTGATTAAAGTCTTAGGCCAGCCATTGTAAACTATCTTAGAAGTACCTAGAAATGTCCCCTTACTGAACTTTGGCATTCCTAAGCATATATTCTCCCTTTCTCAGGCTATATCGCTAAAAATATGATAGAGCAGTACCCTTTATTAAGATTAATATATCTCAGAAGAATAGGAGTTCTTGTAAATTAACACACATGCTATATTTTACAGCTTCTTTTAATCACAGAGCTTTTTTTAATCATTGAAATACATGTAGTGTTCTAAAAGTGTATGTTATGTTTGGTACACAAACCAAAAACTGTAAGAACTACCCTGAGGTAAAGGAGCAGGAGGCAGAAGCAGGACAATAAGTCACTTTTCCTGTACAGAATGTCGTCTTCAAGAAGTGGGTGAGAAGAATAAAGTGGAAGTTTAGTTGAGATCTACTATCTGCAATTGTACATATTTATGTGTATTTAATTAGTTCAGTATAGTACTCTAAGTTGTAAAAGCACATGTCCTGGAAAAGAATCAACCAAGAAACCACTTAGGGGATGAAAAGTTTATATCAGCTTACAAGTTCAGGTCACAATCAATCATTTCAGAGAAGAGAAGGTAAAACTACAACATCCACAGTCAAGAATGAAGAAAGAATAGACACACCCTTCTTTGTTTGAGGCTGTACTCTGTTTTCTTACCTTCTACAAGGTTCACACCCTAGGTCAAGGAATGGTGCTGCCCTCAATGGACACGTCTTTTTACTTCAATTAACAATCAAGGCGATCTACCATAGGCATGCCCACTGTCTAACCTGATCTAGACAGTTGATCATAGAGGCACTCACCTTGTGTGATTCTATGTATTTGTGGCAGTTAAAGTTAGCCAGGACATCATGCTTTAACAAATAGATTTTGGAGCTTTAGGTTTGTCATAGGATTACAGGTGATTTTAAAAATATGTCTAGCATTTTTTTTTTTTTTTACTTCCCATATTGTTAGAAAAGAAAAAAATATGTATTCAGCATTTGGGGCAGAAAATAGGATTCTCTTGCTTCTTATTTGTGTAATCTTACTCAAAATGTAGACTATATATAATTGGAATAAAGAAATACAGAACTTTGTATTTATGAGCACAGAAGAACCAACATTTTCATATTTTTGAAGAATAGAACTGTAGCTGTCAGGACCAGAAATGTTCTTATGATGGCACTCAGTATCTACTGTATACATGGTCTAGAAATTGTTTTAGTTAATGTGAAATTTCATAGAAGGTGCTCTGAAGCAAGATAATAAAACACCTTGGGTTCAGGGTGACACTTTTCCTAAGTAGCCATACATCTTCTGAAACCTGGTGCCAGAAGTGGTATTAAAATCATTGATGATAGAAAATTCCTCCTCTGCTGCTAAACAAATGAAGGCTCATCATGCACACCGAGGATACAGAAGGAAAATGAATTCCCATTCTTCTCATAATATTTCTAGAAGAGAGTCATCATTAGTAACAGAAATAATACAAGGGAGTGGGCTCCTGACAGTTGAGATTTATGTGTGGTGTGTTTATGTAGGTCTCTGCGCAGCTGGATTTCTTCTGAGACCTGGCCTCCTCCATAAAAGGTAGTCGCTCATTTTCTATGGACCATCCAAGCTAAAGAAAACAGTTCTACTAACTTTCCATAAGTTAGTAGTAAAATGTGCATCATATGTTTTCTAAAAAATTTCAAAACTTCTATCATATATTTTTAATTTTATACTTTTAATGTTAACTGAAAAAAAAAGAAATAGCAGTTCATCCTTTTGTACATGATTTGGAGCATTTGAAGTCAATATTTAGGTCATGATACATAGAAATTATTTTCTAGGTTTTACTATCTAGAATACAGTGATGGCAGTTTTACATGCAAAATAAACAATAATGCATACAACCCTCTGAGTGTATATTATAGTATATTATAGATATAACCCCATGGCATGTTACATTCAAATACAGTAATTGAAATGGTTAAGAGTAAGGCAAAGATTATATTCCAAGCTTCAATTCTGTTTTTTATTTTATAAACATTTCATGTTCCTAATTAAATTCCATATTCTCATTACTTTTACATTCATTTCACCATTATCAGTACCATGCTCTAGAAGTTAAGGAGGGACAGGTCTTGTTTTAGGAGCAGGGATGGTACTTTTAAGAACTGAGCATGTGAGTTCCATGTGGGCATTCTACCCTGGGTCTCTGCACCAAGTTTTGAGGGTTCTATCTACTGGGAGTCTGCATTTTTTTATGACCAAAAATTTTACTGTTTTAAATATTTAATTTTTATAAAAGTATAGTGAAAATTAAGTGAGATATTCAGGAAAGACACACAACACAAAAACAAACAACACCAGAGGTTCTTTTAGAATTTATCTCCAAAAATAATAATTTTTCACAAAAAGAATACTGGCACCTTGTAGACTTCACTGAAATTACTACTTAGTATAGAAATGACAGCAGTTATGCTCTACGATCAAGAATTGACAAATGGGACCTCATAAAATTGCAAAGTTTCTGTAAGGCAAAGGACATTGTCAATAGGACAAAACGGCAACCAACAGATTGGGAAAAGATCTTTACAAATCCTATATCCAATAGAGGGGTAATACACAATATATACAAAGAACTCAAGAAATTAGACTCCAGACAACCAAATAACCTCCTATTAAAAAATGGGGTATAGAACTAAACAAAGAATTCTCAACTGAGGAAATTCGAATGGCCGAGAAGCACCTAAAGAAATGTTTAATATTCCTATTTATCAGAAAAATGCAAATCAAAACCACCCTGAAATTCCACATTACACCAGTCAGAATGGTCAAGATCAAAAACTCAGGTGATAGCAGATGCTGGCGAAGATGTGGAGAAAGAGAAACACTCCTCTATTGTTGGTGGGATTGCAAGTTGGTACAACCACTCTGGAAATCACTCTAGCAGTTCCTCAGAAAATTGGACACAGCATTACCTGAGGACCTAGCTATACCACTCCTGGGCACATACCCAGAAGATGCTCCAACATATAACAAGAACACATGCTCCACTATCTTCATAGCAGCCTTATTTATAATAGCCATAAGCTAGAAAGAACCCAGATGTCCTTCAACAGAGGAATGGATACAAAAAATGTCATACATTTACACAATGAAATATTACTCAGCTGTTAAAAACAATGAATTTGAGAAATTCTTAGGTAAATGGATGGGACTAGAAAATATTATCCTGAGTGAGGTAACCCAATCACAAAAGAACATACATGGTATGCGCTCACTGATAATTGGATATTAGCCCCAAAGTTCCCAATATCCAAAATACAACTCACCAACCACATGAAGCTCATGAACAAGGAAGACCAAGTGTGGGTGCTTTGGCCCTTCTTAAAAGGGGTAACAAAATATTCATGGGAGCAAATCTGGAGACAAAACATGGGACAGAAACTGAAGGAGGGGCTTTCCAGAGACTGCTTGCTCCACCTGGGTATCCATCTCATGTGCAGTCACCAAAGGCAGACACTTATGTGGATGCCAGGAAGTGCATGCTGACAGGAGCCTGATATAGCTGTCTCCTTAAAGGTCTGCCAGAGTCTGAAATATACAGAGGCTGATGCTCACAGCTAACTATTGAGCTGATCATGGGGTTGCCAATGGAGGAGTGAGAGAGAAGACCAAAGAAGCTGAAAAGGTTTTTGGCCCCATGGGGGAAGCAACAATACCAACTAACCAGAGCTCCCAGGGTCTAAATCACCAGCCTGTGAACACATAGGAAGGGACCCATGGCTCCAGCTGTATATGTAGGGGAGGATGACAGTGTCAGGCATAGGTGGGTGGATGAGGAAGTCCTTGGTCCAGTGAAGGCTGTAAGCCTCAGTATGGGGGAGATCGTGGGTGGAGAAGTGGGAGTGGGAGGGTGGGTGGGGACATATCCTCATAGAAGCAGGAGGAGGAGAAATGAGATAGAGGATTCCTGGGTGAGGGAGAAATGGAGAAAGGGGATTACATCTGAAATATAAATAAAATATCCAATAAAAAATTTTAAAAAAATGAAATGACAGCAGCATTAACTGCAGAAATTATTTTATCTTTACTGATATATTGCTATTTTTGAATATCTTTTATTTATAAGTTTAAAAAAAAGAAAGATAACCAAAATCATTAGGCCTGAATTGATTTTTCTTCTATATACCTTAAGTTGAAATCTTAAATTTAAATTTTTTCCCTAAAATTTGTTTTAAAATGCTATACCTCTTTTGCACTTATCTCAAATTGTTTTGATTTATACATTGACAACGCAGATTATCTTCCAATATACAGAGGATTAAAATTAAATAAGGCATGGATATTTAGTGGACTACATTTTTTTCTTAAGAATGATGAGGCATGGTAATGCAGAGAAATATTTGGACTCTGTCCTCAGTTCCTGCTACAAAGATCCTAAATTCTGAAGAATTTACATAGACAAAAGAGACAGAAGAATCTCCTGTTCCAAGGCAATTCACAGATGGTTCAAAAATTCAGCTGGTCTCCAAAAAGATCAGCTTGATGAGAAGGTTGCAGCTTCCAGACCTCACCTACAACATCTGGGGAACTGTGGGGTCTGGGATCTGAGTGAGTCAACCATGGCCAGTGAAAATCTTGGTTAATATATCTGTGTATTAAGAAGCCAGTGAAGACAAAGGTTCTTGTACCGAGAACCCTTCCTGGCCCAGATATCTATCTAGCTGGTTATTTATGCCCTTTATTGTAAACTAGTAAATATAAAATACATTTCTTCACATTAAGAGTTATCAAATTTGGGATGAGAAAAAAGACGTTGGCTTTGTAGCCAAGTCAGAGAAAAGTATAGGTAATGTGGGGACTCCAATGTCTGCACTGAGAGCAATCTTGCACAACTGGGTCCTTCAATGTCTGTAGTCTGGTGCCACTGCTAGCACTAGATGAGATTTAAGTCGAACTGTAAGATGCCTAATTGCATTAGAACTGGTTGTTATCATCTCATAAAATTGACTATCCCAATTCCTAAATCTATACTTCTCATAATTTATTATAAGACATTTTTTTCAAGGTAAGAACAGTTTTATTTAAATGTTCTGTTTTTAATATGGTCAGATCAAATCATATCACTGGGTCAACCTAGGCTGGCTAACATATGGCAGAGCTAAGATACATAACGTCTTTACCTGAGTCTCTCCTACCTTCCACTGAAGTCACTTCCTGATCAGACCACCATTTTAAAAAAATTTCCATTAAACAAAGTCCTCCATAGATTTCAAACAATTGGACAAGCTAATTATGGTACATCTAAACAATGTTCAAAAATAACCCTAGGGTGTGATTTATTTAGTTTACAGAGAGCTCAATGTCTCTGGGATAAGTATGTTACTATTTCAATACAAAATAATAGAAATCATATTATTACTAAGATTATTTATGGATGCATAATTAGAAACTCATTAGGGAATTTTAAGAAAATTCATCTTGGATCAGAACCATACTCCTTACCACCAATCAAAGATACTGCACACACTCTATCAGCTATTTACCCCGCTAACATGGGAATTACCATAGGTACTATATTTTATTTTAATAATAATTAATTGTTTTATTTTTTTCCTAAAATTTTAATGTAGACACATGTTACTATAATACAATTTGAATTGAGAATAAGTATATTTACATGCATTCACATACCTAAACATTTCTTCTTAATGTAAAGGTCAGCACCGTTAACTTTGAAAGATTTAGGTTCATGTTGTAGAGAAAGCTGTTTTCATTATATGATATAACAATGATTGGTAAATCAGAGTACTCAACACCTACAGTGACAAGATAATAACAACAAAAGATTTCCTTGCCAATGCATACTTTTTGTCTTTGTGTGTGTCAATTCATTATTAATCTGCAGCAGCCATTGAAGCAAATTTCCACTACTAAGTATAGTAACAACATTTGAGCATGTATTTTTCTTAAATGCACATGTGAACTTGTCATATGTGAGTTTGTTGCATGTGAGCAAGCATAGACTGACCTTGTGATGTGATTTGACCTGACCATATATGTTGAATATAGTAGAAAAAAGTCAATTATTTAAAAAAAAAAAAAACTAAACAAATGTACAGAAAAATAATCAAATAAAACAAAGAATCCTTTCTACACAAATTTCATTTACCCAAGTTAAAACTTTAATAATGAGATGTTTATCTTTAAAAACAAAAGTCTTCTTTAAACTATCATAGTCTCCCTGAATCACTCAAGTTTCAATTCGATATTTTAAAAGTCAAAATGCATTTGTAAGAATTAAGATGTAGGCTTCTTTTTATCCTCATAACACAATAGATGTGTTAGTTACCTTTCCTGGTGCAATGACAAAAATACATCCTGACTGTCCTTGTGGACTCCCAGAGACTGAACCATCAACCAATGAGCATATGAAAGCAGAACCTAGGCCTCTTTCCACGTAAACAGGCATGCAGCTTAGTCTTCATGCAGGTCCCCAAACAACTGGAGCAGCTTCTCTCCCTGAATCTGTTGCCTGCCTGTGGAGGCAGGTAGGATTCCAAGGAAGGCATGGTAGTAGCACCAGCAGAGACAGCTGCCCCTAGGCAGGGAAACAAACAAACAAACAGAGAACAGAAAGTCAGACAGTACCATAAGTCTTCAAGATGCATCCACAATGACCACATTTTCTACTGTGGCTTCACCTCCTAAAGGTTCCACAAATTTCTTACCATGTCCTTAGCTAGGAACTAAGTTCATATGTATGAGACTGTGGAGCCCGTTTCACACTCAAATCCTAACAATAAAATTTGATAATAATATATTGTTTAAAATATTTAAAATTATCTATTCTCTAACTGTAGAAGCATCTGGACACCTCTTTCTAGCCTAATAATCTTTCAAATTACAAATTAGTATGCTCAATCTCAAATACACCTATCACAGACAAACGTACAATTTGGGAATTTTTTGAGCCTGTGCAAGGCTAACCAAGCCAAAGCCACATCTTAAAATTAATTTCATTCTCTATTATAGCATTGTTAAAAACCCATGGGATAAACATAATTTTCTTAGGGTTAAACACATAGATGTTTTCATTTTAATTTATATTTTTTTTATCACAGCATAATAATATTGACATTACATCCAAATATGTACCTTTGGTTTGCATATCAAGTCTTACTTTTTCCTGTTAATTTAGTTATTTATTCATTTTATGTCCTGATTGTAGCACTCCCTCTGAGTTCCCCCATCACATGACCTCTAACCTTACTTCCCACTCCCCTTCAGTTATAGGAAGAAGAAGAGGGAGGTACCTTCTGGCGAATCAACCCACTCTGGCACCTCAAGTCACAGCGGGACTTGGTATATCCTCAACCAATGAGGCCACAGAAGACAGCCAAGTTAGTGAAACAGGATCCACAGGCAGGCAACAGATTCAAGGACAGAACCCGCCTCAGTTGTTGGGGGACCCACACAAAGACCAAGCTGCATGCCTGCTATAAATGTGTGTGGGGCCTAGGTCCAGTATGTTCTTGGGTCACAGGTTCAGTAACTGAGAATTCCCAAGGGACTTGTTTGCAATCATTTCTTATCACTAATTTTATTTCTATTGTATTTTATATGAGGAAATATTACTACATCGTCATGCAATAATTTTAAATAACTAAATTTCATTTATCCTTATTTGATGCCATATAAATAACTCTTACACACTCCAAAACTCTAAGAATGTTCCACTACAAACTAGGTTTCAATGTTGAATGGTATGCCAAATGAATACCAAGTCTATCTGAATCATGAGTAGGCTCTTTCAAGTTTACCAGCACTTGATAAAAAAAAAAGAAAAATGACTTGGAAATGTTATTGCTATTTTAGACTGTCAACTTGATGGGATTCAGAATCACCATGGAAGCAAGCATATGAATATTTCTTTGAAGAATTTTCTACAGTAAGTTAACTGATGTGGGAAAACCCAATCTAATGGGGATAGCACCATTCTATGGATTGTGTCCTGGACTCAACCAAAAGAAAAAGGTGACTGAGCAGAAGTGTTCCCCTCTCTCTCCTTCCTGACTGAATCAGCAAGCTGCTTCAAGCTTCTGACACTACAACTTTCCCCAAAATAAGGAACATACCTCAAAATGAGAGCCAAAATAAGCCTTCTCTTTTTCAAATTGCTTTTATCAGGTACTTTGTCCTAGCATGAATAAAGTATCAAATACAATGAATAATACATAACCAGAATAGGAAACAGAGTCAGGACATGGTTTGTTCTCAAGATACGAATGTCTGTTTTCACCAATCACACAGAATTCCAAGGACCCACAAATCCACAACTTAGTCTTATGCCATAGGATCTCAAATATCCTTATTCTATAACAGACCTAGAAGCTTATACTCTGAACTTGATGTCTCTATATGATTTAAATGAGGTCATTCTTCATCGAATTTTTTCATGAACTCCTTTTTTCCAAGAGTTCCTCAAAATGGAAAGCAGTGTCTTTCCATTGGTGTCTGGAAATTGTTTTAGGAACTGAAGGGACTTCATATTTAAGAGATTATCTAGAAACTTTTTTGCAATGGAGTAAGTAGCTTGTAAAATGTCAAATTCTCTCACAGTTAAAATTCAACTCCTAAAAGTAGTCAGAAGAACTAAATGTTTATCTATTTTCTTTGAAAAATGAAATCTTCTGGGTATGTATCCTATTCAAAGCACAGGGCATATAGATATTATTCATAGTTGCATTAGTTGAATGATCTAAATTTTGGAAATAATCCATTGGAAGCACATACATTCCCTTTTATTGAGTCATTCTACTCATTAGCTCTCTACATGCCTGTCCTCGATGATTATTGAAGATCGTCTCTTAGTTTTAAAAAAAAAGTAGTAAGTAGGTGACTGAACCAATAAAAGTTTAACATCTTTCTAAGTGCTGTAGAGATAGCATTTTACATGATTACTGGATTTTTCATGAAATTTTATCCAGAGATTGAGCTAGATATATCTTATTGTGTGTTAAATTACTAAGTAATAGACAGAACTAGACCAATACAAATACTTTTTGCAAATTAATCATAGAGTGGTTATGTAAAACACTTTCCTACTTCCCCAAATTTCCTGGCATAATCTTTCTCTTTTTAATGTAATGAATCTGTAAGCTCTCCAACTTGGGTTTATTAATATGGAATGCTTTGTAGATTACAGTTTCAAAAGTAAGTATGAGAATTTAAAACCAATATATTCATATATTAAATATCAGGATTTTTATACTTGCTATAGATGTCTCACTTAAGTAAATGATTTAAACTATGTCTGGTACTGCATTAGTCAGTGTGGATGCAATGAATAAGACTCAACATTGAGACGTTGTGTCTGGATAGTAAGAAAACAGTAAAATCCATGTGAATATGGCAGGAATACAGTGTTGCTGAGTTGACGCAGATGCTTAGGAAAGATGCTAATTCCAGGAGGACTGTAAGTAGGAAAGGAGAGAGTTAATGGTGGGAGCCTTGCAGGCAGATGGAGAACTTAAGAACATACTGAGCTGGGATTTTAGGGGAGTGTGAAAGGTGACAAACTAGAGACTTAGAGCAGAGGATTTCCAGACAGACTAAAAAACATGATAGAAATGACAGTCTGCGGTGAGCCTGAGGGTTTGATGTGCTGAGATGAATGGGAGAAAGTGATTTGAAATGAAACTGTAACGGTAGGTTGAAATTACAAGGTCTGTAATTTTACTAAAGCATTTGATTTTTTTTTTCTGCCTTGGAAACAGCAAAACAGTCATGTTTAGGCACCAAAGCAACAACAGTACACAGTAAACTATCTTATTGTATCCCAGTTGCTATTACCTAATGCCACAGGGTCCTTAGTAATTTGAACATAGGAACATTTATTTGTCTCAATTCTAGATTCTGGGAGTCCAATATTGAGATGGCGCTCTCTTTGCTGTCCTGTCTGCTTTGGAGAGACCTCTTTGCTCCTATACCCTCACAGTTCAGAAAGATAGAACAAATCTTCTCTGGACAATAAGTGTATCTTGTTCATCACGGTTTCTTGTGTCCTAGAAGTTCTACTGCATTCCAGGACTGTACATTCTAATACAAATTTTGAAGAGATATGTTGAACTCATGATAATTGCCTTTAAAAATCTAAACATTATTTTAAATATTGCCTTGGTGAAGGAACTGCATAGAGAATGTAGTAATGAGAGAAGAAAAATGAGTATTTTATTTTCTCATGCAAAGTTATAAAATTACCTTTCATAGGAAGTAAGAAGGTGATCATATCTGAGGATGAACTCACCATTAATTCTTAGTTCATGATCATCCAGAGATAAGAAGGGTCTCTTAAGAAGGGTCTTAAGAGTCACATGCTAAAATGACAATTCTCAACCGGAGTAGAACTGTATACTGACAAGATGGCTGGAGTGAGGGACAGGAAGAAAGAACCCATGTCTGGAGAACTTTGTATGTGGAAGGAGCTTTACTGAACTCATTTGATCAATCACTAAAACTTTACAAAAAAAAAAAAGAAGAAGAAGAGCAGTGAATATTCATAACAGGAAAAATGACTTTTGGTCTATAGATTGTTGCGCTATGTCCATATTTTAGGATGAAAAATCTGGATCAAAGAATCTAATTCCAACAAACTGAATGATAAGTAACATGTAAGTTTCTAGAAGTGTGTAAGCCAATATATTTCCACATTTGACATGGTTAGAGACCAGGGATCCCAGAGAATGACTTAGGTTTTTCTTAGCTCTTTTCCCCTAAGGAAGAACCCCTTTTCTGTAACCCTCACTGAGGAGGTGATTAAAACCTGGAGGCTCCTGTATACCCGGGATGCACATTGGTGTGAGTAGCTCAAATTCTCACCCTTCCATTTCTCCATCTAGTAAAACCTTATGAATTCCAGAACAGCTACCCTTGGTGGTATCCCACCACTCAACACCTATCTTCCTGTGGTAGAATATATCTGCCTGTTTTTCTTTTATGTTTCCTATAATAAAGTATATATTCTACATCTCATCCTTTGCAGTCCATGAATTTTACTCTTTAAATTTGAAAAACAAAAAAGTCATCCTTGTTGGAGAAAAGCTTGAAGCAATTCTACTGAAGTCAGGAATGAGATGCGGACAACCACTATCCATACTCCTTTTTAATGCTATGCTCAAAATATTGTCTGGAGCAGTAAGGCAAGGGAAGAAAATTAAATGGATAGAAACATAGGAAAAGGAATTTAAACTATATTTATGTGCATGTGGCATGAGCCTATATATTAGATATCCCCAAAACTCTACAAGACAACTCCTAAAAATAATTACTTTAGAAAATGAAATGGCAGGATACAGAAACAAATTGCATAAATCAAGTTTTTTGTATACACCAAGGACAAACATGAGGAGAAAGGGATCTCAGACACACTCCCATTCATAGTTGCCTCAAAAAACAAAATAAAATATCTAGAAGTAAACCTAATCAGGGAGTGAAGTACCTCTACAGTGAAAATATTAAATCTCTAAAAAGAAATAAAGATACAAAGAGACACTAGGAAATGGAAAGATGTCTTAGACTAAGGAATTGGTAGGGTAATATTGTGAAAATAACCATATAACCAAAATACATTTAAATAATCAATGCAATCTCAACCAAAATTCCCATCATATTCTTCACAGAAATAGAAAAAAAAACAATCATAAAATTCATATGGGACCAGATAGCCAAATCAATCTGAACAAACCTAACAGTGCTGAAAGGATTACTGTGCAAGATCTTAAGATAGATTACAAAGTTATTTAAAGAAAACAATATACCTGTCACAAATATAGGCAATTAGACTAATGGAACAAAATTGAAGACCCAAATATGAGTACATATAATTTCAGTCATTTAATTTTAATAAAGATGTCAAAATATAAGTTGAAGAAAAGAAAGCATCTTCAAAAATGGTGCAGGGAACACTAGATGTCAACAGGGAGAATAAAATTAGACCATACCTATTGCCTAGCACAAAATCTAACTCCAAGTAGATCAAAGACCTACACATGAAATCTGAAACTGCTAAAACTAAACAGACAGTATCTTAACCCTAACCCTAACCCTAACCCTAACCCTAACCCTAACCCTAACCCTAACCCTAACCCTAACCCTAACCCTAACCCTAGGAAAGGTCTTTCAGAATAGTACTCCCTTTGCCAAAATTTAAGACCAAATGACAAGTAGGATTTTATGTAACTAGAAAAGCTGCTGCAGAATTAAAAAAATAATTAACCCAACAAAGAAAAATCCACAGAATATAATAAAATTTTTTTCAGCTACACATCTGACAAATGATTAATACTCAGAATAGACAGAAAACTTGAAAAAAATCAAAGTATGTGTCTGGTATCTAGATTCGAGTTTCAGAGGTTTATTCAGTTATCATCATGGAAGAAAACTTGGCAGTATTCAGGCCAAAGTGGTGCTGGAAAAAGAGCTGAGAGTTTTACATGTTGATCTGTGGGAGCAGAAGGATTAGGCTTACCTTGAACATATGAGGCATCAAAACCTGTCTCCACAGTGAAACATATCCTCCAACAAGGCAACCATCCTAATTATGTCACTCCCTATGTAACAATCTTTCATACACAAGAGTCAATTGGAGCCATTCCTGTTCAAACTACCACTCTAGTAAATGGGCAGAATGAGAAAAATCATCTTGAGTGTTGTAACCAGACCCAGAAAGACAACTATTCCATGTTCTTTTTCATCAGAGGCTCCTAGCTTCAAGTAGTCAGATGTGAATACATATCCTTGACTTAACTGTAGTAGCCAGAAAATTAAAAAGAACAATTGCTGGGGTATGGCATGGGGGAAAAACAGAAAAGGGCATCGCCAGGTACAAGTCATATGATAGGGGAAATGGGGAAAATTAGCTCTCTAACTGAGAGGGTAAGATAAATTAAGAAGAAGTGAGAAACATAATCCCAGTGAAATATTTGAAAATGCCATAAGCAATCATTCTAATAAAACCACCAACAAAAATATTCTACAGAACATATAACTTTGAATATACAGATATATACAGTTTAAATGAAATTTTCTCGCCTGAACTGTCCTTCTATGAGCCAAAATAAACAAAAACACCAACACCAAGTAAAAGAAACCTTCTTGTGAGCTGGTATTCAGCATTGTCCAAGAGACTCCAAAAATATTACAAACTATTGCTTCTGCCCTTGGTTGGCCTCAGAAATGGAAGGTAACTTCCTATTCCTGAAGATACCATGCATTTCATACACAAGGACCAGAATACCTGTAAATTGACATTATTCTAAGCCATCTCCTGGAGGACTGGCCCATGATATCAGAAAGGACCATGCAAGCTTCCAAGAAAAAAAGCCACCAAGAATCTTTTAAGCTGTAAACCACAGTAAATACCAGCATGGCAGGATGAGCACAATTGTGGAGCAGTGGCACATACAACTCTGTGGAAACTGATAGTTCTTTAATTATATGTAATATCCATTCAAAAAGAGGGAAATCTTGCTTAGTTGCCTAGTCAACCACTTAGGTGTAGTGACGTCACAGATATTGGAGGCAACCTACAACTACTACTTTACTAAAGCAGCATAAGACTACATTCTAAATATTTGTTTTTATACTCATAGATGAGTGTAGTCCTTACCAATCACTAAAGAAAGTTCTCAGGGACCATTACAGAAACTCACAACCAATCAAAAATACAGAGGTGTAGAACCTCTTGCAAAACAACTCCTATACCTCAGGAAACATTTCAGAAGTAGGAATGGAAAGATTGTAAGTCAGAAAATCAGGGAGTTTGCTGTGATATTGTGTCTCCTAGCGGTGTCAAAAGGTAAACTCATACAGTCTCACCAACATGACTACCCAAATATAAGCACAACAAAAATGACACCAATGAGCATGCAAATCAAACGGAGAAAACATGAAAGTTCAACTCTACACAAAGAGCTAAAGCCAACTAAGAAATGCTTAGAGCACAGAAATAGTCTTCTCAATGGAAGAAAATTAGATACCAATTGGCTGTCCAATACCAAATAGACAAACATATAAACATACATACAGACAATATTATACAGACTGATTGTATTACATTTAAAAATATGTATTTATAGAGATATATATGAATACAGCAAAAATCAATTTTAAAAACAGGTCATAAATTTGAAAGAGAGCAAGGAGGGGCATCTAGGAATGATTAGAGAGAGGAAAAGATAGAGTGAAATGATTTGGTCATATTATAATTTCAAAAATAATAAAAATAAAAAATAAACTTACAAGATGAGATTCAAGGAGTCACTGGCTCAGTGTAGCCTTGGTAACTGTTAAGTTTCCTGGACCCTAGATCTCTGATCTAAGCCAAACTAAGAGCCAAGAAAGGCTCTATTGTTTTCAAGGACACCCCAAAATTCCTGTATAATTTTTGGTGCATGGGCCATGAAACTGAATAAGGGTGAGTACATAGTACATTCTAATTCATCTGCTCCAATAGTTCCTTATATCTGCATTCCTTTCTCAGCTGTGGGAAGCAGCCATGATCCATCCACCTCCTTTTTCTTCCTTTGTTCTTGTCCCCCTGTAACTTTGATGACATAGATTATTCTTTTTGTCTTCTTTGAGATGGCCGTCCCATTGTGCCTTGGGGCCCTTGCTTTTATTTTGCTGTAACATTGACAGAATAAGGAATAGGGGTAGCCTTATGCTGTCTCTTTTGGAGCTCTTTGGATATTATTGTATTCTCTAGATTCTCTACTGTGTTCTCTAGATTAAGGGCACTTAAATCCATCTTACACATGGCAAATCGCAACATGGCTATTCTAATTCAGGCAGCCTGACTTCTAGCCTTCTTCAAAAGGCAATCCACACATAGTACTATCATTCTTGGCTGCTATCTGTAGTATGGAACATAATATGGAATGATAGATTATGAATTTATGACAAAGGGTCAGAAAAAACTTTTAAGAGAATTTTAAAGTCTCTGCCCATAAGTCAGACAAGACACAGCCCTGCCAAATTACACACTCTTTGGAAACGGCTGAATCTCATGACATGTAAGGTTCAGTATATGTTCCAAATGGTTTTTAGGAAGTATGATTGGTTCAACATAAGCAGATTAAAATTAAGCAAATAAAATGCACGAAACTCATGAAGGCCTTCGTGTATATATAACATAAATTAAAGTGGGGTGGTCTGATAGATTACATTACTTCATAGATAAGATGAAGGGCCACACTGATTTAAGACAAAAATTTCACTTACAGATACATATTGAGCGTGGGTATATGCTTTCAAGCAGTTAGTCCCCCAAATCTGCTAGATCCTAATAAGGCCGAACAGTTCTGTCAGTTTGGTCTTCCTTGAACATGAGTGCTAGCTGCCATGTACCTATAACATCATAAAGTTTAGAGATCAAAGAATGACTCTTCAAAATCAATCATTTTAGTCTAAAAGGGAAAAATATCATCTGTCTCTTGAAAGTCTCTGTTCCCATTGCACAATCTAGTAAGGGATACAACACTGCCCAAATCTATGCAAAAGACAAGCAGGGTGGGTTCTTTAGTTCAACATCTTATTCCTAGATTCAACTGCAACTTTGTTGTTCAATATACAACAGATTCTCTCACTTCTGTCTCCTCTATTCCAAAACAGTAACCCTTTTCTATCATCTTCAGTTTTACAGAGGAACAAATACTTTTTGTGTATTATTATATACTGGTAAATTGTTGTGGATATTTGATTGACTAAAAATAATGGCTCTAGAAATGGGAGGGATTTGGGCCATTTAGTTTAGACTAAGCCTGTTTTTTTTCCATGTGTCTCAAAATTTTGAGTCTAATACCCTGACTGTGACAGTAAGAAAAGAAAAAAAAATTAATAAAGAAACCCCAAAAGTAAAGGTATTATGTCCTGGAAAACAGTAACAAAACCTATTTCCAACAGCAATTACTAGTGTTTATCCCATGATATAAAGTTGCCTTTAATAAAATCTGATAATGAAAAGCTTTCAATTGAGAAACCTCTAATTAAAAGTTTTGTTGATCAGTACCCCATATGGAGACTTATGAAGCATTATGAAGTCTTTCTCAGTAAACCTTTGCTAGATAGTACCAATATCAATTCCATGATGCTTCGCTCTTCATCTGTATTTTCTCTCATGTGTTACTTGTGCTCATTGACAACCAAAATCATAGCCACCAGAATTCTTTTCTATAGAGCCATTGGGTTTCCAGGACCCTAGCTTTTCAAGGGAAACTCCATCATTCTCAAAGACAAACCAGTATCCTTGTAGTGCATCCATCATGGAAATATCATTTGTATGTGAAACAATTGACAAAAAATAAATGTAAAAATGATAACTTGCCACATAAAGCTGCCACACTGATTTAAGACAAAAATTTCATCCATTTAGTTTAATAGTTAATTATTAAATATCAGGTGAGAAAAAAATGAATTTATATCTCCTGCCTTGAAGACAATATCCATCTAAAGAAAGGAGACAGACTTGCAGAGGAGACCAAACTCACTCTGGCAACTGGGGAAGGCTCAGGCTTGCTGGCCATTTGTCTGCATTCACAGTGGGTGGGTGATCATTGAGACCACAGCTACACATCTGCTATTTCTCTGCTTACTCTCATGTTCCACAGCCATGGAAAAGTCACTGGCATTGAGCACAACTTTTGTAAACACATGTCCTGGTTGATGAGCACAGTATGAAATGAGAACTAGAATACCAATTTTTAAAATTTGGGAACTGCTAAGATAAGGGGTTGAGTAACTTGCTAAGCAAATAGCAGTGAGGAGAGCCAAAGTTCGAAATCCAAGGCTGAGGCCAATTTAATAAGACTGCCTGCTTCACTCACTCATGCACGCTTACTCATCACTTACATATAAACACACTGAAATTGAGAAGCTGAGAGAATAAAGAGGGGTTTGACTTTGGGTCATTTATTATAGACTCAATAGAGAAGTGATTGTCATTCAGTCTACCTAAAATGCTAATGCCCTTGAAAATAAGACTACCATAGGTAAATGTGAAGTGCCATGGTTTGTAAAGCCCTAACTAGCCAAACAGCAAGTCCCTGCAGCAGGTTTGCATCCGATGCTGGTCTGTTTTCCATGTTCAAAGATGTCATCATACCAGTGAGGACCTAGAGAACTTATCATGGAGGTTGATAGAGGTCTTGCAATGAGACACTATAGGGTGTGCATTCAAACTCTCCCACTTTTCAGTGGCCCTAATTGCCACAAAATAAGTGATAGTTGAGAATCAAAATGACCTTTTAAGTTAGGTCAGCCTAGACCTAAATACTTGCATATGTACTACATAAATAAAGATACATGAACTAAGGGCAGAGAATCATCCATTTAAGATGAATAAGATGAAAAGTACATTTAGTAGACATGGAAGTTTTTCAGAGCTCATAACTTTTGATCAACATTCCTGAAAATCTATAGAAATCCAGTTAAATTTATGATCCATGCAAGTCTCATTATAAATTAAGTCGTAAGTTAAATAAAGACCAAAAGTCATATATTGTTACCTTTACTTTATTTCTTTATTTTATTTCTATCTTCTTATTTTTATTGGCATATAGAATATTTGTACAATACATCACACTGCAAAAAACATTGATTTTGAGTGAAAAATTAATATATGCAATAAGATTCATGTTTACCATAGGATCTAATATTAATTTCCTCTCATATTGACTTAAATAGGAAAGAAATTTCAGTCTTCATATTGGTCTATGAGTCTTACTTTTACCACCAGATCCAAGCCTAAAAGAGTACAACTAATGAAGAAGGCACTTAGTAATAATTAATATTGATATTTAATTTTACAATTTACCATTTGACTGTGTAACACTGAAATGCCTTATTAGTGGTATTCATTTTCTTTGGGATATTAAATGACAAAATCTGGTGAGGATGTAAATGTAAGTAGCTTTCTGGCCTGGGGAGAATGCTCAGTTGGTAATGCACTTACAAAAGAAATACATGAAGAACTGTGATTGGGTCTTTGAAACCCGTGTACTGCTTGATGTAATAGCAGTTGTCTGTATTCCCAGCATGCCTATGGAGAGATTGAAAGAAGGAGAACTGGAAAATTCTTGGATGTTTTCAGGGTACAGCTATCCTAGTCTACACAGTAGCAAACAAGACTTGGTGTCAAGTGAAATGGAAGAGAAAGACTAATCCCAAAAGTTGTCTTCTTACCTACACATGTATGTGTACTCACACTTGTACATATATACAATACACTGACACAGAAACACATACACACACACACACACACACACACACACACCAGATTTAAAGAAAGTTCACAAGTTTCCAATTTGTTGATTTTTCTTTATGGTTTCATGCACAAAGACCTATAGGTTCTCAAGTTCAGACAATTCTAAGGCATGTTCTCTGGCAAGAAAGTAACCAACTTTGTCATCACAATCTCAATGAGTGAACCGCAGCCATGTGAAGCTACATCCTTTATAATAAATACAGTTTTATAGCAAACTGCGGGTATGTGGGCTATGTTCTGCAGGAGTAAATCTGTCTGTTCATTTGGCAATTGGTCATTAATATTTGCACAAATTGATCACACTGTTAAATCCTGAGGAATCCACTGAAGATTCTTGCTCAAGACCTACAGAAGCAGACTTGGACATATAAGAAAACATGTGTACAGTAGAAATGTGGGACTATACAATGATGACTATAAATATCTAAAACTGACTGAAAATTAACTACTTTTTAGAGTATAATGCCTAGAGATGACTTCATCGCATTTCAACAATAGCCACTCAAGTCACGATAGCCATACACAAATAAATCTTTATATTGTGAGTAGACATATTCATTACTTTCAATTAGAGTGCTGAATATCAACACAGCAACATAAGAGCTATGTTGATTTACTGATAATACTAAATATTAAATGAAATTTGCCAGTATTCAATATGAAAATCTTAAAGAAATAACAACTGTCACAAAACACTAATAAACACTTATAATAGTCTATAAACCATCAAGTTTTACCCTTAAAGATTCTAGGAGTTTAATACCAGTGATCATCGAAACTATAATGGCAAATAGGTAATGATATTGAGAAATTTCACACATTTCCCCAAGAGTCTTGTGCAGGAGTACCAATGTATTTATTATATATCAAGAGAGTGTCTCCATACTCCATAATCCAGTGCCTTTGAGAGCTCACATTCTATAGTTCTCATTTTTCGTAAATGGTCAAAATACAAAGGCCAGTAGAATATCTCAAAGTTACTAAAAATTAACAAACTTCTATGTAGTTATACGGCAATTCCTTATTAGATCATCTTAATTATCAGAACTGACATCTGGGATATATCTATCATTCTTGTCACCATTTCAAATTTGCTTAAATAACAATAATCTTAATAAAAATAAGATGGATCAAATGCTTTGTTTTGTTTTTCACTATAAACACAATCACAGAGACATTAAGTTCTTGAAAAGCCAAGTGAGATTTTAAAAGAATTACTAGAGACTTTGAAAGAGGAACAGCTAAGAAAAGCCACCAAGATCAGGTTTCTAAAACATGGTATTTGCAAAGAAATCAAAAGGATTGACATTTTGGAAACAAGGATGGAGCTTGGATTTTTTTTAAATAGAATGTGGTTTAGAGTAAAAGTTCATAAGCATACAACCTAGACTCAAGCGGAAGACTGATTATTAAACACATAGGGAGAATCAGTGAGAAACTCAAACACTCCCTTTTTTCATTTTTTAAGTCACAAGCAAAATAAATAATTATTAAATGCTAAGTAGAATGAAATATAATACCTGGATTTTCATTTTAGGAGAACATACAAATCTGTTTCCCCATTAAAAATAAATTATGTCTGTCTGTCTGTCTGTCTGTCTGTCTGTCTGTCTATCTTTCTTCATGGGGAAGACTGACCCAGAACAGCTTTCAATCTCCATCTTTCCTTGTATGACTGACTGATTGATTGGTGGATCTGAGTGGAGAGACTGAGCATGCTCGGCTAGGGCCCTTCACAACTGGGCTTTTCTTTTCCCTTTGCTTTTGTGAAAAGCATGCTGGTCCGGACTGAGTCATGTTAGGATTCTAGGGAAGCAATGCCTACCAGTGCAGGTTCTCAAGCATCAGCATGAGGATAACTTGGTGGGAAAATCAATCTTACTTTAGTCAGAAAAACTAGACTTATCAGTTCACTTCTTGTTCCATCAGTCTATCTGCTTTGCCTCAGCTGTCTCATGATGAAGTAGTGAAAGGAAGGGAGCCATTACTTACACCTGCTCTACCAAAACCCAGCCAATGAAGGCACTCCATTCGACTGAACATCAGGAAAGCTCGAGTCCAGAGCTGACTTTACCTCTACCCTGTTGTGACACTCCATGAGGGTTGTTCCAGCCTCTCCAAGTACTACATGACAACATTAGATGTGCTCTAACATTCCCCAGGCTCTTCCTATAATTAATAATGAAGTGGCTTAAAAGACAGGTTCAATCTGAAACATCTTCCAAAATCTTAACATAAGTTTTAATAAGTAAAAGGTAATTGTGATTAATTGTAGGACCCCAAAGGCTGCTATGCCCTGGCTGAGACTTTCCGTGTGCTGCTGTCTGCAAAGTAACATTCTGCACTTTTTCTAAGAAGAAAACATCCTGTTGAAGGATGATGCCCCAGGAAGAGAATTTACACTTGGCATCCTATTGACCCCCCAGTCGAGTTCCTGTTTTTTCCTGAGTTTGTGTTTTTCCTTCCCTGGCTTGGTGTATATATTGAACCTACCCAGTAAAGGCCTTGGCATTCTCTCACAATGAATGACCGAAGTCTGAGTCTTTCTTTAATCCCCCAGCCTACGCCCGAGCTCGGTACCGCGGGCAGCCCCAGAGCTGTCAATTAATTACTCACTTCTTTGTCAGACATTTCTACTCACTAATCTTTGTTAATTTTCACAACATGAAATGTATGTCTTAACCACTTTCTATGAATGAAGAACATAAATTTTAAGGATCAGTCGTCTTCATTAAGATCATAACAAAACTAAAGTGTAGATTTTGAACTTAACTAGGTCAGTGGGATTTTAAAAATGAAATCATCCCTTAAAATAGGACAGCCTAGTGGATATTCTTATGTAAGTGCAATGAATTAAAATATTGATATTAATCACTTGATTTGCTTTACAAGTTATTTGATTAAAACGTGCTTATTTTGTGTGTGTGTGAGTGTGTGTGTGTGTGTGTGTGTGTGTGTGTCTGTCTGTCTGTCTGTCTATACATGGTGTGAATGTATGGAAGGTGTACATACCATTGCACATATGTGAATATGAGAGAACAACTTTGTGGAGTTGGTTCTCCCCTTCTACTTTTATGTGTATTTCAGGGACCAAGAATAAGTAATCAATTTGTACTGTAGGGGTCAATATCTTTACTCACAATCCATCTCAGTGCATGTATCCTCTTATATTTGGATTTTACAAATACATTGACAGAGTAAAAAATATATATGATACAGTCTTTACAACTTTGTAAATATGAAGTAACTAATACATAAATATAAACAACAGGAGATATTTAGAAAGTGTCCTGGCACAGGCTGGCTATCTAATTGGTGGGGTGGCTCTGCTTAGCTCTGGCCACCATGCTCTGCACTAGAAGTGGCCAGAAGCCATGCGTGCCACAACTAGACCTATGAGGTACCAGCATGGAGGATGGCTATGCATGCAATCCACACTGCATCTACAAAGCTTGGCTGAACCCCAGACAATATCCTCCATCATTGCAGTACCCAGTAGAATTAAGACTCTTATTGCTTAAAGATTATCCAATGGATTTATATATTTGGAAATGCTCAAATAACAAGATACCCACACAATTAGAATTGTTACCCAATATCTAACCTTTTGATAGAAGTTGCTACCCAGGACTGCTTTTAACCAATGTGTCTTCCTCCATAGTTGATAGCCTCCTTCTTCTCTTCTCCTTTCTTTCTTTCTCCCCTCCCCTTCCTCTTTTCTCCTCTCCTCCAAACTCCTCATTCTGCCTACCTTTGGTACTGCCCAGTCACCCAGCTCAACTGCATATATAATGTAGCAGTAGTAGGAATTATCCTGCTACAGTTATACAATATGTACTTAATGAGCATGTATATTCACTTCTCTTTTCTGTATTCTCTACATTTTCTCTAATCAACAGTGAAACCTCTACAACACATATAATGATTAACTCCACAGATCCGAAACAATGGAAAATAAATGTGCCTAGAATGTAATCATAATTAAGTTATGTCCCATAAAACAAAATATACATAATGTGAGATCAAATTTCAAAAAAAAAAATGAAAAGAAAAGAAAGAAAGAAAACCACCCACTATACTTGCATTAAAGAGTCTTGGAAGCTAATACAAAGATTAGAAATTCATGATATGAATGTTTAAAGCTTTGTGAATCTATAATCAATCTAGACTATCTTGGGCATCTTTCAGTCTCTTGTTGTCCACTGGTTGCCATCCTCTGTGTCTACCTCAATCAACAACCCTGTGACTAACAAGAAAATATTTTTGATTTGAATAGACTTAGCCTACTTCCACCAACCCAAATGTTAAGATTCCTTAAGATAACGTATGGGACATATAGCAGAATTCCCTGTGAGTTGCTATAACTTATATTTCTGATAATCTGACCATTATATTTGGGGAAAAAATGACTTCGTATGACGTTCATTTGTTCACTAACTATGAAAATTGTATGAAATTGTTTTCATATTAGAGCATTTATTTTGGAACAACTTAAATTTCTGTTAGTAAACCGTGGTCATTCATACTTGTCTCAAGAATAAACTCTCTGATTGCATGAGATAAGAATGATAGTAATAGTAAAAATAAAAGTTGCTATTTTTTTCTTTATTATGTTGAAAGTTAGAGTGTTAAGTACCCCCATATACAATTACACTCTATATGTAAAAAGACCTGAAATTCCTAAAGTGACTAAATGTTTTAAAATTGAAGCTGCCATAAATTTTTGCTGTTTAAACAAATATGATTCAATTTCAGCCATATTACTTTTAAATTTGTAGGAGACATTAATATATTAATATATCCTAAAGTTAATGAAAATAACTTTTAAAAATTATAATATTTACTGAAGTAGAAAAACATAATATTTTAATAATGGCAAAGTTTATGTCTTTGAAAAACTGCAGAGGGTCTTTGTTTATGTTCCTTTTACCTAAATCTATTTTAGATTAGAATGTCACACGATTTGCAAGAACCATGATGGATAAAAGATAATATGTAGAAAATATGTTGAGTAGAATCAACCTCCCAAATCATTGTAGAATTATGGCTCACATTTGAATTTTCCAGTGGGAGACTCAATGTTGAAAACAGCAAAACAAAAAATAAAGACTGTGTAAAGTAAAAGAAGAGTGTTTGCCAAACTAACTGTAATCATGTGTCAGCTCTGACCCTTGGACTCACTTCCTCAATGTTCCAAAGCCAATAGCACCTCTTTCCAAGTGCCCAGCTCTAGCTGCTCACTGCAAGGCTTGTTGTAAGAGAAACCCTGTACACTTTCTGCAACATACCAAGAGCTCCACAAATCTCAGTGATTACATGAATGAAAATTCAGTTGTGTCCACACATTTCCAAATGAGTGTGAATTAAGTTTCATGCTTCCCCCAGATGACAAGAAACAATCAATGATGTAACTGTTAAAACAACTTTTTCGGAAAGAAAAAAGGGGCCATTCTTCTAAGCCCTGTGTATAAGACTTACACTGTACAACCATGCTCAGAAAAACAATGAATACTTTTTATAGATCTGCCTAAAGATTAGATTTACACGAAAGGGATTTTTAGTCTATAAAACACTTCTTCAAGCCACCCACCAAGAGGGAACAGAATAGGTAACTAAGGAAATAGCGAGGGTCTTACATTCTAGTTACTCTTAATTGTTAACATTTGGTTTTATGTTGGAAGTGTATGAATAGGGGGCAGGAGATAGAAATCAATACATAAAACCATGACTTTCTACAAAAAGAATTCCAGGCTGAAATCAAAGAACAAACTCTGGGTAAGAAGATATTCAAGGATCTGGCTAGATGGGTGCTATTTAATTAAAGCTAACTTGCTCCTTGCATTTATTTCCTAGAAAATAGAATAATCATTTATATTTCATAGAATTGTTGGTAAGGTTAAGAGTTCTGTGGATGTGCATATCTCCTCTCAACTTCACGTCTCTGTCCATCCCTATGTGCTAGTGCCATTCATTCTTCTTATGTCTTCTTGGTTGTTCGAGTAAAATTTAGGGATTGTATAATGACTTTGCAAGTGATGATGACAGACAGCAATGGCCTGAGCGGGTCATCATTGAGTAGAGAGGATTCTCATAAGACTCACTTATGCACCTATATAGACAGAGACCCTAAGCCTACAGTTGTTTGTGCTATTAATGGTATCCTTCTGCTCCCCACCTCCAAAGTGAACCCAAACCACCCATCAAGTCATCAGATCCCCTCAGGTCTGTATCATTAGTTCTTGATTTGTAGTTCACCCTGCTTGTAGTTTTTCAAGCAGCCTACATTGTCTTCAAACTCATGATCTACTTGCCTTTGTCTCCAACTGCTGGAAGAAAAGATATGAGCTCTTGACTTGACACTTAATGACATACCAACCGCAACATTTCTGTAACATACTTTCTCACAAATCTTCAATATTGTTATCTTCATTGTTGCCATTAAAACATTATTAACAGAGAAAACATTAAATGTTTTTTTAAACTATTAAAAAATCCTCATCTGACATATAAGCCTTTGAATGTCATGCAATATAGTTTATATGATCAAATTAGTAAAGACCTCTACCTTGTTTTATGATTATATCTTCTACTAAAGTGCTAGCCTATCCCAGGATATAATACATTCTTAAGGTCTGATCTGTAGTACTTGTTTTTGTCTGTCTCTCAGACTGGAACTCCATGTATTGGTGTCTTCTTCTCTCTTCCCACCAGGTATCAAACAGTGTGTGATGCTAAACTGCTTTGTGTGCATCAGCATTCTTTGCTGTCTACTTATGCATACTGCATGATCCAAACACACGAAATCCCTTTGGATGTGCACATGCCAGCCTGTGTGTCCTTTCCTCTGGTATCATAAGAGCCTGAAAGGCAGAGACAAGCACTAATAGGCTCATTTATGATTGCTTCAATATTTTGAATAACATTCTACTTAGAAAGACCCAAACAGAGAGCTGCAAAGAATTCAACTGATCGCCACTCCACCTTAAAAATTGTTCTGTGTATCTTGCTTTTCACTCTCATATTTTTAGATAATGACTTTCCGTTCCAGACTCTTTAAAACCCTCTCTTACTTATTGGCTTGTGAGAATTTCTTTTTATTTTTAAAATTCAGTTTAATAATTTTTTTCTGAACAGAGTGGTCCATTATCTATGAATTGGCTATGACAATGAGGTGTCATACAACCTGCCACTTGTCCAATACATTGATATAAGACAGAAAATAAACATTTGGATTGAGATATTGCAGGAATGCTAAAATCCAGATCACCTAGCATGCCTTTTGTATATTGATTCAGTGAATAGAGCACAGATGAGGCTAAATAAGAAGTAACCAAGCAGAAATTCATATGTATATGTATATGTATGTGTATGTATATGTGTATGTGTATGTGTATGTGTATGTGTATGTATATATGTGTGTGTTGTGTGCGTGTATTCACATATATATGTATGTATATGACATATTTTAATGTATATTTATTATACTATAACATGTAACAATCAATTACAACAAAGTATCTCAACTTACAGTAGCTGCTTAAAGTAATGACAACAAAATAACTTTACTCCTTTCCTCACAAAATAAGAAATTTTTCATATAAATGTCTTCCTCAAAAGAGTCACTGAGTTATCTTGGGGTCTATGAACAAGACAGAAACAGAGACTCATCTATTTGCCTGAGTGGCCAGTTGCCAGCTCTGGGGCTTTGAGAAGGGCATTTAGAAATGATATTCCTAAGTATCTCTGTGACATCCTCACAATGTGGCATCTGATCCTTAAGGGCAAGTACACCACAAAGAAGAGTTGGACACAGTGATGCTCTCCTGTCCTACTTCAGAAATCATGTAACATCATTTCTTGGCTATAACAGGCACTCGGGTGTCATATCTTGGGAATGTGACATCAACTCCACACTGTGAAAAAAGCAAGTGCAATGGGTGTTGTGGTATGCAACCATTTGGAAAATTAAATCACACAGAAGATTTCATTTTGTATTAAGTTAAAGAAGACATATGGGCAGGCATAAACTTATCTTTTGACAAAAATTCCAGTGCACATTATCTCCTGTGGATTGTTATGACAATGTCACCATAGTAAGTATCAAATGAGGTACTCTCCATGGAGTAGGAATAGCTTCCCGGATGTTGGTTAACATATTTTATAACCAAGTCTAGTTTGATTAATATATTTTATAACCAAGTCTTTATATGTTATATCCTCAAAGTCTAGTAGACAAATGACTTACCTATGGTGATCTATCAGTGATGCAAATCCTGGTTCTGAGTGATCTCAGTAAGAATGTCTGACTTGCACTCAAGGTATCTGAGGAGGGTGTAAGTGGTGGTGAGGCAGTAGTCCAGGTTGCATACTTTGAGAAGTTACAGTTTTTAATGCACCTTTATTGCATATGCTAAAATAGAATATAACAACAGCAAGAAGTAGTTACTTCAAGTCTTTTCAGCATACAGTAGATGAACAACCTGAGAAAGGTGTGTGTGATGAGTTCCAGAGGATGAAGTTTATTTCCAAGCCTACTATCCTTATACATAAAGCAAGTTGGTTTGTATTTTCCAGATGAGATGTGGGATATGTGAGCTAATGCTCCTTAAATTTGGGTAATATCTATGCATATTCCTTCAAGTTCAGAGTAATTCTGTCTGTGTATTTCATAAAATGAAAAACTAAAGCAAGAAGTCAGAAAGCCAAGGAAGGGGAAGCAATGGGATCACTTCCTCAGATTCTAAATGCACTGTAACTTTATCAGGGAAATATTGTATGAAACTTAAAATTTCTTTCACATCCTTTGCCACTTAGGTGAATAATTTACTTAAATCAAATATTGTGGACCAGAATAACTTTGTCTTTGACACACTTGACACAAACAGCTTTGTCCTGAAGTTCTTTCACCTCTGCACAGAGCCAATTGCTCTGTGCAATGTTCTCCTAGATAAAACACTCCTTTCTATAAAAAAGATTGGCATCCCTTTGAGGTAACCCTAGATCCACACCAGAAGATGAATCAGTTAACCTTTTATCCGAATAAAACTGGAAGTTTCTCTGTTAAACTTCCTCATTCCGCTAACCACTTTTCCATCCTAACTGTGAGTTCAGAATTCAGCAAACAACTTAGACTCTCTGCAGTGCAGGAACCCTTGAGAGTTCAGTCATGAGTTGAGTTAACTGCACCCCAGCACAGCCCAAAGACTCTCTGAAGACATATGATGCTGGAGCCAGTATAATGAACATGTTAACTACTCCTTCTCCTTGTGTCCATGCTTGGTTTCTACTATCAAGTTTAATCATCAGAAAGTGGAATACCTTGGCTATCCCTCTTTATCCCTCACAGAAGTGTTTCACTGAGTACAATTTAATGTTATGTTCTTAGCCAAGGAAGCGAATCAATACCATAACTGTCCATTTGAACGGCGTTTTTATTTCTTGTGACGTTGTCTATTATTCAGCACCTCTTATACCAGGAACCACATGATAAATTTCTCTTAAAGTTTGGTCCCTGAAAAAGTTTGTCTCTACAGATGAATGTGTTTATTTTCTTTGTAAGACAAGAAAAAGAGCTCAATGTTCTTCCTCACTTGTTGGGAATCTTAGAGTCATTTTCAGTGTCCAGCTGTAGTAATTCATTCATACAGTGGGCCCACTGTCATTTACTTGGTCAGTTTTCTTTTTCTAAAAACTTCTGACATCTTGCATTATCATGTCAATTATTACTTTAGAATTAAAATTATTTTTCCAATTAAAGATATATTACAAAGTATAAGCATGAAATATAAATATCCAATAATTTAAAATATGCTCGGAGTGACCAAACCTTCTCTCTAGAATTTTGACTCTTATTATGAATGTTTCAGTGACAGAATTTCTTATTAGTTCTATCATGCAGATATTAGAAACCACATGGTGTCTTTTTTTTTAATTCAAAATTACCCCCTTCAGCTAATATCAACACATTAGAGAAATAATGCCGTTGCCAAGCGAAGCTGTCAATCATATGTCAGTCCTCCAGGTGACAGTAAATAGTGTAGCTGTCACATCTGGACTATTTTAACTTCTTTATTTCTGTAGCCCAGTTCATTCTGCTCATAGTGTAAGGATTATACTTGTCTTTTCCCTCTTAGTAAATTTTTACAGTGTCTAAATCTATATTTCCATAATGTGCTGGTGTAAGCCTAAAACTGCAGTGAGATTATTAACCTAAAGATCTCATTTCTGAATCAAGAACAAAATTTAATGAACAGAAGAAAACAGACAGGTTTTTAGAGGTAGCACTCAAATGTGTCTTTATAAGTTAAGAAACAGGTAAACCTTCTCACATCTGCATGTTTGATAGCATTACTGAGGTTGATCATTTGCCTGAGTGTCCATGTGTACTTTGCTGTTTAAAAGGACCTGCGTTCATCTCCATACCACAAAGTAATGATGATAAGAATTTGCAAGTTCGGTCAGGAGTCTATTTTTCCTTTTTTAAAACCAGGCTGTGATTTTAGTTGATGACTTCTCTAGAATTCTGAAATTGTTTAGAAGCTCAAGGTAGCCTTTGTTCTATCCCTTGAAAATACTTCACTATCCACTTATGTTCTGTGAGCATTTTAACAAGCCAAGCCTAAACAAAACACAATTAATTATTTTTCTTGCCTCCAAAGTTAGAAAGAGATTTTAAACTCCTGGGAACACATCATCTTTACACAAAGACTTAGAGGTGTGCACCTATCGATTGCCCCTTAGTGGGGAAGCCCCCTACAAGTTATTGTGCTAACGTGTATCTTCTTCTAGGCTCTCTTCCAGATAAGGATGGCTGTAGCTTAGAAACCACAAACTTCACTCAGCTCTATATTCCTGGTGAAGTAGTGAACTTATCATCTGATACCTCAGATTGCTTAATAGAATTTTATAAAGAAATACTTTACAAATAATCCTGAAGAGCACACACTGAGACACGAGAGTTGTGATTCATCATTTTTAAGTTAACTATTCCCTTGTCTGAATGTGACCCTGGAGTATCTTCACTGTGTTCCTATCGCTAGAAACATCAGGCACATCACCTACACAGGCACTAGGTTGTTGTTCCCTAAGGACAAGGAGTTACTACCTCCACTGAATAAGGAATACTGTTCACTTGCAAATTCTTATTAACAGAAAAATCAGTTCATGTCAGTGATGACAGTATTTAACATGTTTTCCTTCCTGGCTGCTTATGACTTCCATACAAAGAGAAAGGAGAAATGTCTGTTTGTTAGCAGGCTTCTTTAATCAACTACATCTTCTTTCAGAAAAGATACTGAACATAATATGTCTGAGGTACTTACTAAGCCCTACAGAGGTGTTTGATTAACACAGGTAAATGAAATAACAGCGTGTATGCTGCTAAAAGGTTAAGAATAACTCCGAAATTGCTTTTTGTGCAATTTGAATATGCTAGACTCATAATGGCAAACTGTTTGAATCTGTGTGGCTCTCACATCTTTTATGACATGTGAACAGCACTGCTGGGCTTCATTACAAGCTCTACTACAGAAAACTAGCACCGCATTCTGGTTCCATTGCCAATTTGAATTTCAATTTTAGTATTTACAAGATAATTCATGTTGTTCAGCAGCATCAACAGTAAACCTGAGAACACTTACTTCTATCATCTCATAAAAGTACACACTCATGTACTTTTATATACAAGGCTGTGGTATGCAGACTTAGGGATTCTTTCTAGAATTCCACAGTGCAGGGCTTCTGTGTATGTGACTTGATTAGAATGCTGTGAAGAAAATGGTGAATGGTGTCTTAGATATGTTTCTATTACTATGATAAAAAACCATGACCAAGACAACTTGTAAAAGTAAACATTTAATGGGGCTTTGGTTATAGTTTCAGAATTTATTCCATGATAATCATGGCAGGAGCATGGCATCAGGCAGGCAGATGTGGTGCTGGCGCAATAGCTGAGAGTTTATATCTTATCCAAAAGTTGCAGGAAGAGGCAATGGCATGAGTTTCTGAAGATTCAATGCCCGCACCCAGCACCACACCTCCTAATCCATCCCAAACAGTTTCAAAAACAGAGGCCCAAGTATTCAAACCTATGAGTTTATGGGGGTCATTCTTATCCCATTCACTACAGATGGTTGCTCTTTATCTATCTACTCCAGGAACCATTTTAAACATATGGATGTCTGTCAGCTATGAATGACACCATCAATAGCTACTAACTTTCTTTAAAATATACACAGCTAGAGCCTCACATTCTGAATCAGGTAGAGGGAGACCTTCTTTGAGGAACAAAGCCTCCTACATTCAAGAGAATATATATATATATATATATATATATATATATATATATATATCCTAAAGAAGACCAGCCTAAAGTCAAAAAGTACAAAGACTTAAAAAAAGATAAGAAATGGGGATAATAACTTTCTCCTTGTTGAGATGTACATTGTATGTTCCTCTAAAACTCCCTTAAAGGTATCTGTCTACAGACCTTCATTGCAGGGGCTGTTAGGTAAGATGTGGTTTTAGGAATTTTAAAGGCAGGTGGACTTAAAGAGGGATACTGGAGATTCTCCCTAGAATCTCCCAGCTATTCTAGCCTCCCATTGTGGATTAAAATAAACTAGCCCTGCCTTTCAGTAATGAAGACCTCAAGCTGCTCAGAACTAATGGCAAGGCTAAAGGTGAAGTCTTTGCTTTCTGTAGTTTCATTAAAGGGGCATTAAACTGCCTTTCTCATGGAATGCCCGGCGCCTTGGGTATGAGAGCAATTCTTCACATCTAGGCGAGAGTTTTCTCTTCCTTGGTTTAACCTTCTAGTCACTGAGACTTATTCTGTATGGCCTCAAGCTCAAGATGTAATGAAATAGAAAAGAATAATAGACAAATTAATGGGATGCCCTCAGTTTACCCTTTGGCTCCGTGGTCAGTTTAAACTCTCTGCTTATTGTTTTATGAATCTTCCCATTTGTGTGTGCATACTTCATCTTTCCCTTCTTTTCTATATCTGCATAATCCTGAACCTTCTTTCTGCAGCTCAACTAGACAGAGGCTGGATTCCGATCTATAAACTAGTAACAGCCTGATATTACATCTGCATCTCCAGCTCACATCCAGCATGGCTAGTTACCCAACCAGTCCAGAAACACTGTAACGGGATCACCATCCACTTCTGCCTCTCAGCACGCTTAGAACTTTCTTGAACAGTGGCCTCTTCAAATCTGTGTAACCTGTACACATACATATACACAAAATCACTGTGTGATTTTTATATGTGTTTTAAGAGTTAGTATTACTAATCAAAATTAGAACAAAAGAAGCCTTAGCTGGTGCTGTCAAGAAAAGCAAAGACAGTTAGGAAATTGTTGTACCTTGTGGATTTATTGTTACTAAATCAATTATGAAACCCTAGGAAGATGCATCTATGTTTACGACATAGTGCACTCACAGAAATAGTTGTGCACGAAGACACAGACTGACTCCTTAATTTCTGCAAATTTGACATTTATTATCAGCAAAATGATCTTTTCTGGAGCAATGCTTATTGGGTTAAAATTAAATTTATAAAAATAAATTTTGTTCCTAGAAATATAAAGCCAGGAAACATTATCAAGTAGAATTCTTAAGGAGAATTTCCTTGTATTATAATATTCTATAAATTACATCCATGAAGCCCTTGTAAGAATCTTAGGTGAGGGGAGCTGAGACGATATACTTGCCTGTGCTGGCAAAAGTCTTTACACTTAAATGTGTATTCATTGTGGTAAAAAGTGGCCTTACACAGATTCTTCTTAAATAACATTCAAAGATTCTTCAATGCTAGTGAGAGAAAAATATTATTATTTTTTATTATTATTACTATTATTTTTTTATCATCATCATGATCATAATTACTATCTGCACTTTACAGACTAGGAAAGGTGGGCTCAAAAAAGTTAAGAAATTTGATCCAGGTCACACAACCACCTTGAGTTGTGTTTTGTAATGCCCATCAAAGAACCTGAATGCAGAGCCTCAGGCCTACCTTTCTGTTTTCTTTTATTCCACTTATTTACTTATTTATGTTGAGACAGATTGCACTAAATCAAAGTTACTGTGTAGTCAAGGACGGTCTTGAAATTCTTCCTGTCTCCACCTGCAAAGTACTGGGATTGCTGGCAGGTGTGCACTACCATGCCCAAATTACTTAGTTCAACCCAGAACTATGTGCATGCCATCCAAACACTCTACTAAGTGTCAGCTGCATCCTAAATCCTCTGCACCTAATTTTCTTGGTCAGAGTTAACAAGTTAACTCCTTATTTTCATGGGAGTATGGAAACTACACACTCAGGGCTCTGGAGCCATTTTAAGAGCCAGATGTAACTTAAAATCAAAAGTAGAAAAATGGCATTACTTACTAACACTCAGAACAGCCCATGAAGCAGAAGTGTGGCTTTCACAGGCCACTGGGACAGGCCCACTCGCCCTATCTTTCAATGCCCCTCCTACTCATTTTCCTTAAATCAAGGCTCATAAAATACTTTTGAGTGGATTGGAGCAGTCAAATGCCTCATGGGGAGCTCTCTCTCTCTCTCTCTCTCTCTCTCTCTCTCTCTCTCTCTCTCCCCCCCCCGTGTGTGTGTGTGTGTGTGTCTGTGTGTGGTGTGTATAGACCATCTCTCTGTGGTTGGCTACTATATTAATATTGACTTAAACTGTTTCCATTGGCAATCCATTATGCTGAAACTCCCGGTTGCTGAGGGCAGCTGATTTTTTTATTCTTTTCTCTGATTGAAGCCCAAGCTATCTGTCCAATTCCTTGGGAACTGTCCCTCTAGGAGTGGCCATCTTGAAAGGCAATACCTCTTCTCTCACTACCACTTGCTAAGTCAAAGGAATTTCCCTCCTGGCTTCAGCAGTTTGCATTGCTCATTTTCTTGGGAGAGTGAAATTGGAATTGTGTGAGAAAGGGATGTGGTCCCTATTTACGCTGAGAAGCAAAGGAATGTCCTTGGTGTAACACTGGGGCCACTCTTCCCATAGGCAAACAATCTGAGCACAGGAAGAAGTGAAGGTCCAGATGGCCCAGGTGTCCTGATGACTATGCTTCAAATTAAAAGCTTTGAATGTCTCTTTCCAGCATCTCCCAGAAAGCACTCAGGGCTGCCTAAAATTTGAACACAAATTTCTAAGAAAAAGGACACACCAGTGACTCAAAGTTCAGAGCTAAGCAGCACTAATGCAGATTTGTATGGTGAGTTGCCTCAGCTGGTGTTGTGATGGACTCAGGACCCAAGCTTACAAATTTAATTTTTCCCTAGAGTTTCAGGGTTATCAATACAAGTTGATGATGGCTAATCACCTACCCAGCTGTCCTGTAAATGTCCACATTTGTTCAAGGGGAAATTAGGGAGAAAATTTGCATATAGCAAACCTGCTAACACCAACACAGAAGAGGCAAGAAAGCCTTTATGTGATGAGGAGTCAGCTTCAGCATTCCCAATTAAAAAGTACGAGGAGGACCAGGGGCTGATATTTGGATGTAAAATAAATAGATAAATAAATAAATAAATAAAATGCAAAAGGTCTCTATTGAATAAAGACAACTGAACCAAGAATACCATTGATTTGTGATACTAGTAGGCGCAAATCTAAAAGAATTCTTGTTTGAAAGGGGAAAAGGAATAGATTGTTCTTCCTTCTCCTGTTTCAGGGAACCTTTGTTTTAAAGACCTTAAACCTGTTTCTCATTCCTTTGAAATGACCATGATTCCTCTTGAAATCACTATATATCCTTCTGTTAGATGTGAGGCTGAGAACATCCTTTCTTGCAATGAAAACGTCAGAGATAAGACGCTCACCTGTCCCACTTCTCCAGGAGATGGGAACCTGGCTACAAACCCTGCATGCCACCTCCTGAAAACATAAGGGAAATTTGCTTTTTCCCTGTTTAAGGCCAATTAGCTATGACAATGATCACCAATGCTGACTTAAGGCTAAAGCCTCAAGCTGTCAAGTCCTCTCCCTCAACTTCTAGTTACTGCTCATCGTTGACATGTTACAAAGATTGGTAGGCATGGAGGCTTTGAACAATGGACGTTTCCTTTATGGAAAAGTATCCCAACTGCTATTCCTTAGGCCTTCTGGTGAAGAAGGAAATACTTCTGGCCCTTGGTGGAGACATTACTTTCTAATCTGCTCCAAAGATCAGAACTTTGCATATAATAGTGTCTCTTCCTTTCAGAGTTGATGCACCTGGGCCTTTCCATCACTGAGCCAGGAGACCAATTCCAGGAAAGCTTAATTTTTTTAGATAAAAACATGCTAAGGTGAGAATGGAAGGAATAATTATCTCCTTAAAGAGATAATTATCCTTCCCCAAAACCTCTGCTTGTCTTTCTTCATGGCCATACCATTAGACCTGTTCACATTTTTCTGATTTGGAACACGAATACTTTCTTTTTCTTTCTATCACTTTTTTCTTGGATTGTTAGGTCCAAGTAGGCCCTAGAAATGATAATAGTGCTGCCAATGTCCTAAATGACACTTGGGGCTCTGCTCAGGCTGGACTCAGACAGGGAGAATGGAATGATTACCACTTAAATTCAGTATTCTTCAGAAATCTGTGACGGTTTCTGTCAGAAAAACCCATTATTTCCCTTATCCACCCCATACAGCTAACTACTTCAGCAAGGACATCTAGCTATTGATTGACCCAAACGAGCTTACAACACATCAAGGTTCCCATGCTAGCCCCCGGCTCTTCTGGCTTGCCTCACTGTTTCCTACTGCCCCAAAACACAGGTTGTTCTGTCTCACATATCTATCTTCTTCCTACTGCTGCCTGCTTCCCACAAAACTGGCAAGGCTCTTTCTGCCATTTTACTGATCCCTCTTGGTATCCCACTCAAGAAGGCCCAAGCAGTTTGGTCCCTAATAGACCTTTCTTTTTACACACAGCATCATCTAGGTTGGCAGTTTCATTATGCCCTCACCTACATGGATTCTGGGCAACAGTATGCTTTCCTTGATGCTTTCTGCTTTCTTACTTTTTGAAATGCCTCCCACCCAGCCTTCTGTCATGTGGCCACTTGCCAATCTCTCTTGCTATACATGCCAGGTTTTTCAGACCCCATCTCAAAATCCATAGCTTTCTCTGTCTCTCCTCCATCTGCTTTCTATGGCCAGTGTGCCTGCACTGTCATATCTCCCAGACTTTAGTTAACTGCCCTCAAATGACTGAGCCGCTTCTTGAGTGCTTTTGTTAAGGAAACTAAGAATCAAAAAGAAATCTGAAGTTCTCTGGTAACAAAAGCACATGTGTAATGGAGTCTGTATTCCTGAATATCTAAAGGATGAAATTCTCTTCTTATCTGATTTTGCAATCACTTGGCTGATTTTCAATGATTAGTATGATGTTATGGTATAATACTGATCCAATAATTAAAGTTGGCTTTTTAAAAATACCCTCAGCTTTTGTGAGAGAAATTTTCACATTCAGAGGGGTTTTTATTTTAATGAGATTTCTCTATCATCATCAAACTTGAGGACGGGAAAGAAGAGTTTGTAAAGACTTCGTAGACCATGTTATATGGAGCAAGCTTTCTTGATGCTGAAGACCTGACTCTTTCCATCTAATAGGCCTGTCTCCTGTGAAAACCACTCTCTGTTTCAGGCAGGACTAGCACCAAGCAGAGTATGCTGGGACAGCTTTGGTTTATCAGTGTCCCAAACTATTGAGTCAGCACTACCTGGTTACCACAAAGTCTCTAATGCAGCAAAATCAGACATCAAAAGCAACTTCTTAAATGTCCACTAGATAAAATTATAAGATTAAAACTCATTTGATTTTATATATATATATATATATATATATATATATATATACACATGTATATATGCATATATATGTATATATATACATGTATATATGTATATATATGTATATACACACACACATATATATACATGTATACGTATATACATATATACATATACACATATACACATATGCATCATATACATATATATCATATACATATACATCATATATATACATATACATATGATGTATATATATATGATGTATATGTATGTATGTGTGTGTATATATATATATATATATATATATATATATATATATAT
>JANHMN010000004.1:106002171-106027252 GCA_030674055.1 Rhabdomys pumilio | reverse complement strand
TATATATATATATATATATATATATATATATATATATATATGAAGTTTTGTTCTCGTGCCTAATTTCTGCTTGAAACAAATTATAACCGAATCTGGGACAAGTGGTTTATTTGGCGCAGTTCTAGTTTTTGTCTTTAAAGCAATTGTCAGTAGTATACAGAACTGACTAAGATCAGAATTGCCTGGGCAGTTTGTTTACTGTGGCTGCGCTGGACTCAGTCCTGACATTTCAGTCAGGTAGTGGCTCCAGAAAATCTCTTTGTCCACAGCACAGCATTCAAGGAGATGTCACACCTTCAGCTGAAGAAATACTGCAGAAAATGCTTGGCAGTCTACATTCCTGCCCAGCTGAAACTAAGTCAGACCAAATAATAGCTATTATATTCATGTGTTTCATTATAACTAAAATAAAGAAAAATAGAGTGATATTTTAAAGTGTCATATCAATTTGCAATGCCAGACATTTTAAAAAAATACTATAAACAAAATTACCTTAAAGTTTGAAAATATAAAACCTGGGCCTTAAAGTTTCATCAAACAATAGAAGCTTTTCCCAGCTGAAAAAGTCTGCATCCCTATGTAGAGTGAAGGCAGAGACTGATGGAGGGGCCCTGGGAGCTGGGAGACAGGTGTGGCACCTGGGTAGTGCCCAGAGCGGGGATCTCTGGGAGCCTAGTTCAATGGGAATTACTTTGGAAATTTTTCCTTAGGGCACAAAATTTAAACTTATAGCACTATGGAAAGATTAGCACTGTTGAAATTGAACTCCCTTGGTGAGAGTCGTAGCAGAACAGTATCCCTTGTTAAACCTGCCGTCGGATTCCAGCTAACTCAATCTCAATTTCTTTGCTTTTTAAAGCCCCCTGAAGCTTTATAAAATGCCGCTGATACGCTTTCTCTTATGACACAGATCAGCACTGTCATATGGGAAAGTATTTCCAACTCTATCTCTGAGATATTTCCAATATCAGTGCTGCTCCCTTATCATATTTCAAATCAGTGCAGTCTTCAGTCCCAGAATCCAGTGCTTTACTGTGCAACCTCACAATGATGACAGACCATCTTACACAAAACAAAGGCGGGATACAGCCTCAGTCCAGTGGTTCCTAGTTTTTGTTTTTCATTCTTATTCTCCTTACCTGTCTCTCTCTTGTCATCTCTATTCGTGCTTCATGCATTCATGTATGTATATTTTATGTTCTTTTTATTGAAATATCCACCTTTTCCTTTTCTTACTGGAAAAAATGATTTTGCCAGTCTCTGTTGGCTCCTTCTTCTTCTTTGTTCTTTTTGTGATAAAGTTCATACAATCGTCTCTTAAATATTCATGTCTTATATCGCAACTTCATTTTGTTGGAACACAGACGATGATTCCCAATCCAAAGAAAAACCCTGATACTTATAGATGCTGAGAGGACTTAGAACTGACCTCAGAATCAAGGTGCCTTCCTTTGTGTATGTCCCTAGAAGCCTGGAGAGATGCTTCACACACTTACAAGTGCACCAAAGGAGTACAAAAGGAATGATCATTCTCTAACTGAGATTGGCCCACAGAGGAGAAAAAAACCTGACAAGAAGGAAAAGTGAAGTGTGCCCACAGCAGACCTGTCTTGTCACACACTACTGTTCTTCATTTCAGCCCAAACCGAGATCCCCTTGTAATCTGCTCTGTTGTACAGCTCCAACATGCTCTATTTCAGGGCATTATGTGTTTTTCAAGTTTATTGAGTTCCCTCAAAATTGTTAACAATTCCCCCTGAGAAGTATCTGCTTCCCCTGCTCATGCCGTTTCCTGTGGAAAGAGTGTACACGCCTATGAGTGCCAGAGTACATACAGTGCAGGTTATCATTCTGTTTCTGCATCCATGCCTACAATACATTTCTGGGTTTGCCCAGTTGAGCCTTCTCTATCAGTTTATTCTAATGAATCAGCAGAGAATAGAAGGGAAATTCCTTTCATTCCTATGTGCTCTCTTCTTGAATCCAAACATTTATCTTTACTAGATGTTAACATGTTACTCAATTTTCATTTGTTAAGGGATGAACTACACACACATACACACACTCACATCATCATACGCACACGCGCACACATACACACACGCACGCACACGCGCACACACAAAAACACACACACACACACACACACACACACACACAAAACCACACACACAAACATCTTCATTCACACATTGAAGTCTTAACTCTTTGTAATTTTAAATGTCACTCTATCTGGAAAAAAACAATCTTTAAATAACCAATTAAAGTACAATGATTCCAGTGTTTTGTCCCTAGTATAACATGAAAGATGAAGAAATTGGGATAGAGACAATATAACAGGAAGGATAAGCCTGAGGACACAGTGAGAAGGAGGACCTCTGCCACCTATAGTGAGAAATCAGAAGAACATACATTCACAAGTGTAATGAATGAGTCTTTGGCATTTTTACGACAACCCTAGAATACATGCTCCATTTCCATGTGTTATCTTCTTCCCATCCTATTCTTTCTTAGTAGCACACATGCCCATTTAAAAAATATATATATATTCTCCTCAGTAGTCATGACCCTGACTTTTCATCAAGGTTCTTTAGTACACTTTTTAAATTATATCTTATAAAATTTCTTCATGTATTGCTGTTACTATATTAGCAGGTAACAAACTTGGGTGTTTTCCCAAACACAAGCACTGTACATTTCCTGGAGATTCTCTTTCTGAACCCTGCAGGATAGGAGTGGTCAAGAAGAAGAGGGCGGTTAGGGCTGGTAACACTGAAATGCCATGCAACAGGCAGTCAGAGAAAGAGTTGGAGGAAAGTGGTCCCTCTTGTGTATCATAAAAGATCACAGCAACTGCAAAGGGATACTTCTAACTGGAAACTCCAGCAAGTCCTATCTTAGGAATCCACCATGGAGAGAAACTTTGCAGGTGGCTTGAATAAGTGTGTAGAGATGTTTATACAATGGGATATGTGTGTGTGTGTGTGTGTGTGTGTGTGTGTGTGTGTGTGTGTTCAACAACTAGCAGTGCATTTTGGCAGGGACTCTTCCTTTCAGTTCCATGAAAGGAATGACATCTATTCATGCTTTTCTAAAACATTTTTTATTTATGTGTATCTACAGTGTTTATAGGTTAGAAGAGGGTGTTAGACCCACTAAAACTGGAGTCACAGATTTAGTAACCTCCTATTGAGTATTGGTTCTGGGAACCAACTCAGTCTCTCTAGAAGAGTAGAAAGCTTTCATAAGCACTGAGGCATCTCTATAAATCCTGATATCCATGTTTTATATGAACCTATTGTCTTTGGTGTAGATAGATACCTTGTGGACTATCTCTGCAAAGCACAGACATCCTCTTCTTGTTAACATATTAGCCTTTTCTCAAATCCAAGGACATAAACGGCACAGATATTGAGTTACTATACCCTCAGTCAATATATATTATTTAATTTTGACTATTGTAGACTGTAAAAACATACTAGAAACACAGGGAAAACACAACACTGGTCCTTTACTACTAAGAGCCGGAATGCTATGAACATTCAAGAAGTAAACATGTGTGAACATATACACATTGTACATGTGTATCTAGGAGAGGAATTGCTGGGAATTTCATTAGGGTGAAATTTAACCTTTCCTTCTTCAAGATTCTCAGAGAACCTAACACAGTTGCCTCCTCCAAGAGAATCTGCCTTTCAGCTACTGCAAAATGCACTCATGTTAAATAGACAGAGAATTGGATCATTTCAGCCCTCCTGAGATTAAATAAAAGCTTTAGATTTTGTGGATATTATTATTATTAAGAATTCTAAAGTGAAAATTAAGCTCTATAGGTTAATTGAAGCCCTATATATGAAAACTACAATGGGGACTTATAAGAAGACCCAAGTGTGACTATCCACTGCCCACATCCATACACATGAACTCTTGCCACTTGCGACTTGGGAACTTATTAGGAGCAGAATTTAAGAGTACAGAGAGTAAAAGTCTCATTATGAAATGAGGATTCACTCATTTCTCAGAATTCTTCAGAAAATTCTCTGTTGAAAGCCCCTTTGTGGCTTTTATTAGTAAAGATTATACCCATGTATAAAACCTAATGGACTAAAACCCCAATTCAGTAGCTCAGAATGAGGAAGTCTCAGAAGCAGCCATTGTCTACGATACATGCCTGAGCTTCTATCTATTAGACACCTCACATAGGTCTCATGGTGACCCCCTTACATCTGCCAAGAGTAATGGGAAGGGCAGGGACAACAATATGGTCTCCGTGTCGTTTCCCTTTCACTAACAGATCTAAGATCAAACTTCCATGATGCTAGAGGTATGCTTTTCCCATGACTCCTGCTCATGCTTAACACACTGCATTAAATTTCATGTTTTCCCAATGTGGCCAATACCTCTGCTTGAATCTAAGCTGAAATCCTACTAGGATCCAAAAAAAAAAAAGAACTGTACTTGTGTACTTGAAGTGCATGCTTTAACTAACTATATTATCCTACTGACCCTGACTGGTTTTGAGATAACAATCCAAATATTTTCTTAAGTACTGTTCAATGAATAACCTATAGAAACCTAAGAGAGTTATCTTGCATCTACCTGGCATGGAAGAGCAAAGCATTGACGTTTTGGTGCCAGTAGAGAAATGACAATAAAAAGAACAGTACCTGTGGTTGGCAGAGCCTGACTTTATCTCACCTTGCAAGTGCCTATGTGCACAGGGGCCAGTGAGACTTGAGCAGTTTGTTTCGTTGGGAGATTTGTCAACTCTGGGACACTTTGTGAGATGGTAGAGAAAGGAAGAGATGCCCAGTACTCTCTGGCTTCCCCCTTTTCAGACTTCTAACACGGTTCTCCTCTAATGCACCTATAGTTGACAAAATAAGAGGCTTACTCACTAGGCATCCTCTTAATGATCAACACTTATTTAACAGGAGATAACATGATAATGTTTACTAGGTCATACGTCAGTCATTTTCAAAGTTTTATATATTGTCTACTTCCTTGTGACCCCTGAATTGTATATTCAACTGCCTGTTTCCTGCTAACAGTGGTTTATCTACCAGCTATTTATGCTTTCGTTTAAAATCAGATTTTTGTATTTTGGTTTTCTTTTGTCATTTATTTATTTATTTATTTACACTCCAGATTTATTTTCCCCTCCTGGTACACTCTCCCACTGTTCCATATCTCATACCTCCTCCCCACCCCCTATGTCCAAGAGGATGTCTCTACCCCCACCCCCACCCAACCAGACCTCTAAACTCCCTAGGGCCTCCAGTCTCTTGAGGGTTAGGTGCATCTCCTCTGACTAAACCCAGACCCAGCAGTCCTCTGCTGTATATGTGTTGGGGGCCTCATTATCAGCTGGTGTATGCTGGCCGGTTGGTGGTCCAGTGTTTGAGAAATCTCAGGGGTCCAAGTTAATAGAGACTTGGTCCTCCTACAGGGTCTCTCACCTCCTTAACTTCTTTCAGTCTTTCCCTAATTTAACCACAGGGATCAGCAGTTTCTGTCCATTGGTTGGGGGCAAATATCTGCATCTGACTCTTTTAGCTGCTTGTTCAGTCTTCTGGTGTGTGGTCATGATAGGTCCCTTTTTGTGAGTACTCCATAGCCTCACAAAAATAGCCTCCAGTAATAGTATCAGGCCTTGGGACCTCCCCTTGAGCTGGATCCTCAGGCTCCTCTCCATTTCCATCCCTGCAGTTCTTTAAAACAAGAACAAATATGGGTCAAAGTTTTGACAGTGGAATGGCAGCCCACTCCCTCACTTGATGTCCTGCCTTCCTGCTGGAGATGGGCTCTATATAAGTTCTCTCTCCCTACCGTAAGGCATTTCATCTAAGGTCCCTCCTTTTGAGTCCTGAGAGTCTCTCACCTCCCAGATCTCTTGTGCATTCTGGAGGGTACCCCCAACCTTCTACCTCCCAAGGTTGCCTGTTTCCATTCTTTTTGCTAGCCCTCAGAGCCTCAGTCCTTTTGCCTCACCCAATCCCATATCAGGTTCTGCTCTCCCCTAACCTGTCCCTGTCCATTTTCCCTCCCAGGTCCCTCCCTCCCTCCCCACTTGTGACTGTTTTCTTCTCCCTCCCAAATGGGACTGAGGTATCCTCACTTGGGCCATTCAGCTTGTTGAACTTTTTGAATTCTGTGGACTGTATCTTATGCATTCTTGGTTTTTTGTTTGTTTATTTGTTTTGTTTTTATTTGGTTGGTTTTTGATTTTTGATTTTTTTTTTTTTTTGGCTAATATTCACTTATTAGTGAGTCCATACTATGCATGTCTTTTTTGGGTCTGAGTTAACTCACTCAGGATAATATTTTCTAGCTCCATCCATTTGCCTGCAAACTCAGGATGTCCTGATTCTTAATAACTGAGTTGCATTTCATTGTGTAAATAAACCACATTTTCTGCATCTATTCTTCTGTCATGGGACATCTGGGTTGTTTCTAGCTTCTGGCTATCACAACTAAGGCCACTATGAACATAGTGGAACACATGCCCCTGTGGCATGGTGGGGCATCTTTGGGGTATATTCCCAATAATGCTATTGCTGGGTCTTTAGGTAGATCTATTTCCAATTTTTGTATTTTAAATTTCTCTCTAATCTCTTTGTCTCATAATTATTTTTTTTCAAGTAGTGGCTCTATTCTTTGAGTTGCTACACTAATTCTCAAATCTTTTAGTCATTCCTGATGGCTCTCTTATTCCACCTTCATATTTAATTTATTAGCAAATATCATATATTGTATTTTTTCTATGGATACACACATATATACATCATAACCACTGCCACCACATTTTTGTAATTAAATTTATTTATTTACTTGCAAACTCAATATCAGCCCTTCCTTTACTCCCAGTACCCCCACCACCACCACACACACACACAAGTCTTTTCTCCATTTCACCTTCCCCTTTAGTTTTAAGAAGAGGAATCACCACTCTGTGTGTCAAGTCACTGTGTAACTAGGCATATCCTCTCCCACTGATAATGGACAAGGCTGTCCATTTAGGGGCACAGGATCTACTTGTAGACAGGCTAAGGGATAGCCCCTTCTCCAGTTGTTGGGGTACCAGAAAGAAGACAAAGCTCCTCATCTGTTATGTATGTGGAGAAGGCCTAGTCTAGCCTGTAGTCACTGGTTGGTAATTCAGGCTCTGGGAGCCCCCAAGGGTCAGGGTATTTAACTCTGTTGGTTTTCCTGTATGGTCCCTGTCCTCTTTGGGTTGCTTAATCCTTCCTTAAAACTCCTTGACTCCATCTCATGTTTGGGTGTAAGTCTCTGAATCTGTTTCCATTGTGGGTGGAGCCACTCAGAAGTCAGTTATACTATGTTCCTGAATTGTCATGGATTGATTCTTGCCCAGGGGATGGTTCTTAATCTGTGAGGTTGGATAGTCTCTGCTCTATCTTTGTCACTGCACATCTTGTAGGCAGGACACATTTGGGGTTGAAGGTTTTATAGGTGAGTTGTTGTGCTTATCCTTCCACTGGGTGTCCTGCCTGATTAAAGAAAGTGGTCACCAGGAATTTCAGCTAGAGTCACCCCAATAGACCCTATTCGGCCTCTCCCCATCCCAGGTAGGTCTCTGTCAAGCCCAAGAGATTGTCTCCCCAGCCTATCTCTATTCTTTCTCCCCTGTTCTCCCTACATATGATCTCCTCCATGCTCCTTTCCCCATCCCCTCTTTCATGCAGGTTTCTCCTTCCAATGATCTGTGATAACTACTTTGTTTCCCCTTCTGAGAAAGAGTCAACAATCCTCCTGTGGGCTCTTTTTGTTATTTGGCTTCTTAGGGTCTGTTGATTATAGCATGGTTATCCTGTACTTTATGGCTAATATCCACTTACAATTGAGTACATACCGTGAATGTCATTTTCGTTTGGGGTTGCCTTACTCAGGATAATATTTTCTAGTTCCATCCATTTGGCTGTGAAACTCATGATATTCTTGGTTTTAGTCACAGAGTAGTATTCCATTGTGTAAATGTGCCTCATTTTCTGTATTCATTCTTCTGTTGAGAGACATCTAGGTTCTTTCCAGTTTCTGGCTATTATGAATAAAGCTTTTATGAACATAGTCGATCAAGTGTGCTTGTGGGATGGTGGAGCACATTTTGGGTATATGTCCAGGAGTAGTACCACTGAGCTTTGAGGTAGAACTATTCCCAGCCTTCTAAGAAACTGCCACATTGATTTCCAGAGGGATTGTACAAGTTTGTACTCTTACCAGCAATGCAGGAGTGTTCCACTTGCTCCACAACCTTGCAAGTGTATGCTGTCCTTTGAATTTTTTTAATGTTCACCATCTTGATGACTAAGGATGTTAAACATTTCCTTAAGTGCTTCTCAGCCATTCGATATTCCCCTGCTGAAAATTCTGTTTAGCTCTGTACCACATTTTTAATTGGGTTATTTGGATTGTTGGAGTCTTAACTTCTTGAGCTCTGTATATATTTTGACTATTAGTCCTCTGTTGAATGTAGGGTTAGAGAGGATCTTTCCCCAATCTGTAAGCTATCATTTTGTCCGAGTTATGGTGTACTTTAAGTTTCAGAGCTTTTTGGCTTCATCAGGTCTCATTTATTAATTCTTGACCTGTGTTCCTGAACCATTTGTGTTCTCTTTAGGAGGTATTTTCTGTACTAACAGTTTTAGGCCTGTTCCTTACTTTCTCTTCTATTAGATTAAGTGTGTTGAGTTTTAGGTTGAGGTCTTTAATCCATTTGGACTTGGATTTTGTCCAGGGTGATAAAAATGGATCTATTTGCTTTCTTCTGGTTGTTAGACCAGTAACTTTTGTTGAAAATAGTATCCATTTCCCATTGTACGATTTGGGCATCTTTGCTGAAAATCAGGTGTGTGTGTTTATTTCTGGTTTTTTTATTGGATTCCACTGATCCACCTGTTGTTTCTACACCAATACCATGCAGGTTTTCTTGCTATTGCTCTGTACTACACCTTGAACTCATGGATAGAGACACCTACAGAAATTTTTATGTTCAGGGTCCTTTTAGCTATGCTGGATTTTTTGTTTTTCTCTATAAAGCTGAGAATTGTTTTTCAAGATCTGTGAAGAATTGTGTTGAAATTTTGATGGGAATTGCATTGAATCTATAGATCATTTTTTAGTAAGAAGATCATTTCCACTATGTTATTCCTACTGATCCATGAGCAAGGGAGATCATTCCATCTTCTGATAACTTCCTCAATTTCTTTCTTCAGAGGCTTGAGATCCCTGTTATACAGATCTTTCATTTTCTTGGTTAAAGTTACACCAAGATATTTTATATTATTTGTGGCTATTGTGAAAGGTGTTTCCCTAACTTCTTTCTCAACCTGTTTATCACTTATGAAGAGGATAGCTACTGGTTTCTTTGAATTAATATTATATCCAGCCACTTTGCTGCAAGGGGTTTATCAGCTGTGGGAATTCTCTGATAGAATTTTGTTGGTCACTTACTTATATTGTCAAATCATCTGTGAATAGAGATACTTTGACTTCTGGCTTTCCAATTTGTTTCCCCTTTATCTCCTTTAGTTCTCTTATTGCTCCAAGTACTATAATACTCCAAGTACTATATTGAAGAGATTTGGGGAGAGTGGACAGCCTTGTCTTGTCTCTGATTTTAGTGTAATTGCTTTAATTTAATTACTCTCGCTTTAATTTAATGTTGATTATTGGATTGCTGTATATTGCCTTTATTGTGCTTAGGGATGTCCCTTGTATCTCTGCTGTCTCCTAGACTTCCATCAGGAAGGGGTGTTGGATTTCTTTCAAATACATTTTAGGGTATCTAATGAAATGATCATGCATTTTTTTTCTTTAAGTTGGTTTAGATGGTAGATTATGTTAATGAATTTTTATCTACTGAACCATCTCTGCATCCCTGGCATGATGCCTATTTGATCATGGTGTATGATATTTTTGATGTGTTCTTGGACGTGTTCTTGTGAGTATTTCATGGAATATTTTTGCATCAATGTTCATAAGGGAAATTGAGCTGAAATTCTCTATTTTTGTTGAGTCTTTGTATGGTTTAGGTATCAGGGTGACTGCATCCTCATAGAATGTGTTTGTTAGTGTTCCTTCCGTTACTATTTTGTGGAATAGTTTGAAGATATTGACATTTGTTCTTCTTTGAATGTCCAGTAGTATTCTGCCCTAAAACCATCTCACTTAGTACTTTGGGGAGGGGGAAGATGTACTTTTAATGATTGCTTCTATTTCTTTAGGGATTATAGGACTATTCAGATGATCTTGATTTAGCTTTAGCTTTGGTAATTAGTGTCTGTCTAGAAAATCATCCATTTCAATTAGATTTTCCAAGTTTGTGGAGTACAGACTTTTGAAGTAAGACATAATGATTCTTTGAATTTCCTCAGTGTCCGTGGTTATGTCTCTCTTTTCATTTCTGATTTTATTAATTAGGGTACTGTCTTTGCCTTTTAGATAGTTTGTCTACAGCTTTGTCTATCTTGTTGATTCTTCTCAAAGAACCAGTTCTTGGTTTTGTTGATTCTTTGTTTTGTTTGTTGTTGTTGTTGTTTGTTTGTTTCTAATTGTTTAATTTCAGTCCTGAGTTTTTTAATTTCCTGTAGTCTACTCCTCTGTGTGTGTTTGCTTCTTTTTTTCCCTAGAGCCTTCAGACATACTTTTAATTTCGTAGTATGAGAACTCTCCAATTTCTTTCTGAGAACACTTAATGCCATGACCTTTCCTTTTAGCACTGCTTTTGTAGAGTCCCATAAGTTTGTGTATGTTGTACCCTTATTTTCTTTGAATTGTAGAAGGTCTTTAATTTCTGTTTCTTTCTTCCCTGATCCAGTGATCATTGTGTAGAGAGTAGTTCAGTTTCCAAGAATATATAGGCATTCTGTTGTTTCTGCTGTTGCTGAAGTCCAGGTTTAATCCATGATAATCTGATAAGATGCATGGGGTTATTTGAATCTTCTTGTATCTGTGGTGGCTTACTTTGTAACTGATTATATGGTCAATTTTGGAGAAGGTTATTTGAGGTGCTGAAAAGAATGTATATTATTTTATGGTTGGGTGAAATGTTCTATAAATAATGTTAGGTCAATTTGAATTGTAACCACTGTTATTTTCATTATTTCTCTGTTTAGTTTCTGTCTCAGTGTCCTGTCCATTGGTGAGAGTGGAGTGCTGAAGCCTCCCACTATTAATGTGTGAGGTTCAAAGTGTGATTTAAGCTTTAGTAATGTTTCTTTTACAAATGTACTCTTGCATTTGGAGCACAGATGTTAATTTCCTATTGGTGAAACACCACATACATTATGTACAGACCTTGAAGGAATCAAGATTGTCTGATCTGAAAGCCTCCTCACTGAAGAAAGGGTAGAAATTTTACAATATTGAAATGTAATAAGCAAACTGGCAATGGAGAAAGATAATCAATAGCACTACTACCCAGCTATAAATCTTGTAAATCACAACGATAATCAGTCCAGAAAGATATCCTCAATTATGTATTATATTATCTTAGAGGTAACCAAGAGCTATATAATTAGACTTGATGCCTTTTTAATATGAGAAAATCCAGTCTGGTCGTATGAACATAGCCAACTACCCAGGCTAGAAGACTGTACTATTGCAGTTTCTCCACATCAGTTAATTTCTAAGCAAATTTTGAGTAGTTATTCTTACTCACTCCTCAAAGAAGCTTCTTCTTTATAATATACAGAGGTTACAACAGAAGTCCAAACTGCTCAAAGTACAAACAATAAGCTACTGTGGATTTCCCAGCCCTAGTTTTTACAATATAACACCACATTCACTGTTAGGAGAAATTTGCAGAGGAAGGGAGAAATATCAGAAACATAGCACTAAAATGACTACTGCTAGACTCCTCTAGACATGACAAGGAGGCTGCACCTACAAAATCTTAACAATATGGTTCTCTAGAACAGAGCTAAACATTAGAAATACCAGTCACATATGATGATGTACCAAACTGTATATGTGTGTATGTAGTTTCCTATAATACTACTTAATAATACTAATAAAAAAGATAGTCATGAGCTTGAGCAGGATGCAGGCGAGAAGCTAGAGAAAAAGGAGAGGGAAGAAAGTAATGATGGAAATATAGTATTCATGTATGAAATTCACATACACTGTAAATTTAAAAGAAAAAAATAATTTGAAGTCAAAAGTAACCTTTCCTTCTTACATTGCTTCTTAAAGGTTGTTTTAATATGTGTTTGCACACATATGCATGTGCAATTTTCATTATGTGCATGTACCCACAGAAGAGAAAAGAAGATATCTGACTATACATACTTGAAGTTACAGGTGGATGTAAGCTATCCAATATGGTTTCTGGGAGCCGAACTTGTCATCTGATAGTTCAGTGAGCATTTTAAGTTGCTTTTTTGTCAGATATTTGATCATGACATCATATGGTTGTTTCTCGTATGCTATGGGTTTCTACATATTCTATCAAAGCCCAGGCATGGTAGAGTGATGTTTCCAATAGTCTTATTCCTATGTTTCAAATACTACTCAGAATATCATAGAATCCAAACTTGTTTTGAAAGAATCATTTGTAGAAATAGGGTGGTGCAATGGCCATGATCATAAAACTGATGTGAGGGATTAAAGACAGTGTGTGTGTGTGTGTGTGTGTGTGTGTGTGTGTGTGTGTGTGTACATATACATGTAAATGACATATTTGACATATATTGATAAAGATATAAATAATAAAGACAGAGAAAGATGAGAAAGAAGATGAGAGAGAGACAGACAGAGAGAGAGACAGAAAGAGAGAGAGACAGAAAGAGAGAGAGAGAGAGAGAGAAGTAGAGATAGACATACCTGATTGGAAATCTCCTGATGCAGATTTTCTGGAAATTCTACCATATACATTTGATTTTTAGATACTTCCCTAGAGACTATGATATTCCTTGAAAGTTTATAACTATGAAACTTAAAACCTAGTTCTCAGAGCTTTGCGGGGAATAGTGTCATTGAAACCTCAAATAACTTGAGAAAGTTAGAGGGTCCTGGGATTTTCAAATACAGTTAAGTCCAGACCCCCCCCAAAAAAATTGTTTATAACTATTATGACCTTACCCTACCTCAGGGCAGCTCCAGCAGAGAAAGAGTGAGTCACAAGAGAGGGTGAGAGACTTAGACTCAATACTGTGCACTGAGCACAAAAACCTCCAGCTGGCCTTTCCTGTCTCCCCCAAGAGAGCACGGGATAACTCATAGCCAGCGGGAATTATTGAAATAACCTTTGCAAGATCCAACAGGAGGAAAGCTTTGGGCTTCATGTCCCAAAAAAAAAAACAAAAAAACAAAAAAACCCTGCAGTTTCCCTTCCATGGGGAACTGAAGGAAAATAAAAATAGCAGGATGTATAATGGATGCAACTCCAGAATGTTATCAAGGAGCTATAGAGTCATATAGTCTTACCTCTAATGCCTGTGTATATTGAGAAACATAGCTCTGAGCTTCTGTCTATCTTCTGTAAAGGAAGGTTTTTCTCATTTCAAGAGCCCAGTGAGTTCATGGAATGTCCTATTTACATAACTAAAAGTGCTCCTAACTTTTCTCTTCTAAAATTGGCAGAGATTTGGAGAAAAGGTATACCTTCTGTATACCTTGTATACCTTGTAGATGAGGCTCAACAAAAAAAAAGGGGGGGGAAGAAAGGAAAGGAAAGGAAAAGCTATGACCGCTCTTTACAGAAAATCCAAACTGATTAATTTAGAATAGAATTCAGAAGCCAGGAAAGCAAGGAAAGGCTCAATCATTTATACTCAGCCTCATGAAATGCTTTGTTGTCTTTGCCAGGGGTGGATGTGGCCATCTGCAGTAGGAGGAGAGTAATAGAGATTGCCTTTGTCCTTACCTGCAGAAAAAAGGGGAGGGGGCACCCAGGGTTAAGTGTTCAGGCTGCTGCCCTGAACACTGCTTCCTTCTCTTCCCCCTGCGCAAGCCAGAAGAGCAGGTGTGCATGTTCACAGTGCTCTGCGGCCCTGGTGATGTGTACAAATGTATGCAGCAAGGTTCTTTTCAAGTAGATTAAGTGCAAGGTTTAACAGAGCCTCAGCAATTTTGCTAAGATCTCACTGGCAAACAGCCACGAAAAAAGTTTTGGGGGAGGAAAAAAGTTGATGTTTGCAGTCTGCTGTAGGGCACCTCCAGAGCAGCAAAAGAGACCATGGACCTGGCTGAGGATTACTGTGTCTTAACTAGCTTCCCCGGGGAATGTTGGACCCGATATTATCTAGAAATTGGGAGGAAAATGGTGAGTGCCTAACACTCCTAAACAGGTACATAGTGTTTTCATATTCAAAGCTGTTTAATGTTCCCCTTAGGAGCCTTGTGAGATAAGAGAAGAAGTGATTATATCCACAGTTTGTGAAAGGGAGAATCAAAGCAGAAGGGTCAGGCAATTTGCACAGGAAATAATTGGAGTCAGTGTCCAACCAACATCGGGCCTCAGGGGTTCCCTCAAACTGAAGCTGGAGCTCAGGAAAATGAGACCCAGAGCTTGGGTCTGAAAAGCTTATATCAAGGAAACAAGGACCCAAGCACAATCTCATAATTAAAAGTGACTGAACAAAACTCAGGCATGCTGAAGAGCAAAGGAGGCAGATTCATGGCTAAATAGCGAGTAAGTGGCACTTCGTTAAACATTAAATTAATTTCCAAGATTTTATTTTGAAGGCATATTGCCATTTGTGGACATCAGCTATGCACTCTAAGAAATAAAAAATTAGAATCTAGAAATCTCTACATTCTTGAATTTGTCACTAAAGAATAGTTGCAGAATATTGGAGGAGCTAAAATTAATTTGAATTTAAAAATTTAGATACCAAATTTTTCTTTCATATCTAACATTTTTGTTTCTAACTTCCACTCACTATTGTTTTCTCCACAATGCAGCCAATGAAATTAGGTTTTTTTTTTTCTAAAAGGTGTTTTTTAACTGAAAGATTACCAGAAATTTACAAAATATATTGCAAGAGCTTCTATTCTTAGCCCTGGGGAACTATGCCATGAACATGGATGTGTGTATTCAGTCTGCTCTTAAGAAGAATACATTTGGAACAGTATTTTAAAAGATACACACACACACACACACACACACACACAGAGAGAGAGAGAGAGAGAGAGAGAGAAACAGACAGAGAGAGAGAGACAGAGAGGGTCAGAGAGAGACAGAGACCGAGACCAACAGAGACAGTGAGACAGACAGAGACAGAGACACAGAGAACTACCTAATGTGACCATGGAGGTAGAGATTGAATTGGCCACATACCAATGAGTGTCAGCTGCCAGAAGAATCTGAGGAGACAAGAGGACAGACTACTACTGGTGCCTGGCAAGGAAGCATAGGACTGCTAACATTTTTAGTGAAACTGATTTCCAGAGTTCTGGTCCCCATGTTGTTTCACTCATCCAAGTAAGTGGTAAAATTTTATAGCATCCATAATCCCACCTCTAACCTTAACTGCCCTATCATGTGATATCAAATAGCCAAAGATTCCAGGACTGAAAATTTAAAGCTTTGACAGGGGATGAAGGTGACACCATTCTCCTTCTTGAAATCTTTGAACTCATCAACTAGATGTGTCTGGACATTTCTTCACATCTTTCCTAGAGCTCATTGCATCCCACTCCTTGAATTTATAGGATGTAACTCAGTGGCTTAGGACACAGGTTGATACAGCTAATGTGTATCTACTTTAGCAATTACAGGTTCTGAGTCTGGTCCTCAAATTTTCTCACCAGTGAGAAATACCATTTTATTGGAACATTGAACTGATTAAATGAACTTTGTCATACAAAGTATCTTAGAGTATCACTTTGCAGATAATGAGCACTTATGATATTAAAAAAAAAATATTTAAGTATCTTGTCTGTCTCCATCAGCATCCCCAGCATCAGATAAGTGGTTAGAGGGAGTGTGAGAACAAAATTCTCAATGACAAAATGGTAAAAGCGATGGCTTTCACAGTAATCACGGATTGTTCATGATTGTATGCACTGTTGCTTTTCTCTGTAGGTCTCACTAGATGCACTCAAGTGGCAATGCTCAGTTTACTGGATTGGATACTACAAGACGGACTTATATGGTAATAATCTGACAACAGCAGAGCTGTCCTCAAAGAGACTGTCCAAGGTTTCTTTGTATGACAGTCTCGGGCCCAGGTTTACCTGTTGCTTCTATTACACTGTATTGATCAAAGCACTCACATAACCTTTAAAAGTGCCAAGATACATTCTACATGAGTCACATAGAGGTATTTATGGAGTGAGAACAATAATTTAAGGTTATTACTTTCAACCTATCCAGGATGAGTCTGGGGAAAGGATTTCTAGGTTTGAACTTTGGCTAATGCATAAATTTGGGAAAATATTGTAACTTTGAGTAGATTAATGGCATCTCTGGGCCTTTCACATGTCAAACGTTGTGCTAGAATCTTCCAAGAAAAACAAGAATATCCTCTCTGTCCTCAGGAATTTGTCTTGAAGGGTTGCTGTGATGATAAATAGGCAATGAACATAAATCATAATAGTGCAATGCTTGGGGGTGTCTGATATGCAATTATCACTTATAAAATGAGTAGTTACTCTTATTATTCAGTATTCACCAGAATGTCTCAATTTCATTTATAAATGAGAATGGAAGACAGGCCATATTTGGTAATCTGTTTCAACATCATTCTTAGATTGGATGGCCTGGATAAAAGAAATTCAGTTCACACAATTTTAGAAGCTGGGAAATCTAAGATTAAGGTTTCAGAAAAGTGGGTTTCATTTTAAAACTTTCACTGTGGTTCTAATAGCCTCTTTATGTGTGCACAAAAAGAGGGGATGGGAAACAAGGAAGGAGAGGAGAGTGGAGGGAAGAAGAAGGGGAAGGAAAGAGGAGAAAAAAGAGAAGGGAAGGGGAGGGAAGGGGAGAGGAGAGGAGAGGAGAGGAGAGGAGAGGAGAGGAGAGGAGAGGAGAGGAGAGGAGAGGAGAGGAGAGGAGAGGAGAGGAGAGGAGAGAGGTGGGGAAGGAGTGCAGTGGGAAGAAAACTTTGGTATCACTTTATGAGGACATTAGGAATATTACTGGGGCCTTGCCACTTAGAACCTCATCTAAACGAAATTTGCTACTAAAGCAGACATCTCCAAATAACAAGTTAGCGTTAGAACTTCAACATTTGCATTTTGCAGGGCCTTGATATTCATTTTATAATACCACTCAAAGCCTCCTTCCTCTTCCTGGCCCATAGAGTAAAATACTCAGATGTACTCCCTATGGAGGCCTAGAATTAATTTTACAACATTGAATCAGAGCCATATTTTAAGTAAACTTTTATAATCAGAACTGGAAGTGTGAATGTAACCCCCATTTTGTTCTATCAATGCAATAACATGCATAGGGTACAATCACCATAGCCATAAAAATACAATGTATCAAATCCCTCTTAAACAAGGACAGGTGTTTAAACGCAGTTCACTGTCCGAGAAATGAAGAAGCCTGGATGATAACTTCAGTCTCAGACAGAGCTTTATTTTTTTGTTTGAAGGCTTATTGTAAATCCTCAGTGTCACAACGAAGCAGTATTAAAGAGAACTGATCTAGGACTCCAACCACCTGGCTTATAGACCCAGCATTAGCACTAACAAGCTCTGTGACCCAAAGTAAGCTACTTAACCTCACATAGACTCCATCTCGGTGCACAGTGAGATGATGAGATTGCTTAGTGTTTTGTACAGTATTTCATAGTGCTCTGGGATAAGAGACCCAATAGCTGAAAAGTCTTCAACATCTGTCTTAGCCCAGTACCCCTCCCTTGTTTCAATCTCATAGATGTGTTGACAGATTTTGTTTTCCCCCTTTGGCTATTTTTTTTGGGTTTCTATGCCTCCAATCCAACCTTTATTCCACACAAATCTCTTTCAAACCCCAACAGTAAGTAGGAGAGAAGAAAGGTTAGAGGGGAAAGGGGGCAGAGACCTCTTCAGGTTTCTTCCTGCTGATTAAGGATGTTAAGTTCTTGGGGCAAGTCCAACTTTGTAGTCAGGATGTCTCCAACTTTTTCATCTTTCTTCCTTGCTCATGAACCCTTGATAAACTGCAACAGCAGCAACGAGGAACAGCACGGGAGCAGCAGCATCTTTAGGTCCTCTCTGGGCTTTCCCATTTTTACTTGGTCCAGCACCCCCAAAATTAAACTATCTGCTGCTGGCAAAAATGATGACCCTGCTAGTGCAAGAGGCAAATCATAACCACCTGCTGTGAAGCAGCTTCTTATCCCACACCCGGGATTAACACAAAAGCATATTCACATAACGACTGAACAGAAAATTGGCGCTACATAGATGTCAGCTGAAAAAAATAATACATAGATGAAAAACTGTAAGTAAATGATGGACATCAGACACAATGCCAGAGACTTACTCTGTAAAGAAGTTAAAAATAAACAAGATGATGTTGCCATTCAGATCTGGTTTCATGTGTCCATTGTTGGGCTTTCTAAAAAGGTCCTAGATGATACTAATATAGCCTGTCGCCAGATCATATTCCCGGGAGAAAAGAATTAGGTTATAATATGAATAATTAATCCAAATTTTTCATTTACTGAAGAAAAATCCTTCTAGTTCAGGCAATGAACTAGAATTCATTCTAACCCAATTATCTAACCCAATATGAATTATCTAACCCAATATGAATTATCTAACCCAATAAGAAAGGCTAATGAAGCTTTGTCACTGTGAAGGTTTCTAACAGATCTCATAGGAAACGCTCTCTCTCACAAAGGAGCAACTTTTGGAGTTATATTAAAGAGAAATATCAGCCTGGGTTGGCTTCGGTGAAGCCTGGGGGGCGTCTCAAGCTTCGTGTGCAATCCACGGCAAATCTCTTGGAGGGCTCGGCACACTTCTATTACGTTTCCCATTGTTCTCTTCATTTTCTCACTCCTCTGAACTGATGTTTCCAGGTGAGATGGGAAATAGAAGGACCAAAATGCCAATAATAAGAAAGGATTTTCTTGCAGTATTTGCAGTCCAGCTGGAATTTGGAAGTAACAAAAAGGAAAAAAAAAAAGTCTCACAAGCAAAGCAAATCCTGAGACCATCCAATTTGCAGAGCCCCAAGCACCTGCCTATGAATCTAACAGGGTAGATTTCTACAGTCTCAGGCTTCTAAAGGCTTCCCATCAGTCATTTCAATACCAGAGACTTCTAGTCCCTATAGCACTGCTTCCCCAACAAGGTGGGTAATTAGTCTGCTATCTGCCCTGTCAGAACTAGTCTTAGCCCTGCTCCACTCAGAGGCTCCAACCTCCCCGATGAACCATATTATTAGAGGTTGCAAAATAATCCAGAGATGAATAGTCTGAGAGGCCACATGAAAACTGCAAAGATGAATTAAATTACATTCTGGAGACTAAAGAATAAATTGGAAATGAGGTGGTTTCTTATTTAAGAAGTCTTCTTCACAGTTCCCCTGGAATGTAAACACGGGGCACTCTGCAGAGGATGGGGTCACCTGCTGCCTAGGGAAAGCAGCTTGAATTTTATTACCTGGGTGATCCTTGGCAGCATACACACTTCAGGAGGCACAAACCCTGCTCCCTTTACTTTGTCTCCTGTGCAGGTTTCTAGCTTTCATAACATTTTAATTAAATTTGGGCTTGTCTTTCTCGCTCACCTTACTCTCGGCATCAAAGGAGAGGCTTTTCAGGGGCTGCCTGGCTGGGGCTCCTGTAATTCTTCCATTTTAGAACCTGGCTTCTTTTTGCCATACAAGGAGAAGGGCAATTAAATCAGAGCAGGGGTAACCTGCAGCTTCTCTAAGCGATAGCAGCACATAACTCTAGTGTGACTTATACATAAAGGTAATGAATTCTATAATGCAAATTTACATAGAGGTCAACTAAAAAACTGGTTGTGCATTTGATAGGACACTGGGCACTAGGTAGTTGTCACACAATAAATAATTCATCTTGCATAGTCACTTGCTATGTAAATGATAGACTGTGTATATTAACACATTTAACTCAGAACAAAACGATGGATGTCTGAGGCCAGATGAATCTCTCTCTGGACACATTACAACTACAGCTCCCCAGGGGGCTTCACTCTTCACTTTTAAAGATGGAAATTAGGATTTAATTGAAAACGGCTTGTGTGTGTGTGTGTGTGTGTGTGTGTGTGTGTGTGTGTGTGTGTGTATGTGTGTTCTGATGAAGTGAGACTTATAAAGAAACAAGTGAGTAGCTTTAATGTAGATTGAAAGTATTGGCTTGAATACCCTGTGGGTTAACAGTAATGACTCAAAACTCAGTCTGACTAGAAGACATAAACTCTTTAAAAATTACTAAATTCACCTATTTTTAAAATTATCTTTAATTTTTTTTAACAGTCCAATCATTATCTCCCTCCTGGAAAGTCTGTATTTTTGCCAAACAGACTTTTGCCACATAAAAACATACATTACCTTCTGGTCACTTAGCCATATTTCATGATTTCTTAGCCACCAGTCATCCATGGATTCTGCATTGACATCCATGATCAATTTTGAGCCAAATCTCTTGAAACATGTAATTTAGTCAAATTGCTTCAGCATTCCACTATTTAAAAATCAAGAAAAAGAAAACAGAACTCTTCTCCAATACTGCAGAATCTTTAAATCACTGTGAAAATCTTCAAAGCTCCTTAGCAAGGTGCAGGGCCATGCATCTCCCAGAATGCTTGCTGCCATCTGATGGAGGTGTTTTAAGAATCTGTTTAAGAAATATTCCCCACGAAGATATAGATGGTTTATAAAGACAAACCTTGAGGAAGTATGTGGAGAAACTGTGATAGCAGCCTCTGAGGACATTTTCACCACAAGGAAAGAATTTTGGTATAGTGAGCTATATAGCAATGGGGAAAAGATCCAGGAGAACCAAGGTGGTTTTCATAGGCAGATGTTGGTTACAGTTCAGCCAGACAAAGAGAAACAATGTAACACCCATAAATTTACACCAGAAATCAGTGGTTTAGGGCCCTAGCTAATAAAATCCAAAGTCTGTAGGGCAGGTACTCAAGAAAGGAAGACCAAGGCAACAAGGAAAGTTTGTCACTAATAGGCATCTGTCAAGAAAGAGGGAGAAGGAGCAATTGTAAGCACGGCTGTTAGTAGGTGTCTTTGATCTTGTGGAATAAGCCTTCCCTAAAGGCCTTCAAGTTAAGCAAGATAGGACTACCAGTGATAATGATTCCAATTTGAATCACACAGAACACATGGTTTTTTTGACAAAAAAACAAAACCTGTGTTAATTTAATATGAGGAAAAAGAGGCATGTATGCCACAAGGAGTTCATTTCTTCCCTGTCATTTGTTGTCTTTTCTACTTACATACATAACTAAAAAACAGAATTCTTGAGAATATATTTTAGATTAACCAAACTACCACAACTAAAATGCCACCACAGAACTAATATTAATCCTCATCCAGATATGCCAGTCTTGAAAATGTGTATCTTTTCCTGGGGATATTTTTAAATAATTACATAAATGCTAGAGTCTTGTAACTGATGTTATGACACTTTGAAACACAGAAAGCTTTGAAGCAGAACTCTTCCACATTCATGACATTGAAAATCAATCAGGACAGTTTTCTTTCTAGTAGGAATAATGCTGAATAAAGTGAGAAATGGGAAGAATAGAAGAGTCTTTAATGGGGAAGGGGTGAGGTAGATCAATATTGAGGAAGAAAATGAAGAAACAGTGAGGAAGAAAATAGCACAAAGGATGTTTGAAATAGTCAAAATGACTTACCTAAAAGTACATATAACAATATTTCCATGCATGCATGCATGCATGTGTGTGTGCGCGTGCACGTACGCGTGCACGTGCGTGTGCGTGTGCGTATGCGTGCGTGCGTGCGTGCGTGCGTGCGTGTGTGTGTGTGTGTGTGTGTGTGTGTGTGATCTTTCAAGGCACTTCCACATAGTTCCAGTACCTCGTGGACTCCACCTCAGAGAGAAGTGCTGTTAGCAGGAACATCAAGAAGTGATTAGCCACTGGGAGTGCCTCTTCTGTGAAACCAATGAGACTGGAAGACACAGGCCAGTTGGCATCTTGTGCCAAACTCAAAAGCCTTGTGTGGATTTAGTTAGCCATGACTACAAGCAGCCTGAATTGTAACTAGGCGCCTTGATTTTTCCTAGAGTAACTCTAATAGGTTTGCCCCACATGGTTTTCAAACACACTAAAAAGAAACAAAACGTAAGAGTGATGTGCAAGTTTTACAACGAGGCCTGATGCTAGGATTCCTGATGTGCCTCATAAGCTGAAAGTAAATAAAGTCTATTCTATTTGAATAAAGACCCTGTCTGCCTGGCTAACATATGCAGCCCCACTCCTGGTACAAATTATTATTTAGCATCCAGTTGGGATTGCATTATCTAGAGCCATTCTGTGATAAGTAAGTCTCTTAATAAATTGTACTCTGTCACTCTGCATCTGTCTGTCTCTGTTCCTGTTACACGCTGTGGTGTTAGTCTTGATAGAGTAGGACTGGGTTGTTCTCACAAGATGTATGTTAGCACTGTGGGCTAGGTAGCAGACACAATATGGTGGGTAGCACGAGAATCTAGATGTGTGGGAGGAAATTCAGTTGTACCATACCCATGAGGGTTTGAGTATTAATGTAGATAAGGTGATAGTTATACTCCTCAACTCAACTGGCAGCTGTGTATTCACATTCTAATGCTTGGTTTCTGGAAAGTGCAGGTTACCAGCAGGTTACCATATCAGAGAATGACTAATACACAACCCTGCAAACCAGCGTAAGTTCTGAAAGCCTGCATCTGAGGGAAAGGCAACCAAAAGAAGACTGTCAAAAGTGGGTCTGAAAATACAGTCAGAATCTCAAGGGAGACGGAAAGGAAATAGAACATAAAAGATAGGTAGATGTTTTAAAACCTAACTTTGAAGAACAAAAGCAGGGATAGAGTAACTCAGAGAACAATAAACTAGCCCAGAAAGTGACAGAAACCTTGTCACACCTAGTGATATCTCTACTTCTCATGATACCTCTAAAGTAAAATACAGCTTCTCTGAAGCTCTCCTCCCACCCTTGTGGACGCGTAACCATAGTTTGCAATAGATCCCAGATATTACTTGTATAGAGTGAAATTAGAAGTTCCTAAAAAAAATTTAGAGCAACAAGAGACAATATAATAATCTTAATAGAGAAGTAACTGACTATTATCACTGGAAAAAAATCTTTTGTCTAATTTCATAGGTTGGAAAAACATTTCCCTATAACTTAATTTTATATATATATATATATATGTGTGTGTGTGTGTGTGTGTGTGTGTGTGTGTGTGTGTGTGTATGTATGTATGTATGTGTATATATATTTTTCTTTATTTACATTTCAAATGTTATCCACTTTCCAGGTCTCCCCTCTGGAATGCTCTATCCCATCTAACCTCCCCCTACCTCTATGAGGGTACTCTCCTACCCACTCACCTACTCTTGGCTTCCTACCATGGCATTGCCCTACACTGGGGTATAGAATGCCCTCAGGCCCAAGGGCCACTCCTCCCATTTATGTCCAACAAGGCCATCCATGGCTACATATGCAGCCAGAGCCATGGGTCCCTCCATGTGTACATTTTGGCTGGTGGTCCAGTCCCCATGAGCTCTAGAGGATCTGGCCAGTTGATACTATTGTTCCCCCTATAGGGCCACAAACTCCCTCAGCTCCTTCAGTCCCTTCTCCAACTCCTCCATCGGGGAACTCACACTCAATCCAATGATTGGTTGCAAGCATCCACCTCTGTATTTGTCAGGTTCTGGAAGAGCCTCTCAAGGGACAGTCATATCAGGCTCCTGCCAGCAAGCACTTCCCAGCATCCAAAATAAGTCCAAGTTGGGAGACTGTATATGGAATGGATCCCCAGGTAGAGCAGTCTCTGGATGTTCTTTCCTTCTGTCTGCTCCATACTTTATCTCCATATTTCCTCCTGTGAGTATTTTGTTCCCTCTTCTAAGAAGGACCAAAGCATCCACACTTTGGTCTTCCTTCTTCTTGAGGTTCAAATGGTCTGTGAATTGTGTCTTGGGTGTTCCTAACTTTTGGGATAACATCCACTTATCAGTGAGTGCATACCATGAATGTTCTTTTATGACTGGATTACCTCACTCAGGATGACATTTTCAAGTTCCATCCATTTGCCTGTGAATTTCATAATTTTAAATCAGTATAATATTAGTTGTCTTTCTTCAGGAAACAAAGTAGACCATGATGAACGACAGATGTAAATCACAAGCAAAATCCATGCAGTTGGAGCACAGGAGAAAATTTCCTGAGCAGAACACCAATGGCTCATGAACTAAGATCAAGAATCCACAAATGGGATCTCATAAAATTGCAAAGTTTCTATTAGGCAAAGGACACTGTCAATAGGACAAAATGGCAACCAACAGATTGGGAAAAGATCTTTAGCAACCCTACATCAGATAGAGGGCTGATATCCAATATATACAAAGAACTCAAGAAGTTAGACTCCAGAGAACCATATAACCTTATTTAAAAACGGGGAACAGAGATAAACAGAGGATTTTCAACTGAAGAATATCAAATGGCAAAGAAATGCCTAAAGAAATATTCAACATCATTAGTTATCAGGGAAATGCAAATCAAAACAGTCTTGAGATTCAGAATGGCTAAGATCAGAAATTCAGGTGAAAGTAGTGCTGGCGAGAATGTGAAGAAAGAGGAACACTTCTTCATTGTTGGTGGGATTGCAAGCTGGTATAACCACTCTGGAAATCAGTCTGGTGGCTCCTCAGAATATTGGACATAGTACTTCCTCATAACTTTAAATCAGTATTATATTACTTTTCTTTCTTCAGGAAAGAAAGTAGACCATGATGAACCACAGATGTAAATCACAAGCAAAAAACATGCAGTTGGAAATAATTAATGTATTACTACATTACTAATACTATAGAAATGATGTGGAGAATCATTTGCATATGGGAGAGTAGGCGAGAGAGAGAGAGAGAGAGAGAGAGAGAGAGAGAGAGAGAGAGAGAG
>JANHMN010000004.1:105951452-105988731 GCA_030674055.1 Rhabdomys pumilio | reverse complement strand
ATATATATATATATATATATACACACACACACACAATAATCAGATTCAGGCTTCTTCCAACCAAGACCCCTCTGCAGCTTTTCTCCGAGTAAAGGCCTGCTCTCTCTAGTCACTCATTCCCTTGTCTGTTTTTCTTTATTGCTGACACTCCAGTAAATAGTTGACTTTTTCATTAATTGAAATGAGACTTGTGTGTAATGCAATGCAATATTTTATACATGCAAACATATAAATCTTTACATTGTTCTATGTTAATTCCTGTTGCTGCGGCCATTACCTGACCAAAAGCAACTTTAAAAGACAAAAAGTTCATTTGGATTACAATGCCAGATCAGACTTAATTATTAAGGATAGTAAAAAGCAGAAATTGAGGACAGAAACTTGAAGCCAGCATGCTTGCTAAGCCAGTAGTACCTATGACCAAGAACATCCATGAAAAGCAACAGGAATGATGGAGGAATGCTGCTTGTCCCTGGCTGGCTTGTGGTGCTACAACAGAGGATTGAAACTTCCAGCATCAATTAATGACCAAGGAAATACTTCACAGGTATGCCCATGAGCTGATCTGGTCTACGTAATTCCTCAATCGAGATTTTCTTGCCAGATAAATCTGTAGTTTGTCCAGTTGACAGGTAAAGCTAATCAGGGTATGCATTTTCTTATAATAAATCTTGATAATTTATAAAATGGAGAATTTGTGAATAAACAACACATCTGCATTAAGGGATCTTGGGAAATGTTGCCCAAATACTTCATAAAATGTTATCTAAAACTATAGTGATTATATTTTCCATGAACTCTTAAATTATATTTTGCTAATTATTTGTGTGTGTGTGTGTGTGTGTGTGTGTGTGTGTGTGTGTGTGTATGTGTGCACATGTGATGCCTATGTGTTCACATGTATGTAGGTATACATTTATGGAAATACACATGCCTGTGTGTGGATGCCAGAGGTTGATGTTGGGTATCATTCTCAATCTATCTCCATTTTGTTTGCCAAGGCAGGGCTTCTTTGTGAACTCAAAGCTCATTGATTCATCTAATCTTGCTAGCCTGCTTTTTCTATGTCTTTCTCCTAATAACTGGAATTACACATAGGTGAGCCACCATACCCATGTAGCTTTTGGGTGGATGATGAAGATTTAAAATCATGTTGTCATCTGCTCAGATACCTCCTCATTTCTCTATCTTACTGTCTCTGAAATCAAGTACTAGCTTTGAACGAGTGTGATACTGTGTTTTGTTTTATAGCCAAGCTACCTATTAACCCATATTTTGGGTAAATTGCATATATATGTGATTTTCCCTGATCAATAAAGTAGACTACTGCTTCTTCACGCTCACATCTCCCAGAAATTCTTCTCTCTGTTTTAACAATGTGCAGCTGTGGTCATTCAGACTCAGTTATGTTCTCAAATCATCTTGAATGAGTTAATTCACTTCATGAAGCACTGTTTCTGTATGTACCAGTGCAGGAGTTTTGAAAGACATTACTATTTGAAATCCGTAAACTACACAAAAAAATCTACCATCTCCAGTGCACCGGGTAGTTTGTTGAGGATTTGGACAGAAACAAAATGCAGACTTGGTGCTCTCTTAGGTTGGAACATCAACCTTGTCTTGCCCTTGAAAGTTGGAACTCCAGGTCTATAAGTCATCCATGGAGCTTGGCTGAATTTATCATATTTTGTATAATCTCATGTTAAGCATATCTTAAGCCTTCTTCCCCACAATCAAGTTAGGCAAATCCTGTAATGACTATGTTCCTGTGAATCTATCTGCATTCTGTTTACTCTGTTTATGTAGACAGCTCTGACCCTAAAGCACCCAGTCTATTGAGCTTGTATGTGAAAATTACACTTCCAATAAAATTAGTTGAAAATTTAAGTACCAGCTCTTCATTTGTATACCGAGTCCACCATGACAGACTGCTGAGAAAGCGAAGGTATTTCTAAGAAACCTAGGGTGAATATAAAGTGATAAACAACTATACTTTTATTGTTCAGAGGCAGGGACTTCTTAGGTTATCAGGAATCATTTTAGTGCTTAAACAAGAAAAGGAAGCTACAATAACAAAATATGTGATGTTTGCATCAGGATCCAGAAAGGGTTGAGTGCAGGTATCTGTGGAGGATGGAAAGTGACTTTTGGTATGTGGTGGTAAAGCCTTCAGGATGAACTTGGATGATCACAATCTTGACAGTGTCATTGGTGAAGACCACAGAAGATGGAAGTTGGCTGCATGTCCTGGTTGCTGTTTAGATACTTATTTTAAAAAGATATGAATTTCAAATCTTTTGTTTCACATAAAAGAAAAGGGTCTAGAATAACTGAGCTTATAGGCTGAAAATATCAACTAGCTCTCATCTTCAGTGAGAAAAAAATAAAACTGAGAAAGCCTATGAGTGAGAAAAAGAAACAAAAAAAGATTAAATTTAGAATCAAAGATCAAATTAAGACATTTGAAACGAATAATTTGTGAAACAATTTGTTAGGACTCAGTAAATCTGAGTAAAGGAGACTACATATATACACTTCATGATTCCTACCTGATAGGATTGCTACTCAGGATTACGTGTTTGTATGTCTTCACGTCATAGACATTTAGTGAGTCCTGGTAGCACACAGAGCTAAGGGAATACAAATAAACTGACATCATTTCAGAATCCAGACACCAAACTTGCCACAAGTTTGACCTGGAACACACTTTAGGACTTTACATAATGCTTTACTATACAACAAGTTGAGGGTGTTGAAGTTACATGATTCTCTGTCTCTCTTGTCCTTTTCAGGAATTTAGGAGGATAGTGGGAGAAAAGGAGTCTCTCAGAGCAGCCACTGAGCCCAAGGAACCATGAGAATGTGAAATTAAATATGCGATATTCATCAGTCATAAGGTGGGACAACCACACAAGCATTCCAAAAGGATTTTAGTCTTGGTGCACACCAGAAACTGCTATGCACTCCTAAATGGGATCTGCACATTGTGTGGGATGTCAGTTATCACTCCAATCCTGTGTAAGTGTGGAAACGGTATAAATTGTCTTTTGTTTAAAAAGGCCTTATTTATAGCTACTGCAGGAATACTAGAAGGAGAGACTCCTCACAGACCTGACGTTTAAGCTCAGTGATATACCAGGTTGTCTCCAGTTTTAGTGTGTGTGTGTGTGTGTGTGTGTGTGTGTGTGTGTGTGTGTGTGTATCCCATAAGCAATACTGGTTCTGGTTCCATTTGTCATATGTTTGAACCCCAAAATTGTTTTATTTTCCTGTACTTCTATGTTGGCATTTTTTTTCATTCTAAGTGGCTGTAAGAAAGCAAGAGGGGGCAGGAGAAGATAGGAGAGGAAGGTAGAATAGGGAAGAGGAAATGGAGGGCAGAGGAGGTATAAGGAAGAGAGGAAAGATGTTTTGGCTCAGAAAAGTGTAGAAAGCCTCGGGGAGCAGTGACAGCATTCGCCATTACAAGATGGCGCTGGCACCCAACACTCATGGGTAAACAAGTAAATTGCGCATGTGCAAGTGGTGAAAGCGCCGCCAAGTCACCGCCCAGCCCGGGGCATCATACGGGTTTTGAGCAAGCAGCCAATCAGATATGTCCACGCCACCCTAGGGTGTATATAAAGCAGCGCCATCTTGGGTCTCTCTCTCTCTCTTCCTCCGTTCATCACAATAAACGCTTGCTGCAGAAAGATCCTGGTGCCCACGTGCATTCTTGCTGGCGAGACGATTGCACGGGCCACAGAAAAGTAGTAATAAAAGATGCACATTTCTCTTTTAAAATATGTATTTAATATTTAGGTTTTCATGGGAAAAAAAGGCTGAAGAAAAGAAAACTTTGCCTTGGACAAATACTGCTTATGAAGTATTATTTTCTCCTCCAATCTGAAGCACTGACATCATCCACCCATCCATTGATGAATTTATTGCTTATTTCCATTCATTTGTTCTCTAAATAGGCAACATTCAAGTGACTAAAAGCATCCACACTTTTATATCTGGTAAAGGCATACAACTGCATTATGCCTCTCATTACCCGGGCTCTTCTACATCATATTGGTGATTCTCATCCATTTATTTTATAAATTAACCTAGTAATTATTTTTCTCATGTTTCTTCCAAAATTCATCAAGAGAATGATTTCTCACACAATTTATAAGTTAATTGTGAGAATTGATGTCTTTAAATATTGAGACATTCTGTCAAAAGAGATAGATGTCATTACACTAACTCATTTATATTTTCAGTAGAGTTATCAAAAACTGTTATTATAATTAGAATAATTTTGTCTTCCTTATTGTATGAAATATCTATATTTTACATGGAACTTGCCAAGATTCCCTATTTTGTAAAAATTTTTAACTATATCCTAGTTTCACTAGGAAAGTGCACAATTTACAAATAATACAGTCTTGTAATAACTTCTAATACTGACATTATTTTATTTCTCTTACTATCTTACTTTAATTTCTAAATATAGTGTTGAATTATTAAAAGCAAATTTTTTTTTTACTCTGTGTGGCTTGCTTTTCATTCTTCAGAATAACAAGATTTGTTATTTTCTTAGTGAAAAATTGTTAAGTAAGTAACTCTCTAAACATCTTATACTCTGACAATTTGTCAAAGGCAGATATTGAAAGATTTGTCATTTGGAATGATTATATAATTACATGATCAGTCAAAACAACTCTAATTTTATGATGCTATTTCCTGATATATTTGAATGTCATGAAGAAGCCTAAGTTCTTATAACGTGCTAACTGACTGCTATCCATTGGTTTTCAGTGAGCACGCTTTGCTGTGAGTTGCTAGTTTTATGAGCTGCCTGAGAACAAGGATTCACCACTGTTTAGTTAGAATGATTTGCCAGACTTATCAGATATTCAAGCTGTTGTTGAGTAACTGGAGTAGATAAAGGACATCATGTGCTATCAATTTTTTGATTATATCATTCAACTAAAGAATGCTAAGAGTCAGCTGCAGGACTATGAGATGATTCAGCTGGGAAAGTTGCCTAGGAAGAAACCTCACAGTGTGAGTTGCTTCCCTAGAATCCACATAAAGTCGGAAGGGGAGAACCCACTCCACAGAGTTGTCCTCTGACCCCCACTTGCATGACCCCCACTTGCATTTTACGTCACACTCACTCACACATGCACACAGCATGCTACTACTAATGAAATGTTTTCTAAGAGCATCAGTTCCAAACACATGCCAGTTTCTAAGTGACACAGATCATTTTTCTCCTTACCCTCTGCCACAAAAATGAAAATATAACTTATTTTATGGCCCTGGTTCTTTTAAAATTTGTCTTATATTTACCAGTTTTCTGGAATATAGTTTTTAAGATATGATCTATGAGTCCCTGAACTCCTCAATGACTGTTTTATCTCTGTTTATTAACTTGGTTATTTTGTTTTATATGTGTGCGCGCATGTGCGTGCATGCGTGTGCATGCTTGTGGTATCCATACGTATGCATTCAATTGTGTAGATGCATCAATATGCGGGAAGGTGTAGCCAGGGACCAGAAGCTGACAACAGGGTGCTTTTCCAACTGCTCTTCACTTTATTTATTAAGGCAGGGTCTCTCACTAAACTTGAAGTAAAACAAATATGCTATGTCAAGCTAGCCAGTTGCAGATTCCTTGTCTCTTCCTTCCAGGTCTGGGTTACAGGCAACTACCGTGTCTGACTAGTCATTGAGTTTGTTCTGGAGTGCTGAATTGCAGTTTGCATGATTGAGCAGCAAACATTTTAACCTTGAACCATCTTCTTATCCTTCATTCCACCTTTCTAAAAGGCAGGAAGAGTCAGGCATTGAGATGCATACATTTAATACCTGCATTCAATAGGCTGAGGCAGGGAGATGTCCCTGAGTTCAAGGCAAGCATGGTTCACATTAATAAGTTCCAGGAAAGCCACACTACATGGAGAAACCCTGTCTCAAACAAACAAAAAAGCAAGAAGAGAGAAGAATTAGAAAGGAAGGGAAGAATAGGTTCTTGGACTGAGAATAGATTACCAGGCCTCCTGCAGGACTTTTATCACAAAGATCTTGGTAGCCAGGGTATGGTTCCTAATGCTGCATGAAATTAAAGATTGTGGTAAAATTTTCTACCAGCTTTCTGAGTACAAAATTTAATAACAAAATAGAAATGTGTAGCCAGGCTAGAGTTCCGGGTCATCGCACAGACGATAGGTGTTGTAGTGAGTCCTGGACTCATGGGAGAAAATGGCCTACCTAAGCTTAGGGGGTTTTCTACAGTTGCAAAAGCCAGAGGGAAGGGTCAAGAAAACTGCTTTTGAGATAGAGAGGGTGGTCACCCAACAAGACATACATGGAGCCCTAATTCCAAGAAAGACATGAGCATGAATGAGGTACTGCTCCTGTTTAGAGGGATAAGAAAAATAGCTTCCCCATAACTGTAGGCCAGTGTATAAGGTTCAAATTTATGATGCTTTGTGAGCTACTAATAGATGTTAAAGTTTAAACTAGCCTGGGGCCACTGTGAGCTCATCAGGTGAGCATAAATTCACCGGTTCTGAGAGGAAGCCTTTTATACTTTGAGATCCACTAGCTCCCAGGAGAAAAGCAAATCAACATCACACACAGCCCCTCACACACACCTATAGACCATGAGCTCAGATTACATAAGAAACAAACTGTGTGATTCACTGAGCAGATGTCACCAATGTAATCAGCACATGAAAAATTTTAGATCACAGAAGTCTGAAGTAGACTAGAAAATAATTGAAATTAAAAAAAAAAAGTCTTAAAACACAAATAAAGAATAGATCATTACGAGCCAAGTAAAGAGGATTTTTAAAATAGCCATACAAAATTTCTACAGAGATGGTCACTGTTGATTCTACAATCTCAGTGAGCTGGCTAAATATCAGAATAGTCACATCTGATCAGAAAACTAGTTCTTGCGAATATTCAGAGAAAGTTGGTTTAGAAAGAGCAGGCAGTTTCTCAGAAAGGGTACAGGAAAGCCTGTTACTCAGAAAGCACCCCTGGGTCTGACCTAAGTAGGAAGTAACCATCACTGCATTAGGCCTCTGAGATGGGCTGCTCTGAAAGCACCTGCATAATTCACCACGCAGGTGAAGACCCATTAGCGGAAGACCCCTCGTGAGTTATAATATTTCACAGGTTTTATTCTAATTTAATTCTCCCCTTTCATAATAACCAGCTTTAAAACTCCAGATGTTTACTACATATTCTTTCTAAACCTGAAATTCAGAGTATATACACAACACTTTTTCATTAATTTTATGTTGCAGGTAATATTTTAAAAACGCCACTACTCAGGCGACCATCTAAGCATCTATGCGGAGGCTGTGGCTCTACTTAGCTCAGGCCGCCATGTTCCATGGCTAGAGCCAAGCACACCACAACTGGAAGCGGCCATAGGCCACATGTGCCACAACTAGACCTGCGAGACCACAGCTCCAGCCAGCCAGAAACACCGGCCCTGGCACCCATGAGACCGCCAGCATGGGAGATGACTCTGCCAATCTACCATGCAATCTCCACAAAGCTTGGCTGAAACCCAGACTACCTACCATGCCCCCGGTATCTGGTAGAATGAAGACTCTTATGCTTAAAGATTATCCAATATTTATATATTTGGAAATGCTCAATTAACAAGATGCCCACACAATTAGATTTGTTAATCCAATTAACTAACCTAGATATGAATTGTTACCTCAGACTGTTCTTGGTGCATCCGAAGTACTCTATGGCTGCTACATATCTCCTCTCTCCCCCTAGCTCCTCCTTTTCCTTCTCCTCCTCCTAGCTCCTCCCCAATCACCATGTTTATTGCAAATAATGTAGCAGCAGCATCCTGCTACAATTCTACCCTAAATTCAGTATGCTGCTTCCACATGGAGGGTCATGTTGCACCACACAGAATAAAGTACCCCTAAAGAAGTCTGCTCCTGATTCTGCTGAACATTGAATTTATAAGGTCTTCTGGCAAAAGGAGTTTGCAGACGATTAAATTATAGATCTTGAGATAGAGGGAGAGGGAGTATAGTTCATTCATGTAGGACCAGACCAGTGTAAACACAGATCTTAGAAGAAGGTCAGAGATGTAACAGAAGAAAGTCAAAGAAATAAAAAGCTGAGTTAAACACTGGGGAAATGGCACATGAGACAAGGCATATTTGTGCCACCAAGGAATTGGAAAAGGCAGGAAAACACATTGTCCACAGCATTTAAGATACACAGCACTGCCAAAACCTGGAATTATGCCCCGAGAATCCTGTATTGGGCTTAAAAGCCACCAAACTATACTTGTATTATTTTAAATCACTAAACATTTTGCAATTTGGCAGCTGTAGAAAGCCACTAACATGGGTTTTGTAGTCTCCAAAATTTTGCATATTATTTCTTTCATTATTGCCTGTGTTCTGTACCTTCTAAAATTCAAAGAACATATATGTTGAGTCGTATAAACACATCACTGACTCATCTTTCTTTCCCTGTATCCCATCCGAACTGTCTTGTCATCTGAGCTCCACACTTGGGAAGTATTAATTCGGTTTTAGCAATGTTCAAAATGCTGTATTTGGCAACAATAACTTCTTTCTTAATCTAGCAATAATTGTTTTAAACATTGTCTTACTATGTTAAAATTCTCAATTGTCTGTGAGAATTTCCTTGAATATTGTTTAGAATCTCTACAAGTTCTGAAAAATTATACCTAAAGTTTTGTATAACAACTGAGTCACTGGATACTGTATAATATGAATGCCTGAATGGTTCTCCTTTTTATAATGGAATGTTTCTCTACTTGTTCATTTTTATGACAATAGACAAAATTAAAACTTTTGGCACCTAAAATAGAATCTTAAATTAGAAAAAAATACTAAAAATGAGAATTTTTCTTACTGAAGGAATGTGCTGTTTTTTTCTACTGGGTTAATATAGTGCTGTGAGCAGCATGAGGTGTCAGTAGGAAAATAGAGTTTCACACTTTGTTTAAAACAGCTTTATTCTTTTCTCTGTGTTGGCCAAGTGGAACCCATTGAACATAGCATCCCCTCTTCTAAAAGGCATGACCTAACTCAAGGGTGCTTGGTCCCAGCTCAGAATATGGGTATCTGTATGCATGTTAATGTTAAAAACCAAGAGAAGAATTGGGGGTCGTGTTAGAGGAAGTTTCTTTAATGCATGAATTGGAGGAAAGGCTCACACTGTCTCCATTTAAAGGGTTTCAATGCATTCTTTTTGGGTGGTGGTAAGGTAGACTGCAGTGACACAAAGCTGTGATGGAACACATTGCTTTTCTGATAAACACAGTGGAAAGCGGTCAGGGGAAGGGAGACAAGAGGAACCGAGGTACTGGCTGGCAATGTTGTCTTACAAAAGTGACCTACTTCCTTCATCAAAGTTCTACCTCCCAAAATAACATTTTCAAATTGGCATAAGGCATTCAATACAGTCAGTGAGACATATTTTATAATCCTCATAACACATATAATTACTGGAAGTTTTATTTCTAACATGAAACTGAATAATCCAAGTGTGCACTGTGCATATTTTATACTGAGAGGTATGGCTATACTGGAGAAGCAGTTTAGAATCTATTTAAATAACTTAGCAACCAATAGCTTTCTACCTCCTCAACAATAGGAAAATCACTCCCCTGGTATTGGAACCTTAGCCAACAAGTCAAGGTAAGTGAAGTTGTGTATCTTGAAGAAGAACCTACCACTAACACTTTACTAAACTAGCATAATCCCTGACGACCATCTAAATATTTGTTCTTAGAGCCTCAGTTAGTTTTCAAGCCTCATCCAAGAAATTTCTCTTTGCAATAGATAGATGTAATTATGAAAACTGAAACCAATCAAATTACAGCATTGTAGAGGCCAGTCCTAACCGATACACCAACAACACAACTCCCACATCTAAGGTTCAAGAACCATTGTGGGAAAGGGAGCAGACAGATTGTAAAAGCCAGAGAAACAGAGAGTTTGACACTGTGTTGCTGGGGACATTAGAAGTTATGTCCACAACATCTTACCCATGTGACTACCTAAGCATGAACTAGGATGACACTAGGCAAGCTATCACACATGGGGAAAAGCTCAGGAGGCCTCAGCCATATCAAACCATTACAGGCAACTTAGGAATGATGGGAGTAAGGGAAATACTCTTACCTAAGAAGGAGCACAGCAGTTAGTTACACAATAATCAATGGCCCTGAAAACATACTACAGGTAACATTATACAGATAGAGAAGTTATATTTATGTATTTATGAACATATGCATATAAATAAAGTTAATAAAAAGGTCATGAATTTGAAAGAGAGTGAAGGTATATTGGATTAATTTGGAGTAGGGAAAAGGAAGAGGGGAAAGATGTAATTATAGAATAATCTCAAAAAAATTGATGTGATAGCTTACCCCTGTGACCCCAATACTAGAGAAGCTGAGGTAGGAACATTTACTAGAGAGGTTGAAGCAGGAATATTGCAATGAGTTTGAGGTGAGCTTGGATTACATAGTAAGTTCCAGTCCAGATTGTGCTACTGCATGAGAGACCTTGTCTCAGAAACAACAAATACCCTTCTGAATTTTCATTTTAAAGAATGCATACTTTTCATAATGAAATTATATTACCAGATACCTGAGTCATTTGAGAAGGAAAATAAAGAACACGGAATGAAAATAGTGGGATAATCTACTTACAAATATTTTATTGTTTCGCTTTTCTGTTGTTGTTTTCATTTAATTGTTTATAAAAGCATTATGGTACATATCCACAGTGAAGATAACTGCTTTTCAGAGAAATCACTTGAAAGTGCAGAGCCAGATTCAAGACTCAAACACGGGTTGACAGACTCAGAACTGCATTCTGAGATTCAAATGTCAATACATTTATTGATGAGCAGTTCCTTATAACTGGCAATGTCTGTGTGTGAGGAAACTGTCTCTGTCCAAACATGGGCATCAAGGTGTGAGTAGCATGAATAGGTTCAGGCTTTCAGAATGCTATCTGAGTATAATGTGAGGTCACTCGCACCGCAGAAGTAATGTGATTGATGAAGAATCTTGTGCATTTTTAATATAAATTAAATTTCTCTGATTTCCAGAATGTAATTGCTTCCATGTGTAGTTCTTTTTCATGCTAAATTTCACATTTCCTGGTTGTGGTCACTTCTCACAAATTCAAATCAGTGGGATTCAAACAGGATTGCATTTCTTTCATCTAAATAATTTATCTTAAAAAAATGGATGTGACGAGGTGGCTTAGAAATGGAAAGCACTGGATACACAGAGTCTGCTCTTGGCTTCCAGGAGGATGAAGGAAATTGCACAATAAATCAATTTTTATGGCTGCTATTGACTTGGTACATTTGCTGCTTTTAAAAATTAATAGCTGAAATAATGAACATTCAAAAAAGTCTCTCTAGTGTCAGTTTGATTAATTCCTTGATATGAAGTGCAGATGACAGATGCAATATTTGAAATTACATTTTCCTGCAGTCTAGAGAAGATACAGCTAGAGACAGCAGTGGTCAATATAGCCTTGTGTTGTTTATTTTTAGAATAGTTTGTAACCAAAATCTCCTTTCATACACATGCTGCATCCGGTATGAGAAAGTTTAATTATTTGTATAAATATTATTGTAAATGCATGATAGTGTCTCCATAGTCCATGAGCCATCATTTTATATTAATATTGCATTACAGTAAAACTGGTAATAAATTCCTGCTCTGAAGAAATTGCGCATAGGATTGTTAACATGACGCTAAGCCACTAGATGAGTTTATTAAAGTTACTGAACTATGTAGTGGAAAAAATGGAGTTACTTCAACTCTATCCACAGAATCTGCAACAAAACGGAGCTGATGGTTACAAACTAGTGGAATGGCAGATGCTGAACGTCATGGTTTTACAGCAATGCGAAATCAATACACACTCTCAGCTCTCTAGGAAGCACAACTATCTATTCAAATTAACTCCCACTTAATCCATGAAATCCCATGGAAGCAAGGGATGGCATAAAGAAAACAGATACAAAACAAAATAGTCAATTCCTTTAAGGCTACGGAAACAGAAAAGCAAAACGCAGAGTCCATGCAGAGGATTCTAACATCTCCGCAAAGGGGGAAGACAAGTAGCCATGACATTTGCATTTGGATTGTATCAAAAAGGAGCTTTCATTTAATTTTTACGTATCTGCAAAAAGTATTATACATATGCCAACAACTGATGTCGCTTCCTAACCACTGAACTTAAACTAAAATAGATGATTTCTTATGGGACGTATTCTTTGAGAATCTGGGTGAATTGAATATCTTCTTAGAGTTGGGTTAGTATGGCATATGGTCCATGTGAACATGAAATACAGTAGGTGAACACATGAGCTCAGAAGTCAGTCTAGCCAGAATTGGCTTCTCAATTTCATAGGCCAGTTAATATGTTGAAATTTCTTCATTTCTTAGAGGGCATATAAAAAATATGTATAAGATGTCCTTGCTATATCTTTTGTGCAAGGGTTAAGACACATAAAATATTCATTGTTCATAAATGTTTAGCCTGGTTTGTATCTCTATGACAAAACTATTTCAAACCAACTATGCTAATGTGTCAAGAATTCTAAGCATAATACCATGATCAGTCATCCTCTAAAAGCACACACAGAACTCAGAAAACATATCATAGTCTTTATTAAATTCATTATAGAGACAGCATACAGGACCAAAAGAAAAGGATTCCTTTATGATGGAAATTGACAGCTTTTTTGTGTTTGAACAGCTGGATACTAGCGGGCAATGGTGTTTTGGAAGCTTGTAGAGTCTTTATCTCCAGGTTCTAGATTGTGGATGTAGAGCCATAAATGCAAGGGATCCAGTTCAAGTTTTCTGTTGGTTGAAGTGTGGAGATATGAACAAGCCACCTCAGGTTGTAATCACATGCTGACCCCTGGGTACACCTTCAATGTCATGAAATTCTGAGCCCCAGTGAGCTCATTCTCCCATAGCTTTCTTTCTGTCTGGTATTTATCTATAGCTATAAGAAAAGCAATACAAGCTCAGAGGGAAAAGTCCAAGGGAAATCAAGGTGGCATTTAGTTTCCAGTAGAGCTAGAAGGACAGCAATTAATTCTTCCAGCAAATAGGTGTCATGACATGTGCAAATTATTAGCAAGCACGAACACTTCCTTGAGCTTAGAGCCAGGGGGCTTTTTTTTTTCCTTTTATTTTTTTCTTAAAGTTACTTCTGTGAATAACATAGGCTAGTCTTTCTTCAGCCTCTCTCGAGATCAGATTGAAACACTATAGCCAGGTGAACGAAACTGACATTTGCTGCTGAGCAGATCAATATCTCCCACAAAAACAAAACAAGTAGAACACACAGAGATAGTTGATGGGGAAGCATTAAAAGACAGCTCCTGTGTTGTTAAAGACACCTGAAGTCAAAGACACTTGGGTGGCCACATCAGGCTAAGCAAAAATCCAAATGCCTTAGAACTGGGGAAGCCAAGGACACAATTCTCAGTGCAAGGATAAGACCTGAAAACTAGGGGATTCTGATAGAAATCTTGAGGTTGCAACACCAAAATGCCTATAGTTGTGCCCCCAAGGACAAGAGGAGGAGAATGTACCTGGGCAGGGAGAGGTAGCAACATCTCTCCTTGATTCCATCTTGAGTTCCAATCAATCACAGTATTAAAGGTAAATTTTCCATACACAGTCTACCAACTCATATGTCAACTCCTTCCGGAAACACCTGCCAGACATGCCCAACAGTAATGCTTTTCAATTATCTAGGTTTCCCTAATCTAGTCTAGGCTGCAATTAAAGTTAACTACAGTCACCAATCACCTTGTTAATATCAACTACCTGGAATCTCCAAGGCCTGTGGCCACTAAAGACAATTATCAGGCAGGATCATTCAAGGACCAGTCACTGTGTGTCTCTTAGGAACTAGTTTGTGGACAGTCACTCTTTCAGAACGCACAATTCATATGGAATCTGCTGAGTTTTTCATGTAATGCTGCCACCCTAGCCACTGTTGTAAGCAGCTCGCTCTCTCTTTCTTTCTGCATCTGACTCCCACCTTCCACTTCACATACTACAATTAGGAGTCGATAGAAGTGTTAGAAGATAGGTCTCAGTGGGAGGCCTCTGGATACTGGACAGTGTGGCTCTCCTGAAGGAACTAAGGGATCATGGATCTTAAGAATTTAGATCTTCTTTCTGTGTGTTTTTTACTCCCATCCATGAGGTGAAGGGGTTTCTTAGTAGTTCACATTGTCTCAACATAGGTCCCAACTAATTGAGCTAACCACCTGTGGTTTTGAACCTACAAAATTCCTAGTCAACATCAGCCTTTCCTCCATGCTGATTAGACTATATGGTGTCTTACAGTAATGAGTCAATGAATAACACATTCTGATTTTGGAATAGAATTGCTGAATATTACTCTGGGAAAAAAGCACTATAGAGCATCATATCAGTGTTGTGTTTTCTGCTTTATTGCCAAACTTATGTATTGAGAATACTGTCTAAGGAAGGAGTCTGATTACAACAGATTTGAAGTTATGTGTTATGAAGATATTTTTATCATAAGTGGATAATATTTGGTTTCTAGAAAATGGTAAAATATTTGACAAAAATGTAAGTAGTGTTTGCTAGGAAAGTGCATGGTTTCACTATCCATACATATTTAAATGCATGTACTTTCTCTTCAGGGATCAGTGGACACAACAATATCCAGATGAAATATTTGAATGACAAGAGGAAAAATTGGAATGGATATAATGTGAGAACATGTTAAACATGGGTAAAGTAGAAGCGAATCTGTATCTATTTAATGGGATATATGTGAAGAGTACTGGGTTGAAGTTCAATGTCAAGATAAACAGAGAGTCAGGTAACACGAACAGGCATTTACAAGGCATCTTACATGGGCCAGGCACAGTTCTAAGTTCCGTTATATATAGTATAGGTATCATTTGTTTCCCATCTCAGATTGTCTCCCGGAGAAACATTTTCCACCTGCTATATGTAATCTTTCTCTTTTATTTTCTCTGAAGTCCAGTGGGAGTTTCTGTGGGAGGAGTGACTAATCCAGGCTTGTGCTGCCCAAGACAGTACCCATTAGACCCGAGTGGTCAGTGGAACATTTGATATGTGACTGCTTATATTAACAGAGCTACATACTAGAATCTAAAAATATTAAACTAAAAAAACCAGCATAACAATTTCTTATGTTGACTTCATGTTGACATATTTATGAGATTCTATAGCAAAATTATTATCAATGCTATTTAACTTCACTGATATAGTAGCTAAATTTCAACAAGTACAGATCTCATTGGATGCTGGCTTTATAGTTCTACAAGTCAGTGCTGCTTTAAATGAGTGCCGAGGGCCATGCCGTTTTACTATAAGCAATACCTTTTTGCTAAATGGAAAGGTATCCTTCTCAGAAAGTCTTTGGATCTTTTAGCCAGAGTAGACATGGGAAGAAGTGTCTTAAAATTATTGATTCACTAAAAAGTAATAAAGTTATGCATAATTTTGAAGAAAGGTGCACATAGTTACTAGAGGAAGACAACCTTTGCCCAGCTTCCCATGCCTTTTACCTCTTTCTGCAGTTAATATTTCCTACCCAAGAATGAGATCTCATATGACTCTCAGAGCTTTTTAATATTTTTAAGAAAATTAAAATCTCATGTCAAATATTTAAGCCTTATGTGTGTATGTGTGTGTGCTATGCATGTAACTGTTCAAATGTGTGCAAGTATACATATGCACCCATGTATGAAAAGGACACAGGTTGCTACTAGGTGCCTTCTTCTATTATCTCAAACTTAATTTCAGAGGCAGGGTCCCCTACTAAGCCTTAAACTTTCTTATTGAGCTAATGTGGCTAATGAAGGAACTCCAGAGATAGTCCTGTCTCTGTCGCACAGCATTGCAGTTATGAACGAGTGCTGATGAACCTGGATGTGACGTGGTTCCTGGAAAGCAGAACTAGGGTCCTCACACTGACATGACCAATACTTTCCTGGTAGAGCCATCTCCCCAGACTTGTTAACTTTAACATGATAGTAATGTCTATTGTAAAATTTAAATTCTCTTTCTCCAACTGGCATCTTCTCTAGCTATGTATCTTGCATCAGGAAGAGATCATAGTCCGTGGTCTCTTTCTCGACAGTGCTTGCCTATCCACTGCTGCTGTGCCTTGCCAAGCATCAGTGTGACAGGAAGAAGTCAGGAAGAAAAAGTTCTTGTTACCATCTTATTAATACAGGGACACATCGTGGCTTTGAGACTTCTTAGGAAGCAGATGAATAACTTCTCTTTCTCCTTAAGAATTTGTTAGTTGCTTCTAAAGCCCTCCTAGTGTTGGCCCAGCTTTAGCTTCTATGAGCTATTTACATAATCTCAAGCTCCTTGTTTATTCACTTTGTTTGGGTATGAGTTCATAATTCCAAAGAAGAGGGTTGCTAGTTGTCTTTTCTTATCTTCTCATTCACTCATTTACTCATATTGTCTTCATATTCTTTGCCCCCATGTCTCCAACCCAAGCCCTGCCATTACTATCATAATTTGCTTTAAGTTCAAGAGATTCACCAATCAGTGTCTCTAAGTGTCAGAAGACATAAAATAAATGTTCCTTGGTCAGGGCCTATTCAATCTCCTAACTTGCTCCTTGAACATCTTTAAAAGATCAATACCATTGTATTCCAATAACTCTTTACTAGAGAATTTAGACTTTCTTCCTATACTAGGTAAAACATGCCAAAATGATAACAAATATGTATTGGTCGTGAGTGGTGGTTAAATTAGTAGTTAGCTTTTATCCAGGTTAGCCCACTCAAGGTCTTTCCTCCTGTATCTATTCTAACCTTTCTCTGTCGTTATCTGCATCCATTCAGAAAATATGAGGACATGAACCGGCACATCTGCTGTCTTGACAACCTAATCTGGAATTGGCTTACGTAGCTACCTTCCACCTTCCACCAACCACACAAAGCTTCAGGAGAGGCTGAGGAAGGCGCTATAGTTGTGTACCCAACTATAGCTTCTATGCTGGGAACAGATTTATTTTACAATATAGATTTTCATTAGCTATTTACACTGTCCTAAATATCTGAGGCAAGTAACTTCAATGATGAAATAATTTTATCATTCATGGTTTCAGAGGTTTCAGGCTATGGTCACTTGGGTCTGCTGCTTCTAGTCTTTTACACAATGAGGTATGGCATCAGCGTGAGAAGTTTGTAGTGATTCTCAGTGAATTCTCTCAGCATGAGTGTGAGCAAGAGAGGCTGAGACAGTATGGTTAAAAGATATAGGCCCTGAAACATGTACCTAGTGACCTACTTCCCCAGCTACATTTCACATCTGGAAATCTATTTTATGTCACAATAATAATATCAAACTATGCATCCATCAATGGATTAACCCACTAATTATGTCCTGGCCTTTGTGATCCAATTACCATTCAATACATGGACCAAGCCTTCATTCAACATCTGGTGATTTTGAGGAACAGATCACTACAGCGGTCTTATCCACAATCTCCAATATTTTGAAACTTCGTATGTCTCTTTTCTTTCTTTTTATGCAGTTCGGAATAATAGTGGTTATTGACTAGAGGTGCAGTTAGTAACTATCTGCATGCTGATGAAAGAATGTGCCTTCATTTTAAGGTGTAGGGTACCAGACCTCTGGTGGTTTATATCAACATACTGAGGATACAACAGAAGCTGAGGTAATGTTTATTCTGCATTATTTAATATGTCATGGATTACATTCAATACTAGAAACTTTATATTTGACATTTTATTTATTCTTACATTTCTGATATAGTATGAGGCTCATACAGGTTAACTTATTTTTAACTTAAGTAAAATAGCCAATATAAAGAGGAGCTGAAATTCAGCTTCAACTTTTCTGGCTCTTATAAATAACTGCCTCCAGCTTATAACTGAAAGCATGGAGGAGCAGCCGTTCTAGTTTTAAAATTTACAATAGTATTTGATAGGAAAATATTTCAAAATTATTATCTACAGACTATGTCTTAAAGTGATTGCAGAGAAAGAAACATACAAAAGAGAAAGAATTATTCTGAAAATAATCATTTATAAATCAAAATGATAAGTACATAAGCATGAAAAGAATTAACTATATTATTTCCAATAGACTCCAACATTTAAAAAGTTTTGGGAGAAAAGAGAACATTACCTTAATGATTCTCTTATTTAATACAGTACTAGTTAAACAGAAACAAATATGTTAGTAATATGAAAGTTTATTTTATCCTGAGTTTGTATCCTTAGAGACTTAGGATAGGAAGACAAAATTTGTAGGCACTTCTCAGGCTACACAAGTAATTATGGTTTAAAAAATTTGTGTTAGGCTATGTAAAGCACTGTGAGAATGTTTTGATTTGGACAAGGTGAGTGCACAAGTCAGCTGACTTTGTTTCTGCATAGAAAGAATGTAGAGTAAAAGTCATAAATGTCAAGTAAACCCACACATTAAATCATTCTATAGTTGCAGACATAGATAAACCAACACATTAAAGCATTTTATAGTTGCATATATATATATATATATATATATATATATGTGTGTGTGTGTGTGTGTGTGTGTGTGTGTGTGTGTAATTTTGGCACAATTAAAGGTTTTATCTTTCCATGTTTATATCTTGGCACTGTGACAACCATGCAATTAGGGGAAACTGTTTACCTGATATTGTTAATGTACTTGAATTAATTACCTTTGTGTTTTCTTACTCACTTATCCAAGAGATATTTATTAGTCGCTTTATATGAGCTATTGCTAAATCAGTCAAAGTTATCCAGTCTAAAGTACATGGAGATTTAATTACTGATTTATGTTAAAGCAAAAATTTCCATGGACTCGGGTTTTACAACATACTTGATTATACATGTGCAAGAAGAAATGGGAACTGTACACCAGCATGTCAATATAAACTGTTCTACCCATGGGCACAATCATCTCTTCACAGACAATACTCCAAAGGCTCTTTCCAATTAAGAGTGCTTTGATCATTTTGCCCTTTGTATTTTTGTATTAATATAAATTATACTAAATTTCTATCTCAGCTAGTCTGTCTGCATACAAACCTGAAGAGTTCAAACTGTGGGCTACCTTCACCTAATAAGTAGTACAGTTGAAGTGAAATTTTTTTATATATGTAGTCTTCCTGTGTTGATCAGCCTAGTATTGCACTCTTAGTTTCAAGTGATCTTTGATCTCCATAGTATCTGAAACCAGACACACACCATTATACCCAGTTCACATGAGTTTATGTATCAGTTCATTTCTGTTTTGCTTAGAAAATTACCATATCTAAAACCAACTTGAGTAAGAAAGGTATCCTTGTATTCAATACTTTACAGTGCACCAACAATGAAGCCAAGGCAGGAATTCAAGGCAGAACTGAAGCAAAGACAATGGACGATGGTGCTTAGTAGTTTGCTTCTCCCTGTGGATTGCTCAACTACATTTCATATGTAATTTAGGCATACCTGCCTAGGGCTGGCACTACCCACAGTGGACCTGTTCTCCCACCGCATCAATCAGCAATAAACAAACTGCCCCCGAGACATATCCACATGCCAAACTCACAGAGGCAAGTCTAGGTCTACAATTGTGTTGACAAAAACTAAGTCCCACAAATTGTATCCATTTTATCACAAGACAGAGACTCATTTAAAATGTATTTCATGGCATGAAGATTCATTATTTTTGCCAAAAAAGGTAAAATATTTACAATCATGTTTTATTTTAAGTAATGATTAAGAGTAAGAACTGTCAGACTCTATTTAGAATCTGTCATTCCATTGATTGTAAAATAATCTATTTTTGCTGTTAGTTTTTATTCATAATTATAATAGCTGTTGTCTAGGAGATAAGTACAAAAGTATAAAATACAAGTAGCTGCACCATAGATCATAGGTATTGCAAACAACTTAGATGAGAAAACTCCTCAACTACAGACAACATCTGGTAGTTGAGATACATAATGTCATATGATTTAGAGTTTCGTCTACAGTCAGTGAAGGTGATATTTAGTTTCTCTTGTCATGCCCAGACCCAGAATGTTCCATTGAGTCCAATATACTCATGCCATGGGCTTTCAAAACAGCATGTGCTTGCCATATGACCACTGAGTCTTGACAATGGAAACCACTCTTTGTGACTGATTAGGTTGTGTGGAAAACATACCTAGACCTTTGTGTTTCAGGATGAAGTTTTATTCAATTAATTTCTCCCCGCAGTTTAACCTGCCACCAGTGTCATCATGGTATGTGAAGTCACTAAGACCCTCAGAACCAAAGCCTTTTTTTCCAGTATTTAGCGTACAAATCTTTTCTCTGTTTGGACCTTTATGACCATTGTTAGGTGCAGGCAGGAAAGGGGTCAAAAACATATGAAGTTCAAATACGTATTTTAGTGATGTGCTTTTTTACTAGACACCTAATTTTGTTGGTCTTCAAACTAAGAGTAATATGAAGTTATAGAACTGTAGTCTTCTAATCCTGTTAGAAAAAATGTGAGTCCAAATGGCTGTTGATAAACACCAGTGTTTCAGGTTATGATCTGAAAACTAAGCAAGACATCAACTGAAACGCCATAGATAGTGGCTTTGTCTGTAGGGTATTATTACTGCAGCCTGGAGGTCTCATTTGTGTGAGCACAAGCATCTTCCCAAGCCATAATGAGGCTCACTGTAAATCTCTTCAGGGCCGTGTTCATTGTTCTATGCCTTTGGAAATCATAAGATTATCTGCAACACTGCTCCATTTCAGTTTCTGGCTCAGTTGCTTCTGTTCTATTGCACAAATGAGCATCTGAGTGACTTCTGAAAAACCATAAATATTAGGATCCAAACTCTGTGAAGCTAGTTTCAACTTCTGTGGAACTTATGGGGGAAAGAGTGTATATTAATCATAAGTGTTAAGTTCATCATATATTTTATAATTAAAAGCTTGTTTAGTATTTTTCTAAGTCCTATATATAATACCATCACAGCAATATGAAGACTGAGAGTTTTACACCCAGAGGGTACTTCTTTGCCTCTGCTCTTATCATATTCTTAATATATGTGACTTCAGGAAATATATTTTTATCAATAAGGATGTAGAGGCAGAAATAACACAAGAAAGAAGAAGAACACTATATACAATAAACCATAAAAGATGGGCCTTAGAGAAGCTCAGAGGTTAAGAGCATGTAAGGTTCTTACAGAAGACTAAAGTTCAGTTTCTATCACCTTGGTTGGTGGCTTACAACTGCCTGTAACTTCAGCTTTGTGGGATTTAATTCCTCTGGTCTCTGTGGGCACCTTCATATGTTTTCACACATATACATATATATGATTATTCAAATAATTCATATAAAAGCCTAAAGGCATGAAGAAAGGTGAAAACTAAAATAGATAGTTTCTGTGTCTATGTCTTTCATTCACTGCCAGAATTAAACCATATTTAGGCAGCCACAGCCCAAGGGAGTGGACCAAACTGAGCAAGCAGACTGATCAATAGAACATGCATGAGGAAGACAGCACACACCTTAGACAGTTCTGTAAGAAAAATAGGAGAACTACTGACAGAGAGTCTCAATCAATGAGAGAAACTATCAATGAAACTAATTGCACAACAGATATATATTAGACCCTGCTGCACTGACATATAACTTGAAGACATACCAAAATTAATCTGTATGATAAGTAGGTAGAAATTTTCTGTATTTGATGTCACTAATGAGCATGTTATTCCTGAGTGATTCTGGATAGACAAAGTGAAGGTTGAAATAATTTTTAAAAGGCAAATCAGAGTTCATCAGCAGCCTGATCTTATGTCTGAAGGCAGGCCACACCACTGAAACTCCCGCAAGGAGATTCTAGGGCTTCCAGCCTTTGCTTGGGAGATGCTCTGAGAATAAACAAAAGAAATGCTAACATATTAAATCTTTGTTAATTTGTCTTTTGTGATCTTACAGCTACAGTCAAGTTATCCAGGACGAATAATTTTATTTTAGACTTACTTATCATTTTCAGTGTATTGTCTGATTTCTCACAAAAAATGTTTTAAAATGCTTTAACTTTTCTTACATGAGTTATCTGACTTTACTCTAACCCTCTAATACTTCTGACCTGCTGCATTTAGAGAAGGTAACAAAGCATGAAGGGACCCAGGACCCACCTTCTAGATTGAGTCAGACTCTTGCATCATTTATACAATTGTAAGCAGGTTCTAAGTATGCCAGAGTTACCTCTTCTGCCTGCAAGCACTGCCTCTTGAAGTGCAGTAACGTTAACTCCTTCAAGAACATAAAAATGTTGCTGTCGTATGTAAGCAAGTCACTTGGAGGTACACCAGCATCAGCAAGGCAGTAACATCATCAAAAAATGTCAGGCATTTGAATTTTTTTTGTCTGAAAATCTATTCAATAATATTAAAGCCTATCTCGGAAGACTTGGAAAAATACTTTTCTGCTTTCTCCACTTCATCACTAAACATGTGAAAAAACACTGTCTTAAAAATTCTATGATTAAAAATAGTAAATTCAGATGAAAAGGCAAATGAATGCAAAGTTCACTCATGTTTCAAGAAACAGGTTATTTACAGGTGAAGCTCTCATCTGGGAGAGCATCCTAGCCCAGTAAGCACCATGCAAGCATGACTCACCTACCCAGGGAAAGGTGAAACATGAAAAGAGAAGTCAAATAGTTTATTCACAGTAAATCCATTTTCTTCATGATGAATTCTCTGACTAGTACTAGTGTCAAATTAATTAGTAAACATTTAAATTCATGCTCAAAGGTAGTCATCAGAACAGTCATCAAACAGAAATTTCTGTTTCATTGGGGAACCTATAAAAATCCTGAGGGAATAGATAGCATCTAGTGCCTCAGTACGCGTGTGTGTGTGTGTGTGTGTATGTGTGTGTGTGTGTGTGTGTGTGTGTGCACTTGTTTGCTGTTTTTCTTTTTTCTATTCCAGGAAAGAAATTAATAAAAAAATAGAGACCAATTAATTTTCGTCTTGACATACAAAACTTGTGGCTAACATAGCATCTCCAAATAATCCTTTGTTCAAGCCTCGGTCCTTGTTCCAGCATCAGAAGAATCTCACCTGAGAACATTGTTTTCTATGTTAACATATATCTATATGTCCATCCTCCATGTCTATTCATCCTCTGTATGAACAGTCCCTATCCTCCACAGTTGTCCATCTCCTTCACATGTCCACTCTCCACATGTGTGCATTCTCCACATATGTCCTTCCTTCACATCTGCTCATCTTCCGTATGTGTCCTTCCCCCACATGTGGCAATCCTCCATATGTTTCCCATGGCATGCCATCTTCCACATATTCCTATCATTCTCCATCTGTTTCTATCCTCTTTTTATTGTCCATCTCCATAAGTCCATCTTCCATTGGAAATAATGAAAGTCCTGAGTGATATGTTCTGTTGACACAGACAGAGCTATACCAAGGTCCTCAGTGCCTTAGCTATATGGAGGAGCAATGTCTTCTCTGGGTGACACTCAGAGGAATGGCAAAGCCTTTCTCTGGTCTGTGTAGGGATGTTGATACTATGTATAGAAAATTTCCATCATAGTTCACTGCCTGCCTTCCAGATGTTTATTGCCTGGAGTATGCTCTTCTATAGAGAGAATGCTTATCAAGGCCATCTAATCCTATTTCCTTGGTTCAGCTTGAGTCCATAAACCCTGCCTTCTTTTTTGTTTATCTATATGTAATCAACCTGCCTCCTTGTTCAGCTATAGGCAATAACCCTGCCTCTCTGTTAAACTGGATATAATAAACACGCTGAGCTTCTGGGATATTGTGACTTGTATCAATGATCTGAGACCATACTTTTCCATCTTTTCCAAACATGTCCATTGTTTATTTCCTAGCAGACTCAGTGCAGTCTCTGGAGCTATGTGGGATGTAGAAATTCTCTGTGTAGCACACATCTCTTTTTCACCTCTACATTTACTTCAAGGAAGCTTCTGAATTGACACACCTAGCAAGCAAACCTGAAGCCATGACTTGGGCTTTATGCCATCACCATGGCTGAGATAAGATTTATTTCAATTGTCTTTTGCCTTATTATCAACACTGACTTGATGGGGACACAAGCCATCCTCAAATAAACCATCTGTTGGAGTGCTCCTTGCTGATCCATCATCCTGACACTGGTAAGTATCTTTTGAAGCCAATGGGCATCTTCCATCCAGTTCTCCTGATGTTTTTACATGTGTGGGACAGGATAGGACTGATAATACCTCCTTTCTTGGTGTACCACTGTACTTCCTTCTTATTCCCAGTGAAGTTTTACTTATGTATTTGAGGCTATTTGAAATTACATGTTAACCTTTCATGAGCCAATCTTTGAAAGAAAAATACTCAATCTGAACGTAATTGGGCTATAAGGGACAATTTTTACCACAGAATTCAGACAACAGAATAGAAACAGAGCTTGTCTTAACCCCTTCTCTCTGCCACTTTTTCTTATTTTCTCTCTCCCACACCTTTATCCATGTAAGAATTAATAATTTCTAATTTGTATACTTATTTACACCCATTTTAATTGGACAATAAAGACTCTGAACACGGTAACTAAATTCCTTCCTCCTGGATTAAAATTGCATTTTACAATTATACCAGGAATAGCCTAACTTTTAAAGATAGGAATTGAACTTCCTGATGTTAAACAATGTGATGAGTGAATGACCCTAGGAAATATCTTTGATGTTAAGGTACTAAGCATCCCAATTAAAGCTATTCCCAGTTTTAAATGGGCATATATCATAAAACAGTAAGATATACCAAAATCACATACCTTTAAAGGTAAAGTCCTCATGTGGAAATTTTCTATTTCTAGGCTCATGTCTGTATACATCCTACCACTGGCTTTAAGAGTAGTATACAGGTTGCTATAGTAGCAGAAAACTTACATAAGAATGCAGTTTGCCAAATGGATCAGTAAAGAGAAAGCACTCAACCCCTCAACATTCTTGTGAAAAGTGCCCATTTGTTTTAGACAAGGTGCCTCCCAGGACTGAATTTCCCAACTCATATATGCTGGCCGGTCAAAATTCCTGTTGCTTTCTTCCTAGCACTATGATAACGAGAACGTGATAGCATGCTTCGCTTTTTAATGTGGAGGGAGGACTAAACTCGGGTCCCCATGCTGGCAAATTGGAAGGCAAATGCTTTAAAGACTGGGTCATCATTTCTCTACCCTATTTGTTCTTAACACCCTTTTTGCCCTTACAGTAAGTAGATGATATATATTATTATATATTAATAAAGATATTATAAAATCTTGTGTGGGCAGGGGTGCGCTTACATGGGCCAGATGATATAATATTGCATTGTCTGTTGAAAGTCTAAGTAATAAATATTGAATGTTCTACTTAAACACTGCCAAGATTAAAAATCTGAATGTATCTATCATTGTTTTTTATGTGAATGTCAACAATAGTTTTGAATGTCTCATGGGAATGATGTGCCTCAGTAGCTAATAATTCTGAAGTCATTTTCTTATCTACATAATTATATTGAGACAGAATCTCATGTAGCCCAGGCTGGCCCTTCTGTAGCCTAGGATGATAAACTTCTATTTCTGATCTTCCTGCCTCCATCTTCCACAAGCGCATACCACCATGCTCTGGTTTATACATCTCTTTGAGTCAAACCCAGGGCTTTGCGTGTCTAGGCAATCTCTCTAGCAACTGACCTATACCCCAGATGTATATCCACAGAAGATATGAGTGCAAACATCAGTTAAGGGATACCGTCAGTCATGTTTGCAAACATTTTACAGCTGTGAGCATGCCTCTGAAATCTCGTTACTCTATAACCACACAGCCCCCTCCTTCTGGAATCTGTTTGCTCTTAGGACAATTTGCTACAATTTTTGTTGTTGTTGTTGTTTTTGTTGTTTTTCAAGTAAAGGGGATTTGCCTTGGATAAAGAGTTCCTAATTGTTCAAATGGTTAATTCTCCTAATTTGTGGAAAGAAAAGACAAATACACAGGACAGAGTAGGGTATTAATGGTGGTGAAGTGTGTGTGTGTGTGTGTGTTTCCCCAAAGTTTGCTTTAACCAGACATAAGGTTAACCATTCCAAAGAAAGAAACTGCTTCTTCATGGCTCAGTGCTATGGGCATTTTTATCATCACACACACACACACACACACACACACACACACACACACACACACACCCCAAGTTAAACTTGCCATTCATCGAAAAAGTAAAACTGGCATTTAGATCATTATCAGAACAAAAACTCAATCTACAAACTTTTGAACCATGAAACAAATGGCTCCCAGGTGGTAATCCTAGAAGCAGCCAATATTCTAGCATTCAGTTAGAAAGAAAAGGGATTGTTTCCATAGAAGCAAGACTATGGCAGCATAGAGCCATCTCTGTTGTCACCCTCTGTCCTCTCTCACCTTAGGGTTAGACTATTCAAGACAATTCCTGGATAACAGTAATTCCTAGTAGGCTCCCTCCCCTATGTTTGGCTGTGTGTGTGTGTGTGTGTGTGTGTGTGTGTGTGTTGCAATGCCTGATTTGAGGGGTGCATAAGGAGGAGAAGTGAAGAGAATGTTCTGTGTGTCAACTTGACTCAAGCTGGAATCATCAGTGAGAAAGGCGCCTCGATTGAGAAAATGCCTCCATGGCATCCAGTTGTTAGGCATTTTCTGAACTGGTGATCAATGGGGGAGGGCCCAGTCCACTGTGGGAGGAACTGTCCCAGGGTTGGTAGTCCTGGGCTCAATAAGAAAGTAGACTGAGCAAGCCATGTGAAGCAAGCCAGAAAGCAGCACCCCTCCATGGCCTCTGCATCAGCTCCTGCCTCCAGGTTCCTGCCCTGCTTGAATTCCTGTCCTGACTTCCTCTGATTGTGAACAGCAATATGGAAGTGTAAGCCAAATAAAGTCTTTTCTCAAAAAAAAAAAAGTGCTCATTTGAATTTCGTTTAAGCCTGTTGGGAAATATTTGAATGCTCTGAGCCACTTTAAGGATATCCAAGACATACACACAGAAGATGGTCAAAGTTACAAAGGGCTTTTTATTCACAGTTATCCTGTGATATGTATGTTAGTTATATCATGTTTATTTTAGATGTGGAAAATAAGGTAATTAGAGACTGCAGAGGATTACACATCTCACTGGATTATCAAAAGAGCCAAACCTTTACCATAGATGTTTGAACCCTATCTTCTTTTGTATTTTTTTAAATCATTCTTCCAACAATGGTATGCTGTGTTTTACTATATATATTATACTGAATTAGGCTCCAGGAGAATAATAGTGAATCTCATATTAAGTTTTTTATGGAAAAATTTGTTTCTAGTATAAGATGTACATAAAGGGTAGATAAAAGAAAGCCTTACAAAACTGTGCAAGAGGGGAAATAAAAACCTTGGTTGCTAAGGAAGAAGATATGTAGGCAGATTCTAATCCAGGTACCTGAATAGGGAGACCTCTACAGAGAGCTGTTATATAGTTCTAGACCCAAAGGATGGAAAAACCAGACCAGGGAAATAATATTTTAAATCTCTGTCTAAAATAAACTTGCATATAAGGCTTTGTTTCAGTCTCTGCTTCTACAAACAAAAAGGGAGAGCACTATGGTCCAAGGCCACAGGTGGCAATAGCTCTTGTTCAAAGACGCCATTAATTTATCATATCCACAGAATGAGGAATATAGCATTGTTTCATTTTGTATATCCTGTAACTAGAGGAGTGTTGAGTGTTCAGAGGAGCATAACAGAAACTGCATAATCCAAAATGATTTATTCAGAGTTCATTCTAATTAGTTAAAGGATCTTCACAAACTATTCGAAAAGATGATTCATCAGCCAATAGGAGAAATAGTTTAGTAGTTGGGAGCATGGATTCTGAAGTCAGACTGGGTTCAAAAGCTGTTCTGCTGCTCTGGAGCTGTGAGCCTCCAGTTTAGTATGAATATTTCCTATGCCAGGCTCCTTCCCCTTAAAGTATGAATGGTTATAGCAGCACATGGTACCCCACAGTGGTATTGGAGAGAGTCATAACTAAATTCTAGTACTCCAAGGTGCTAGAATATTGCCAGAGTCACAATAAACACCTAATGTGTGTTTGATAAAGATGAACAAAGAGTCATTCTCAGTACTGGACTTACACCAGTAGTACTATATAAAAATAACTGTAGCCAAAAACAAATCCTAAGACCCACAATGACTTCTCCAAAATAGATACATGGACACAGGATTGTGATTTTTGTACTTTTAACAAGCTGTGATTCTATACATATCCAAAATAGATACAATGTGACTAATTTTCTATGTATTAGTTTATACAAGAAACTATGGTATCAAGTACATGTTATGCACACTAAGAACAAAATGTTAGGTTTTTTTTTTATCAATCTATCAGGGCTAGAGAAATGGACCCTTTATCAAGAGGACAGACTGCTCTTGCGAAGGTCCGGTGTTCAGTACCCAGCACCCATGTACAGAGGTATGTAACTGCCTATAACTCCAGCTCCAGAGGATAGGATACTTCTGTCCCCTGCAGGCACCTCCACTCATGTGCATATACCTAATGTGTTGGGTAGTTTTTGTTAGCTTGATACATCATCTGGGAAAAGAAAACCTCAATTGAGAAAATGTTTTTATCACATTGCTTATTGGGAAGACTGATATGGCAAAGCCTAACTTTATGTAACTAGTGGGACCAGCTCTACAAAGGGAGTCTTGGGTGTTATAAGAAAGTAATTTGAGCAAACCATGGAGGAGGAGGCAGATGAGTAACCAGCATTCCTCCATGACCTCTACTTTAGTTCCTACCTCTATGTTCCTGTCTTGCTTGCGTTTCTGCTTTGGCCTCTCTTTATGATGGACTGTGATCAGCATAAATAAGCCAAATAATCCCTTTTCCCCCATGTTGCTTTTAATCATGGTATTTTATCATAGTAATAGTAACCTAACTAAGACCCTCCCAGACATAATTAATAATAAAAAAATCAACCATCATTTTCTATTTTATTGATTTACTTTTCCAATTACCAATTCAGAAAAGTTTATAGAGTGTTTATTATTTCTACTTGGGATTTGTTCCTTATTAAATGTTTATTATTTCTACTTGGGATATTTTTTTTATTACTGATTAAGGCATAAGTTAATGTTATTGTCTTCAAGGAATTCACATCGGTATATATTCTTGCTAAAATAAGAAGTAACAGATAGTTCTCATTTTATTGCTTTGTAGCACAATCTGTGGACCAGAGAAGCTAATGAACTACCTCATAGTCACACAGTCTAAAGTAAAAGTACGGACACACAGTGATGAAAAGTCAGAGCTCATCCCACGCCCTGACCACTTTTCCATTTCATACTGTACTTACGATTCCACATTTCAAGAAAAATAGCACAAGTTTTCTGTAATTAAATTTCTAATAATCAAAGTTAACATTTTAAAATTCTACTTCATATAATAAGAGCTATTTGACTTATAAGATAACGTGTGGTGCAAACAAGAATATAAAATACAACCCTAGGTTGGATATGCACACACAGTTTCATATTTTTTAATGTACAATAATGGCTTGTGATCAAACGACCAGTAGTTAGACAAACAAACAATTTTCATGCTTGCTAGAAGTTTAAATGCAAACAAATTCATTGATTTGTACATTTTTCCCCTGATTTCAACAACACCTAGTGTCTTTGACCTGTGCTCATACAAGCACTGGGCCATAGCAGTTGGAGCCTTTGGACTGTGGGCATGTCCAAGATTAAGTCTTCACTGTGCAACAGTACTCTACAGACAGTGGGCTCTAGGGACAGGGAGAGAAGTGGTAGCACGTAGCAGGGTCCTACAAAAAATGGCGTGTATAAAAAGAAATCCCTGCTAACTTGATCCTTTTATGGCCACGATTTTTTTTCTTAACTTTGACCATTAACATTTTCAGTTTTAGCCACACTGTGACTATTTTTTGCCAATTTAAGTGCATTTGGCAGCTCTTTAGGAGACCACTCTGATACTGACATCAAGCACTGACATATCAGAATGATAGGTTCGTATCATACATAAAAATCATCATTAATAACATGGGGTAACTGATGACTACTAGATGAGCTAAAACACAGGAATAACATTAAACTTAAACATTAGGCTCCACTCCATATGCCTTTCCAACTTCACTGCTTTCATGAAGACAAAGATATCAGGGTGCAAGAGCTTTCCATGAGCATCAAGAAGATAATGACATCATTGTGTCAGAACTGCACAGGAACATGAAGAAGTCAATGACGTCAGTGTGTCAGAACTGCACAGGAACATGAAGAAGACAATGACGTCAGTGTGGAAGAACACTGTATCAGAATTTACAGTTCTTATACAAGTATCAGAATTTGTTCACTGCACACTCTTAGCCTCATATCAAGTTCAGAAATAACTATTTTGGCACTTCCAAAATGAGGAGAAGAAACTGTCTTAAAAGTGGAATAAGAGCAAGCTCACTAAAGTCTAACGGCTGGGAAAAGTAAGCAAGCTGAGCTCACCCAGTCTTTTCAATAGGTGGTCTGGGATTTACTTTGTTGTGATTGCACTGCAAGTACCCTAAATATATAAAAATAGTAAATTTAGTTTCTGGGAATCTCCTTTGCCATGGCAGCCAAACATGTACCTCTTAGAGGGCATTTTTCTAGCTGGGTCTTGCTTAGACAAGAACAGCGAAGGCAGCTGCACTCAGTGTCTGTTCACTGTCTCAGCCTCACTGGAGAGGAAGGCTGCACTGAAACTGTTGACACGGAACTGTCTAATGAAATGGCATCTCTGATGCAGTTACAGTACTATGAAAGATTAGCATACTCTTATTTATAGTCTTACAAGCCTTTGTATAAAAGTATTTCCTACTTCATACACATATTCTTTGTGTGTGCCTGAAGTTATACTAAGTAATCTGTTTATGGAATAAAACATTGCTTTTTTTCTTTGAAAAAAAATTGTTTTAATCTACTAAAACAGCTCTTGTGCATTTATTTAAAATAAGGTCACTGTTGTTTTTCTGCAAATTTGACTCACATGAACTTCTTTATGGTACTTTGAACCCATAGTCAAGGAACAAAACCCATTTGGTGGGAGGCACTGACATTTTGACTATAAGAAGAAAATGGCAGTAATTTCTCAGAAGCTGAGCAGATTATAAAAGATACCATAAATGTGACCGGAGTTGATACTGTTACCTCTCTAAAACACAGATGGTTGGCAGTACTCTGATAAGATAACCCTTCACTCCAGTAAATAAAAAAAAGGGGGAGTAAATAAAATGGTGTCCATCACTTTGATGTGGCAGGCCCAGGGAACACTTGCTATCCCTGCTCTCTTTTCTACATGCATGGTCTTCAGAAACCAGGACTGGTAAAGAGGCTGACTGTGAGAACCCTGAAACCATCAGCTTCTTAAGAGCTTCATGGCAGTGGCTCTTAGTTCCATGTATACACCAATGGCAAATAGCTCATTTAAGGACAGTACACACACCCTGTGTCATAGCTCTGACTTTCTACCTGGACTCTTAACACTAAAAACAATTGTTAAATGTCCCCATGTCACCATATCAAATGTCATCCAGGAAAGGCACAGACCACAGATGGACATGTGCATTCTTACTTTAAAAACTGAAGTGACCTACACCAGCATGTTAAGATGCTTTGCAGACAGCAACATGCTGTTAACACCCTTGAGGTATTCTTGGCAAAGACTTCATTTTGTGCTTTCAGTAAATTCAGACTGTGGCATTTTCAATGCCCTTAGATCTGTTGGCACTCGGATGCCAGATTGCTGTTACAGATAAGGGCACAATTAATTATACATCATTGGGTCCAAAATTCTAGCACTGTGCTGCCCTATACAGTGTGAAGTAAGCAAGCTGGAGGAGATCTCCAGGCCTGATTTTCTGTAACAGGTAAATAATATTTGTATCTACTACATGCATTTCATATGAAGATGAAATTAAACATAGATAATAAAATGTAGTCTTTAAAAGTGTAGTTTGAATTCTCCAGCTATCTCTTCCCCCACCTTCATCAGACCTGAAAAATCTTAGCCATACAGGTAAGCTCATCAGACCTGAAAAATCTTAGCCATACAGGTAAGCTTTGGTTCCTTCTCCAATCTTTCCTACTCTTTGAGCCCTCTGGGCCATGACAAATTGCTCTGAGCATCCTGCTATCCAGTCTGGACCTCAACTCTTCTGCCACCTCTCCTCCCAGCCTAACTATCCTGAGCAGGCTACTAGCCCAGGGACACCTCCATTCTCGCACCACCTCTCCACTCAACTTCATTGGACCAGCAGATCCTGAACCATACAGTCCTGCAGGTATGAAACCATACACTGCAAAGATACCCATCAGAGGCCTGCCTAAAAGGACCATCAAGGTTAAACTCCCCAATAGCTACTGCAACAATAACATCCAGGCACCAAAACCATCCAGCTAGCTAATGACCCTGGAAAGAACTCAATCAACAAAAACTAGGGCAATATGGCACCTCCAGAGCACAGTTACCCCACTGCAGCAAGCCCTGAAGAGCCTAACACAAGCAAAGCAAGAGAAAATGACCGTAAATCCAATCTTATAAAGATGATAGAGGCCATTAAAGAGAAAATAAATAAACCCTTAAAGAACTACAGGAAAATACTGTCAAAGAGATAGAGGTCTTGAAAGCGGAAACAAATCCCTTAAAGACATATAGAAAAATACAATTAAATAGGTGAAAGAAATAAATAAAACTGTGAAAGACCTGAAAGTGGAAATAGAATCAATAAAGAAAACACAAACTGAGCGAATACTGGAGATGAAAAACCAAGGGAAGAGAACAGGAACACCAGTTGCAGGCATCACCAACAGAATACAGAAGGTGGAAGAAAGAAGCTCAGGCCTAGATTATACAATAAATGATATTAATACATCAGAAAGTAAAATGTTAAATCTGAAAATTCTTGACACAAAATATCAAAAATATCTGGGATACCATGAAAAGACCTAATCTAAGAATAATTGGAATAGAAGGTAAGAATCCCAGCTCCAAAGCCCATTAAATCTCAACAAAATCATAGAAGAAAGCTTTTCCAAACTAAAGAAAGAGATGCCTATAAACATACAAGAAGCATGTAGAACATCAACTAAACTGGACCAGAAAAGAAAAGCCTCCCACTGCGAAACAATAAAAACCCAAAATCTACTGAACAAATTACATATATGTATGTATGTATGTATGTATGTATGTATGTATGTATGTATGTATGTATGTATATCAGCAAGGAAATAAGGCCAGGGTACATACAAAGGCAGACCTATTTGAATAGCACCCAACTTCTCAACAGAGACTCTAAAAGCTAGAAGGACCTTAACAGATATCTTGCAAGCTCTAAAAAACCACAGGTGCCAATCTAGACTGCTAAATGCAGCAAAATTCTCAATCACCCTAGATGAAGAAAACAAGATATTTCAAGGCAAATCCAAATTTAAACAATACATATCTACAAATTCAGTCCTATAGAAAATATTAATAGTAAAACTCCAACCCAAGAAGGTTAACTACATCCAAGAAAACACGGGAAATAAGTGATTCCATGCCAGCAGAAACAAGGGAAGCACACACACACACACACACACACACACACACACACACACACACACGTACATTCTCATGGCCTATTTGAATGTCTGGTTAACAATATTCATATTAAAAAGTTCTGCAACTTTCAGGGTCAAACCCACCAGCAGTACTCAGCGTTGGAGAGATATTGGGGTTATTTTAAATATCCAGCAAAACATGCATTCACTACCAGAGACTATAATCTTATTTTAAAATATTTTTTATTTTTAATGATGGGTTCATAGGTTTTCCTGTATGTGGATATGTGCATGTGAGTGCAGGTGCCTAAGAAATTCAAAAAGGACTTTCTTTAGCTTGAGTTATGGGCAGTTGTAAACTGCCTGATGGGGGTTCTGGGAACCCAACTCAATTCCCATACAGCATCAGTACTAGTTTAAATATCTATCTAGTCCCAAGTCAATAATTTAGTTTGTCTAGAACGAGGCTTAACATAAACATTTTGACTCCCCAGGTAATTAACATGGCTACAATCAAGAATGACTGCAGAATTATATGAGATGTATCCATCATTGCAGAACAATAATGGAAGATGCCTTTGAGGCAATAAGCAATAGCCCAAGTGAAAGAGACATGCGTGAGATTAGAGATGCTAGGTGGACAGAAGAGTTGTTTAATAAGATAGGGGAAGGAACTAACTAAAAAACAATAGGAGTCACGGTTAGTGTAATGATTGAGGTGATCAGACTGGGATACTTAGTTATTTAGTCTTATAAGGTGCTGTTTCTGTGATTTACTCTAAATAAGAGTAACATTTGAACATACTGCCCTCCTTAATCTGTCTGGTCCACACCTGCTAGCTGAATGCCCCAATAAGAAGTGTCTGCCTGACTATCTCATGCTGGGACAGTGGTCTTTTCCTGCCATTAAGATAACTTTATCTAAATCATGAGCTCTAAGGCTTTGTGCTTCCTGTCATTGGGTCTGAACTATTGATTTTCCTTGATGTCCAACTTCAGATCCTGTGACTTCTACCTCTATCATCTTGGTAGCTAACTCCTTATCTCTGTCGCTTCAGTTTCTCTAATGACAGCTATTCTATGAGTAATGTTGATACATTTTCATGTGCTGTTTAAATTAGATGAAAGCAGACTTTGAGAGTAATGAGAGAGTTCCTGTCTTAAACCCTCATTTGTTCAGTTCAAGTGTTCCTTGAAATACCAATTTCTGGGGCAGACTGTCCATCTAACTGCATTTTGTGGAGAGAGAAAAGCAGAAAAATGTGGTCTCCCAAACAGGTTAAAGTTAAAAAAAAATCCAGCTAGTATGACTCTTCCTTTCCACAATATAAAAACACTTGCAGTGGAATAGGACGCTAGAGTTCATTTCATGGAGAGGACAACACTTCCGGAGTCCTTCCTGCTAGATGATTGTATCCATTTTGATAATATTGTCTATCTTCTGCTATTTGTTCTTTACCTTGGAAACCTCATCCAAGGGGACACTTTGCTCTGGCTGGTATTCTCCAAATGAAACCCCAGCTGGCTGCCTTAGAAGGGGCTTCCGTGGCTGATTTTTTAAAAATAGTTGTAAGTCCCTGATTTGATGGTGTTTCTTCAGTTTGCTTTCTCGATTACACAACTTTCATCGTCTCTGCTACATGCTCTGAGCAAAATATTTTTCTAGGTATCTGCTGCTTCTCCCTATCTGCTGTTCATGACTTAACCTTTTACTTTTGATTGCTATATAATTAGTATGTTCACTAATTCAAATTTGAGAGAATGGCTACTGTGTTATTTATTTGAACCCTACAGAACAAGCTTTGACCAATGCAATAGGCTTTTTAAGAAAATATGCAAATGATAAAAGGGCTGGTAAAGTAAGAAGTTGGTAGGTTACTTGTCAATGGTTGCTTTATCAAGAAATGGGATCATAACTACTTAACTGTCCTTGCATTCAATATAAATAAATAAATAAATAAATAAATAAATAAATACAAAAGCAGCCTGCATGGGAAATGATTCCCAGCTGTGTGGAGTGGTGGTAAGTTTTGCTTTTCACCTTACACTATCAGGGAAGTATTTTAAAATGAGGTATATATGTTGCACCTAAAATTATTTTATTAAAACAGCATTTTCCAAAGCTGCTATCTAACTTTACATTTAAAGGTCATTTGGAAAGTCTATGATACAAAATAGAATGAAAGATGTAAATTCATGCAGGATCTTTTATCAGCCCTTTGCAATGAAAGCAAAGGTCAGAGTTTAATCATCACCTTTCTCTCTGTTAATCTTCAAGTTACTATGATATAGGGTTATTCAATTAACCAGGACCAAGAAATACATACTGTGACAATTTTGTAATATTTTCCAACTCATTTTTAAAAAGCTATTAAAAAACTTGATAAGCAATTGATTTGACTAGGTCAGCAGATTTTCATGAAAGAATGTAAAAGGACAGTAATGTTATTTTAATTGTCTATTCGTTGCTAGTGATTCTGTTAGCTCCTGCAAAAGAACTTCACACATTTCTTGAGAATGGGCCATTTAATGTTGCTCACATTTGTTTTCTTTATTTGGTTACTACAGTCTAAAAATACTTTCTGTCTCTCTGAGGAAATATACAAATTTCTATTGTGCATATATGCATTGCAAAGACTATAGAGTGCTTTGGAGCTAGTGTACCATCAATTATATGCAGTCTTTTCTTCTTTTTAATTTTTTTATTCTCTAGGTGTTTGATCAACGATGCCCATTTGATGCTATATTTAACAACCAATGTTATAAAAATCAGATATAATGTCACTCGTATGGCAAACCTCTACTTCCATAACAGCTCCATCTCAAGCCCTTTAATCTAGATCTCACAAATTTGATTCCTAAACATTTTTAATTAAAAAAAAATAAAACTTTATTAGAAAGAACTTTCAAATAGAAATATCACACACCAAAATGAACCAGACCCGATGTCTGCACATTTCAATATACTTCTTCTATAGACTTAGAATAGCCGTTCTGAACATGTGGGTCTCTAGTCAGCAGTTGCTGAAGTTGCAATGAGTAACTCATATCTCAAAGGCATAGGTCCTAGCCTGGTTTACTTTTAAATATTTAAGTTTCTTGGCCAATATTTCTATTGTTGATAATGGTAACCTGTATTTGCACTAGACTATTATAACATTTTCATAAAGACTTTCACTTTTCTCACACATAATTAATAAATTAGTAGCATATTTTTGTTAATAGAGCTGTAACATCGTGTATAATTTTATACTTTTCCATGAATATAATAGAGACTTCTGGCCAGTTGTTCTGCCATTTCCCAGTACACTCATTTTTCTTCCTACTTCAAAGCCTTGAAAAGAATCATGTATTTGGCAGGTATGGTATATACAACATTGGTAATTTATACAAAGAAAGATTAGGCCACACTGCTTGTCCTCACTAAGAATATATAATGTGATGCTGGACAGTGGTGGCGCATGCCTTTAATCCCAGCGCTTGGGAGGCAGACGCAGGCAGATTTCTGAGTTCGAGGCCAGCCTGGTCTACAGAGTGAGTTCCAGGACAGCCAGGGCTACACACACACACACACACACACACACACACACACACACACACACACA
>JANHMN010000004.1:105906329-105951442 GCA_030674055.1 Rhabdomys pumilio | reverse complement strand
ACACACACACACACACACACACACACACACACACACACACACACACAAAACCCTGTCTCGTAAAACCAAAAAAAAAAAGAATATATACTGTCAGAGAGTTATGATCATGAAGATGTTCCACCTCATAGATACAATATAGAAACACTGATTCAATATAGAATTCAACTTTTGCAGAACGTTAAAAATTTCTTAAATTAACTGTATGATATACTGCCTTACATCAATCCATTTTAGTGTAAAATATTAGTTGTTAAGTATTGACTATGAGTAACTCGCTCAGTTGACATGACGTTATGTGTGGTTGATTGTTGATTTACCCACGGCTTCAGGGGCTTCCACCCTGAAAGTTGAAATATCTCATGCTTAGCTACACGATTATAATTTCAAGGTCAAAATTGTAAAATGAGCCTTAAAAATGATTCTGCCATCATTGTTGTGATCACCAAAGCTTTTATTTGCAGAAGCCAGAACTCGAGAGATAATTCTTAGAAACAACACCGATGACCAGAGGCTTGCAGTCTAAGAGAATATTTTCTATATGATACAGTAGCTCAAAGAGAATGCCTAGTATAAGTGCATGCTGCTGTGTCTACTCCGTGAGAAGACAACAGAGATGTGGAGGGGAAATTAGTCAGGATATCAGAGTATGATAAAAAGCAAGCATTATAGATAGTCATTTGTGACATGAGGATGACACATCTCCATCCTGCTTAGTCTGGAGCATCCAGGATGGTGTAGGGTATAAAATAAACCTCAGACCCTGGAGGACAAACTTCTTTCTTCCCAGAGGCTTTTGGTGAGAAGTAACAATGTGATCTACAATGAGATCGACAATAAGATCTACAAGGTAGGCCTGCTCATCGCAATCTAATGAATGGTTTCCTGTAAGAAGATAACCACACTTAGTTATAACAAGGACAGAGAAAATAGCTTAGGATATTAAAAAGATCGTGTGTGTGTGTGTGTGTGTGTGTGTGTGTAATATGCTCTGTAACTATATGCTCATTAACCATGTAATCTTCATCCCTAAAACATGGTTTAAGGGTGATGATTTATTTTCAATTTGTATTGTCAGAATGTTTCTGAGATGATGGCTGAAGGGTAAATCAGAATAGGGGTTCCCAGCAGGCAACAGCCCCATTGTTCAGTTGCATCCTGCTTATTGTCTTTCAGTTTATGTGACAACCTCCACACTTACCTTATGACTCCTTAGGGGGAGTCCTACTGTGCACCTTCACACAGAATATTCCTTTTGCTTGTGATACTCTCCCACAAATGACCATGTAATTAATCTCCTAACCACTTAAAACCATTCCCTCAGGTCACTCTGGTTAACTGGGCACACTGGCCACCTACCTGCCACTGATGCCCGCCTCACCCTGCTCTGTTTTTCTGTTTTCAGTACTAATAATTATCTCCTAAAAAGTATGTAATTTACCTATCCATTGTATCTACTGGATGTATTACGGTACCCCCATGAAATAAATACTCCAAACAGACTGGATACGTTTAAAATTGGTTATAAACCTAAAGTATAGAGCAGCATTTTGCATTAACAAAGTTTCCCAGTAAATACATGCTGAATAAAGAATGAAAATATTTCATTCCAACTGCAAATATTCTCTACAGGCCTTTCTGCCTCAGCATAGATCCTTTGATGTAAGAACAAAAGTATGGTGTCTCAGCACCCAACTTGGGCAGAGGTCCTCTGCTAGAACAAAGGCCACTGCACTACCATAATTACAGATAGGCCACCTGCCCACAGACCTCCCCCATTCTCTGGTGTCTGCCTACCCTATCCTTAATAACCCTCCCCGCATCATTTCTCTCTCTTAGCCTTCAGCTGTTAGCCTTCAGCTGTGGTTGAGAAGCCCTGCTTAATGAGAGGTTATGTCAGCTACCAAAACTCTGGGTAGGCCACCCACCTACTTACTTGTTCTCTTACTTGATATCATCCTATCCCCATTTATTCCACCACTCCTCCAACAGAAGTAGAGACCACTTGCTCAACCAGACACGATGCCAATCATAAGGATTTAAGCCCCCCAACTTAGGTGGAGATCTACTCAACCACAGGCCACACTGGCCAGACAACCAGAGAGGAAAGAGAAACCAAGGAACAAAACACCCATACAACAAAGACAACTCAGAAATCAGCACCTAGACTTATAATCAGCCCAGACACAGATAACTAGATGCCAGCATAAGAACACCATCAGTCCCTAGCTATTCTACTACAAAAAATAAATATTTCAATACAGCTGAAGTATAAGAAAACACCTTAAAACCAACTTTATGAAAATAATAGAGGCCCATAAAGAGAAAATGAATAACTCTTTTAATGAAATTAAGACAAAGACAAGCAGAAGTTGGAGGAAACAAACAAGCCCCTTAAAAAAAGCCAAGAAAAAGAAATAAATAAAATTATTCAAGACCTGAAAACATAAATAGAAGCAATAAAAAAGACAAATTGAGTGCATTTAGAGATGAAAATCCAGGGAAATGAAACTACAGGTAAAGAAAACTATAAACACAAGCATCACCAACAGAATAGATGAGAATGAAGAAAATAAGATAGAAGAAATAAATGCATAAGTCAAGAGAAATGTTAAATCTAAAGAAAATTCCTGACACAAAATACCCAGGAAATCTGAGTTATTGTTGAAAGACCAAACCAAAGTGTAATAGGAATAATAAGAATAATAGGAATAGGAATACCAGCTCAAAGTCCCAGCAAATATTTTCAGCAAAATCATAGAATTCTTTTTCTAACAAAAGCTTATAGGACACCAAACAGATTGCCCTGTTGCCACATAATAATCAAAACATTAAGCATACAGAACGAAGAATATTAAAATCTTCCAGGGAAAAGTACTAAGTCTGAATGGAGACTCTAAAAGCCAGAAGGGTCTGAACACTCTAGCAGGCCACAGATGCCAGCACAGACTATTATACCCAGCAAAATTTCCACAGATGGAGAAAACATGATATTCCATGATAAAATCAAATTTAAACAATATCTATCCACACATCTACCACCAGAGAAGGAAAATTCCAACCTAAGGAGGTAAACTACAGGAAATTAAAACACAGGAAATAAATAATTTCACTTGGGCCCAGAAAGATAAATATGCTATGTACTCACTTATAAGTGGATATACATTATAAAGTAAATGATAATGATAGGACAATCCACAGACCCAGAAAAACTAAGTAACAGTGAGGGGTTTAAGGATAATGTATAGAAGCCTCTGGAAAGGGGACTTAGATTTTGCAGATGGACTGGGAGCTGGTAGGAATGGAAACATAAGAGATCAGGTATGGGTAAGAGATGGCGGGGAGTGAGATGGCTAGAATTAGACTGTATTTGGGGAGTTTGATGTGAAAACTTACTGTAGTAGAAACTCCCATGATTCTACAAAGATGATCCTAGCAAAACCTCCTAGTAATGTATGCTACAAAACCTGCAGTGGCTATCTTCTGTAACAAGGATGCCAAGAGAACATTCAGTGATGGGACGGGGACACCAACTCAACCACAAAACTTTCTACTTACAATCTATTCTGCCTGCAACTTGTACTGGGCAGTGGAGGCACAGACCTAGGATGGAAAAAAAAATAAAATCAATAAATGATTCCTCATGGTACTCTGTTATACTCACAGATCAGTGCCTAGCCCAATCATCATCAGAGAGGATTCCTCCAGCAACTGATGGGAGCAGATCCAGAGACCAACAACAATATGTTAAAGCAGAGAGAGACCAAACTGGAACTATCCATTGAGTTCACCTGCCTGGGAGCTCAGGGAACCCATGGAAGAAAGGAAGAATTTTAAGAACCAGAGGGCCAAGGATATCAGGAGAACATGGCCCACAGAATTAACTAAGCAGGGTTCATAGGGGCTCAAAGAGAGTGAGGCAGCAATCATAGAGCCTGCCTGGGTCTCCACTAGTTTCTTGGCATCTATGTTATGATTGTGTAGCTTGATGTTCTTGTGGTACTCTTATCAGTGGAAATGGTGTATCTCTGACTCCTTTGTCTGCTTTTGGGAGCCTTTTCCTACTAATGGGTTGCCTCACCCAGCCTTGATATGAGGGTTTGTGCCTAGTCTCATTGTATCTTGTTATGTCCTGTGTAGTTGGTATCTGTGGAATGCTTGCTTTTTTTCCCCGAAGGGAAACAGAGGAGGAGTGGATGTGGAGACGTGGCAGGAAAACACACACACACACACACCTGTAAGAAGTGGAGGAAGGGTGAACTGAGGTCAGAATATATTGTATGAGAGAATAACAAATAAAACGACATTTAAAAAGGATGAAGAAGGAAGAGTTCTTTTCTTTAGTTGTGAAGATCCAAAAGGCTGTCTTGTGGCAGCCATCCATTTCCCACATTCTTTACACAGCCTTGTCTTTCACTCCAGAGTGCTTTTTCTAAGAACTGTCCATCCAGCCTCAGTCTACCCTGTGCTTATCGTTTAGAAAGTGCTGTGCTACTTTCCTATCAACTGGGCACTCACTAGAAATCAGCACAATGATCCAAGGATGCTTGGGCTCAAACCACTTTCATTTCTCTCTTATTTTTAATTTCATACCTTTCAAGCCTCTGACCTCTTTTGCTCTCACATAACTCACTGAACCCTAGATGACCAATTGTCCCTTCACCTTTGCTTTTCAGACACATGTGTCAATTTATCTTCCTGTGTCCAGGAACTCTAGAATCAATCTCCTTTCTTGAGCATTATTGAATAAAAATATGTTCATGACAAGCAGAGTGGATTTTTTAACCTTAGGACCATAATTATAGGAAAGCAAATGTCTTCAAAATCTAATTAAACAAGCTAAGACTGCCAATGCTTTAATCTACTCCAGTAGAAAAAAAAATTGTCCACCTTAAAAACTCCATGCCAATTTTTAAATCTTTCTGTAGCCAGAGAAGACTGTAATTTTTTTTTTTACAAATCTAACTGTTAACAATTTAGACACTTAAATATGCTCCATACCCCAACCCTCCTAATTAAGCTCATGTGGCTGTATTTTTTCTCCAATCTAGTTCTTAAACATTGTGTGGAAGTTTCTCCATCCCCTTGACCTAAAACTGCAGTTCCTTCATGTTTCTTTTAATTTTTAAATACTCCTCACCAACTTCCAGAGGCATAAACATAATCTTTTTTTAAGGGAAGGCAATATGTATGATACCTGCTCTAAGGAAGAATTTTCTCCTCTTTTCATTAAAAATAAATGGTCTGCAATAGCCTTTACAGTTTAAAAAAGAAAGAAACAAACACTTGAAATAGTGCCAGGCAGGTACTCCACCCGGTAAAATTTTTACTGAGTGTGATAAATGATGCAAATCTGATCACATATATGTGTGATTGTAACCACATATGTACTTACACATGCATGCATTAAGAGGAAGCAAGTAAAAGGGGCACAAGTTTTCACTCTTCAACAAAACATGACTATCTTCATGCTATCTACTCTGAAATATTTTCAACCATGAATGAGTTGAATGAAGAAAAAGAGGAGCTTTAGAGATGTAATTTGCTTTTGAGACAGGATAATTGTGCTTTCTAGCCTAGTAAATCTTCGTCTTAGTTGAGCTACAGGCAGGTACTGACAGGACAAACTGAATAGTTGGATGCAGGCAGTGTAAATGATAAGAAAGACATCTGAGCTCGAAACTATTACATTCAAAGCTTTGTGAAAACTAACATGGCAGTATGCTGGCTCAAACATACAATCAAACCGTGAGCTTCCACAAAACACAATTTCTTGGTTGTTACTTGACTATTTTTCATACTGATAGATGTTTTGCCCTTGGGGTGCACTGCTTTGCACATAAAGAATGACTCTGCTTTGTTCCCATTAGTTTGAAAGACAAGACAGTGACACTGTGCTGAAGAGTCCAGCGCACACACTGCTTTCAAAACAAACCCGCTTTCAAAAGGCATATTCCGATGATAAAGTAGCAGAGATGATATTTTTTGGTGTTTGAATTTGTGATCCCTGCAGCACAAGGAGAGAGACTTCCAACGTGTCCCCTGAATAACAACTAGGCATTGGAAAGCAATGACATTCTAATCGCTGCTTCAAATGTCAGCGCAGGGATGCTGTGGGAAGCAGCCCCAGTGTATAAGCCAGCGGCTTTCCTGTAAAACCATGAGGGAGCAATTAATGGGAAGCTGTTACTAACCTTCATGCATTCCATTGCTCAAGTGTCTAGAGAGAAGGCTAATTATAGTTCTAACCTTTCCCAATGGGCCATGAATGACTCTCCAAATATAAGATGTTGTGCAAGAAAAACTATGATGAAGACATAGAACTGACCTATAACTGAGTTCCCTAAGACAGTACACCCAGAGTAGAACTATAAATCATCTAGGTAACCTGATTTTCACCAACTTTTCATTAAAATAAAACTACTAAATGTGGTGAAAAGATACATCATATAAAACACAGAGTAGTGGAATGCATAAACCTTCGTGAGATCATTCCAGGAGTCCTGTAGCAGACTATTGCGTGATAAACGACCTAATGCAGAGCTGTTACAGAGAAATGGGGGACAAGGGGAGAGCTAGAATGAGCATGGAAGAAACACTCACCAGTTAGCAGTATGAATAAATGAAGGACCCACAAAGGTTTTGAATCTCACAAGTGGAGCTACATAGAAATGTTTCTCACAGAGGAAATTAAACTAGAGCATCCCATATTAAGTTCACACAACACAATATAAGTTCACTGTCAACCACTCAATATCTGTCTCAGAGTATAGAAACTTGCAGTAATGTAAAGTCAAGAGGTCCTGTTCACTTAAAATATCTGTTGAGTTCTTTGCATGAGGGAACTAACTATATTAGGGAAGTTGACAGAGCCATTGCCTTTAAGAGGTATAGAACATGTTCAGAGATTTTAATTGTCGTGATTGTATAGTAAATTCTGTACATAGGTAGGAAATCAAAGGACTGTGAAGATCTCTACTGTCCAAGAGGAGAGTTCCAGTAAGTACAGGCTCCAGGGATCCCAGAGGGACTGTCTCTGGTGCTCAGTGAGAAAATGTTCATTTTTATTGAATTCCTTTTTGTTATTTTCCTGGAATATGAAAAGGAAGAATTACTAATTTCACATTTAATTGATAGAAAGACATGTAGGCCTTACTATAGCCAGCAAATAGTGTGTAATCAATAATCCATGATTGATACTTCCTTTCTTCTTTTCCATGCCTCAATTTTTTTCAACATATCTTTTACTTTTTTTCAGCGACAGTGGCATCATCTGGGAACCTTCTAGGAATGCGGATACCATACTACCTTATGACCTTTGCACGTATTGTTCATCCTGTCTTGCCCACTCTTCTAGTGCAGTGTGGTCATCATTGTCAGCTTCACGATTGCTCTCTTTCAGCATGGTTCCAGCTGCTGGCACCCTCTGCTCTGTTCTCACTTGCTGTAGCTCCAGTATCTTCTGATATATGTGTATACTGTAGTTTGATTATGGCTCATTGTCTATCTGCTGTGATACAAGTTTCACACGGGTTGAAAAATCTAGCTTGGTTCACTGATGTATTTAAAATTCCTGTAATGACCAGTAGTTCTGCACAGGAACTCAGGAAATATCAATTGATCAGGAGATATTGATTGAATTGGATGTTCAGAGGAAAAGTTTTCAATAAATGTATTTTAAGTTATATATACAACTTTTTACTAATTATAATTATGTTTCTCAATTTATAAAACAGCATTATTTTATTTTTGATATGCATAGTGTATAACTAGGAATATGAATTTTAAAATCTATTTTCAAAGAAATTTAATCTCAAATGATTTTTGCTGCTAATACTTTTGAATAATTTGGATTATTTTTTAAAAAGCTGTAATAAAACTTAATTAGAATAGAAAATGAGTATTGATAAACATTTTTCATTTTTTAACTTTGCTCAACATGTTTAAATTTTGTCTCATTTCTAACCAGAAGAATAATTTGAAAAAAAAAAAAGAGGCGCATTTTCATGATTTTTTTCAGTTGCTTATGCGTCTTTTACATTTTTATACACTTTAAATTAAAATATAACTAAATGCTGTTCTTTAGTTTTTCTCCTTCCAGACCCTCCCAAGTCCCCTCCCTCCAGCTCCTTCCCTGTTTCTAGACTCAAATTGATAACCTTTACTTCCCCTACTGTTTATTGTTAAACACACACATAAAACTTGAAGTTATACCAATTATAGTTGCAATGTTGCCCTCCCAAAACATACAAACAAAAAACATAGACCATCTAACAAACCACCAGACATGAGAAGCTGCCTTAGAATGGAGTCTAAAACATTCCCCAAACAATATCAAGCTAATATTGCTGCTCCTGTACTTTCAAGAAAAAAAGAGACAAGACCCTATTGCTGAAGACGCCATAGCCTCAAGGCACAGGATTAGAGGGACTGAATCAGACCTGAAAGTCTCATCACCAAAGACCAATCCTCATAGTCTGGGAAAGAGCCAGAGCCATGTAAGTTCTCAATGGTAAAAAGCAATCAATAGTCTTATCCAGCTGCTAACGCCAACTAAATACAACAATGACCAGCATTGTAAGATATTCTGATAGATACAATAGTGGCACTTATATCCTGGGGGTAACCAATAGTCACCTAATTGGACTTAAGGACAACTCAGTAAGAAATCTATGTCAGGAATAGTAAGTCTGGCCAATTGCCTATGCCTGGTAAAACTGGGAAACTACAGGAGAACATATTTCTCCCAGTTCCCAAATCAAGTGTATTTCTTAACTGCATTCTAAATACTTATTGTTATACCCACAGAGTTGTAGTTCTCACCTGTCATTAAATAAACAAAAAAAAACAAACAAAAACAAAAAACAAACAAAAAAAAACACCTTCTTTTTGTCTTTTTGCCTCAAATGGAGAGCATTACAGGAATGCAGAGATCAAATGACTGTGGAGTGCCTGTTCCCAGTGAATTCACTTCCAGCACAACCCCTACACTTGCTCGGGGAATATAAGACAAGAGGGTGAAGAAAGGTTCTAAGAGCCAAAAGTGCAAGTAAGCCTCTGTCTCTTTTGAGAGAGAGGAATTGGCAGGGCACACAAAATGCAAGAGATGGAGCACAAAAACAGGAAGGCGGGAGGGATTGGAACACAAAGGAGGGGACCGGCTATGATCAAGATACACAATATGAAATTCTCTAGATGTTAACTAAAAGCTTGTAAAATATTTAAAATGTTGAGAACAATGAAAATAAACATATTAAGTATGTGAATTCTCCATTTAGATGTTTAATTTCTACAATGTTTTTTAGCTTCCCATGTGTAGATTTGAGAGCCAATTCTGCCCAGTTCAATCCAAACTAAGTACTTCATATTTTTTGATGCTATTGTAAATGGCACTTTGCTAAATTTTGCTTTTAATATTTAGTTGCTAGTATATAAAGTCACAGTTAATTTTTAAACATACATTATACTTACTTATTGTAGACTAAATTCTCAATTTTGGTAGCATTTTTGGAGATGGTTCGAATTATGTAAAGTCAGTGTTATTTGGAAATGTCTAATATAACTCAAATGAATATATCTGAGGAGAAAGTTTGTTAGACAAAGAGTTCTGATCACAAATTCAGTTTCATTGATTGCACATTCCTCAGTTTATCCTTTCCTTCCTGAGTGAACTTTAATAGAGTGTGTTTCTCAACAACGTTTCCCACTATAGATATATTGTCAAATCTGCATCCATTTACTCCATAACAAACTTTTGACTCTCATTATGTCATTTTAATACCTATCAAAGTTGTAGTGATGTTTTTGGTTCATACTTGATATTAGCAACTAGAATCTTCTTTAATCTGTGTATTGTTTTAAATAGTAACACTGAGGCGGTGTGTCTTCATTTGCACTTTTTCATCTTATATTTCCATGTTTTTAGCTCCATGCTGTATTTAAATTTCACTACTTTTATTGGAACGGAACGATCTTTTCAACTGGGTTATGAAGACAGAAAAATACCCATACTTACATTCCAAGTGCTCTTTACTTCTTTACACAGATCTAAAGGTTTTGTCTCTACACAAATAATTTTCTTACATATTTCACAAAATGTGTTTTCTGATAATGATTTGGTTCAGCTGTTCTTTGGTTGGTTGGTTGGTTGGTTGGTTGGTTGGTTGGTTGGTTTTAGGTGTTTTGTTTTCTGTTGTTTGGTTGGTTTGTTTGCTTCCGTCCTCTCTTTTGGTAAGAAATTTTTGCTGGCTGTAGGATCTGGGAGAAAGGTGTTTCAGGAACTTGGTTGTTTACTTCAATGCTATGTTTTTACACATGTAAAGACTCTGCTTTTTTTTTTTTTAATGGAAGGAGATACCATATTTCTGTTGGGTGAGACCAGAACTCTCAGCTTTTGTTTTCAGGGCTGCCTTAGGTTACCTGAGATTGTCATTACCGAGTCCTCCAACCAAGTGATATAAACAGCTGGGCTGAGTTTCTCACATGCAGAAGGCTGAAGCGGGAGCTCAATGTCAATAGAGGAGGCTCCTTCTGAATGTTTCATGGCAGGATAGAGGTCAGTCTATTCTTGGCTTATAAATTGTCACCACCTCTATATTGTCACACCGTTTTCCTTTTGTTTCTATGATCTAATGTTCTCTTGTCATTAAGATACAAAACATAGTAGATGAGTGTACATTCCAATGACTTCATTTTAATCTAAACATCTGGGTAAGGAATTTATTCCCAAATTTAGTAGCAGTTCACAGTATTAGATGTTAGGAATTCAGCATATCTGAGAGCCTTTATAGAGCATTCTGATATAAACATGTCTATGTGGGTTTGTTTTAAGCTTCTTTGATTGCAAATAGTTGTTTTCCTTTAATATTTGTAAATTATTGACTATTAATGTCTTCCAAAAGCTCTTCTGCTTTGATTTCTCTCTTTTATCCCTTTGTGAATCCATAATGCCTCATATTTTATCATTTATTAATATTAACTGTCTGCCTCTGTCTAGCCATCTATTTATGTATCTATCCAACTATCTATCTGGTATAACTACCTGCTGATGTTTTACCCATATTTTCAAATGCTCTTTGCTTAGATTTATATAGTCTCTCCTGGAGTATTGTAAAGTTCACTGACTTTCCATTTGCTGAGTTTGTCTGCATATAAACTCATGCAAAGATTCACCTCTGACAGTGTCACTTCTAGCACTTCTATTAAGCACCTGTTCTTTGAATCTGTCTGAAAAAATTCCCCAGATCTTTATGCATATATTTTCTACTGGATACTCTAAAATGTTAATCATAACTATTTTAAAGTTTATGTCGAATATTCTACAATTTGAGCTATGTTTGATTCTTTTGTTACTGTTGACTGATTTGTTTCTGTTATATGTCTTGCAAGGTTTGATTAAATGCTATATTAAAGAATATCAGAGTCTTGAGTTAATTGATTCAAAGTTTAGGATGTACTTCTGTAAGTTACTGGTGTGCATATGATTAATAGGGTTAGAAGACAGGATTCAAATCTAAGTACAAGTGTGCATGCCAGGTTTGGGCACTGTTGTCTGGAAAACTACATTTAATTTACCTCTGATATCAGTTCTTTGACACATGAACTGCTATTAATTTATAGTTATGATATACTAGTACCTATTTTTACAATGCTCCTTTTTTACCCCATGCTTATTATTATCTGCACTTTCCATGGTCCTGTCTTTCATGTTTCTCAGTTTCTAGATTATGGTAGACACATGAATTTTTTTCCAATTTCACTGCATTAGTTTCTTTCATTAATAATAATATTTAACTCCTTCCTTTTCTTACCTCCAATCACTCCCACATGCTCTTGACTTGATTTCACTCAAATACATGACTGCTTTTTCTTTAACTGTTGACAAGTCTACCTAATCAAGAACTGAACAAAAGTGATACCAACAAACATGTGTGCTCACATGGAAGGCAGAAAATCCTGAGCCCTCAGTCTTGACAAAGAAGTAGAACCAACTAAGGAATGCTAAGAGTGGGAGAAAGTCTTCTCTAACTAAAAGCTATCTCGGCTGATTCTCCAGTACCAAGTACTCATCCCTGACAACATGTAAAATAGCTTCTGAATCATGTACTGTATACGTGAACTTTGTTGGTTATTCCTAACCCATTTTCCATCATGCAAAGTTGTTTCTATCCGACAAACATCACCCTTCTATTTAACAAGCATCACCCACATGTGTAGCTGTTTTGCCTTCACGAAAGTTATAGTAAAAGAATGATTTCTATCTATGGAAGCCTTGGGTGCAGTTTTTCCAGTTTGGTAACATGTATAGTTTACTTCTCTCAGCAACAGTTTTTGCCTCTCTTAAAGATTACAGAATTCAATTAGCTTTTATAAGGACTGACACGGGTGGGTCTTAACAAGTATATTACTAAAATGAGTTTCTGGGGTCCTTTTCCTGCTTGAACCTTGCTTCTTCACTGACCTATAAACTCTGTGAGGGCAGAAAACATTTTATACACTGTTGCTGTATCTGATCCAATGATAGACATTCCACATATTTAACGAATGAACACTGTAAAGATATATAAATATAATGATACTTGCTCAAAATACTAGACTTTGCACCATAATACACATTGTACCAAATGATGTCTGTGCAAAGAAATTATTGTATTGTTACATTTTATTTAGCTCTATTTCATGACATTTAAATATTTATATTAACAAATTATATAAGAGCAGGAAGGATAATTTTAAACAAAGCTTCAATTCTCTGATGGAATAGATTCTAAAAGCTCATCTCTCAGAATTAACATACAGCAACGTTTAAGCCACCCTTAGTGAGTTTCTACCATTTTTGCAAAGTAGAAAATATTTATGTAAAGAAATGTGCACATGAATGTAATTTTCTGAGGAAAAATATCCAGGGATATAAATGAAAGAAAGTTTCAGCCTCCTCTTTTATAAGAATCTCATCTTTGGGGATTTTTCAACTTCTTTCTCAGAATCAAGGAGCTCAGTTATTTTGAGCAAGCATGTGTGCTTCTGAGTGGTTATTCAACCTGAATTGCCTGAATCTTTTAGGGACTGGTTCTCAAAAATGTTTAAAAATAACCAGAAAGACATGGGAAGTAAAGGAACAAACTCACTGGACTTCACATTTTATTCTTCTGTGGGTAAATAAATAGCATTAAGAACACAGTCTTAGAATATGTAGGTCATCCACATACCTGAAGTGTGCTCATGGAATCTTGGTTTGATTTTGGTTGGCCTGTCATAAGATAGAAGTTTTAAGTAATTCCGATGAATGTAGTCAACAAGGCTCTTCATTACCATGGTGTTCAGTGCCCTGAGGAGTCTATATTTGTAGTTTAGGCTTTGGTTTCTTTAAAGGTCTACCAATAAATACAACATTTTAAGTCTACTATCAAAACTACGTTAGAACTTCATTTTCCTAGTGATGCCATGAATAAAGCATTTGCAAAGTCACTGCAAAGGACAGTCTCTTCACTTAGGGCCTAAAGCTAAAAAGAATTCTGAAGGAGGCAGACCACCATGACCATAACCCAGACTGCGAGGCACAGCCTCATATATGGTCTAATTCAACTCAGCTATTAAAATTACATCCTAAGAATAGAATACACAATAGAACAAGAAAACTTTAAATACAAACAATGGGATATCAAAGGCACTTTGGTCATAAAGTAATAATCTTGTGCTGTTCATTTTGCTTTAGAAACATAACACCATTGCAGTTAAAAAATAAAAACAACAAAACCCTACTTTACAAAAAAAAAAAAACCTGAATATATGCTGCTCGATAATAGATGTCCAACCTGTCAGTTAGCACATAACCAACATTCCACCTCACTCATGACCGGAAAAGGAAAACCAAGGTGAGGTATTATGATATACATTTTACAGTCACTGTCATAGCTTTTAAATCACAAAACAGAGGAAGTAGAATACAGCAATAGGTGTACTTTTAGAGTAGAAATGTGATATGATTTGACCATTTTATTTCTGCATGCACACCCAATAGGACTGAAAGCGAGCACAAGAATATGAACCTATATACACAAGCTCACAATAGCTAGAAGGGGAACCAACCCAAATGTCTATTGACTAATAAAATGATAACATGGGATATTTACATACAATACATACATACGTACATACATACATACTATGTTATAAAGATCTTTTAAGAAATGGATAGTAAAAGAAAGTATGGGTACTCTCCCGAGTTATTATGATTTTATTCTACTGTGAGAAGCTGAATAATATCAAGTATATTTATAACTTAAAAGTGAGCCTTATAATGCATAAGTCATTCACCTGCCTGAAGTTTGCTCAGGGACATGTGGAATATTGTAGTTTAGTTTTGGTTGACATGCTTTAAGACAAAATATAAAAATTATCATTATAATTATAAAAGAAAAATTCTTATATTTACTGTGACGCAGGTGAGGATAACATGCTAACTCAGATAAACCAGTCATAATAAGACGAAGCCTGCTTGGCTCCACTCACTTGAAGGGATTTGAGCCATCAGAATAAAATGGCAATTGTCACAAGTGGCTGAAGAAAGAGAATCATTTCTCAGAAGCCATAAGGCTACATTCTAGCAAGATTGAAATGTACCATGAGTGGACAGTGGTAATGGTACCCCACCCATGAGAATACACGGAATGCCAGCTAATGGATTGTTTAAAATGGTGAAGATGGCAAGGTTATGTGGATTTCATCATAGGTTCTTAACACTTAAAAACACTAAGTAGAAAACTTATCTATACTTTCTTGATGTGAATTTAGCAGGCTTATCTAAACACAGAGATGAAGATTGTGCATATTTCCCCAATTCCATCTTCATTTTTAACATCCTTTATGTAATAAATCAATAAATATTTAATGTAGAAACCGTGCGGGTTCCTATATGACCTTCTTGATAGTTATAACATTCGCCTTCACTGCAACTTAAATTTAGAAACAAACAAAAAAACCTGGTGTTGACGGTATTCTATGCCCACTCATTCCTTACCATCAAGCTACTTCAGAGACAGCAATAAAACTTTATAGTTCTGTATTGTTGCTTCTCCATTTCGGGTAATTGCTCACAAATCAAGACAGACAAGCAAAGGCCGTTTACACTCAATGGTAACCTTAGTTTATAACTGCAACAGTGTTGGTCACATCAATGCCTCTCAGATGAGCCATCTACAAATGGTGTAGTTCTTTAGGGTGCGCACACAGCAAGCCCACCGTTTAAGCTTGTCAGGACTTTCAGAAAGCAAGTTACAACCCAGGAAGTGATGAAGTTAGAATCAGATATTTATAGTATCAGGAAGAAGGGATGACTGGGCAGTATGTATTTCAAGAACACCACATTTTGAACGTGGGCTAGGTATTTTCCTGTATGTAATTTTATTTAATCCCCTAGGAGCTCATACAGCTTGAGCTAATGGTTTTGCAAATGAGAAGACTGAAATTTAGATAAATAAAAGAAAAATTAGAATGAAAGTTGTCGGGACTCAGCGATGTCAAGGTTAGTCAAATATTTTTCCATGAGAGCCTGAAGTCCTAAATTCAGTCCTCAGGAGCCCACCTAAACAGCTGTGTAGAATACGACACGTTTGTAATAGCAATGCCGAGCAGAGCAGACAAAGATCAGTGTATCCCTGAGTTTTACTGGCAGCCAGTCTAGCCAAATGGACAATCCTCATGTCTCACTGAGAGATTATATTTAGGGAAAACAAACTGGAAAACAAAACTAAACGAGTCAATGGCGGACGTCTCCTGAGCTGCAGCGTCTACGATTCACTGCGGCCCTCTACATGCATATACATCCACGTGTGCACATAACCCCCCTCACCCAAACACACACAAAGTTGTCTTTAAGAGGAGAGCATATACTGTGAATGTCAACTTTGCTTTGGAGACTGAGCCAAAGAAGTAAAAGATTCAAAGATGAGCTTGGGGGCGGGGGCTTTGAACAGTATTGAAGCAGTGAAGGTCTTCCTCTTCACCTGTGCTAAGTTATCACAATGAAAAGAATAACTATAGCGAGTCTGTTCATTACGGGCAAGAAGCCGGAGGCTCTGCCCAAGCACAAGCACAGAGCTTCTTCTTGGCGATCTGATCGCTAGGCTACAATCCTGTCTTTAAACATTTTTAAATTGCTGGTAAAAATCGGTCCAATTACACAATGACTTCTCTTATTAGGGTTTCAGCTCTTTCCCTGCCACCTAAGTTTAGCCTCTCTCTTCTTATGTCTCCACACTCAACCCTGTACTTTCTTTTACAGATGTAACAAATTCTTCACCTTTACAGAACTCTATCCCAGTTTCCCTATACAGAAGCCGCAGCAAGCAGTTTTACCACCAAGTGAGGAGGATCTTTGATGTCAGACCAGGCGGTGGGAGAAACCCCTGGAGCCAGAGGGAGAGGAGCGAGTGGGCTCTGTGTGCACTGTCTTGGCCCACAGTAGCTCATAGGTAAGTATTCATTTACTTCAGGGAGATTGCTACAAAGCACACTTCCAGAACCTTCTTAAGTGTTTGAGCCAAGCCTCTCTCTTCCAGCAAGTCTCTCTGAGGACTGAAGGAACAAATTTAGGCCGTGACAAGCAGAAAACTGACTTTTGAAGTATTCTTCCCTGATGGGTCCTCCATGTCTTATTTGTCTGTTTTGAAGTATAAAATAAAAGGGAACAGATGGCAGCTTGGCCATCACCTGAGAGCGTAAAGGAAAAGCATGCTTCACAAAGGAGATCCAGTTCTGGGTTCTCAGACACAGGCTTCTTTTTTTATCCAACCAGGAATCCTCAGTGATGAGTTCTGATCCCGTCGTCGTGGGTGCTCTTTTGGATAGGAGGATATGTTTAACTTTCCAAAGCTATTCGTTAAGAGCTTGGCAGAGGTATCAGAGAATTAATTAGAAAATAGTATCCTCCTATCCTATCAGATCATAATTAGCTTAGACTTAAAAAAAAATCTATATAGTTTTTAAGCATAGAGATGTAATAAACAAAGATCAAAAATGGCTTTTAATTATAAATGGATCTTTTCCCCACACCCAACACACATGAATATTATTTGTCTTGGTCAAGCAAGCTCATCAATTTTTATTGGCAGAGGGATCCAATATAAAACTATTTAATATAATTATGTAATTTAAATGGCATGCAAACTCATACATTTTTTTCTGACAATTTTAACTTTTTGTATTATACTCCAACATATCATGAAAGATTAGATGGGGGGCAGGGGGGTGGTCATGATTGATTTCACAAAACAGTATCCATGAAGGATATACCTTTATTTTTCTGCATCTTTAATTTGACTCCTCTAGGTATCCCACATAAATGGAGCCATGCAGATTTTGCCTATTGTTACTGGTTTATTTGATAAAAGCAAGAAATCCTCACTTTTGTTAGAGCAGATATAAGAATTTCCTTCCTTTTATAATCATAATTTTAATCTGTCTTATGTCAACCAAAACTAAACTATATTTTCCATATGTCCCTGAGCAAACTTCAGGCAGGTGAATGATTTATGCATTGTAAGGCTTCTCCTTTATAACCTATAAATATACTTTATACTAGTCTGCCTCACACAGTAGAATAAAATGTTAAGAACTTGGGGAAGTCCCTCCACTTTGTTCATTTCTTGCTGGTTCTCTGTAACACTGGGTGCATGCATCCCATGTTATCTTTTCATTAGTTAATGGCTGTTTGGATGACTTCCCCCTTTAGCTATTGTGAGCCTGTGGATATATATGTATGCTTCTGTGCTTCCTTGCAGTCCTCTTGAGTGCGTATCCAGAAACAAAATTGTAGAATCATGTCATAATTCTGCTTTAAAGGTTTTTTTGTGTGTGTGATTCAGTGGCCGTCGCAGTGGGTGTAAAATGTATCCCATGACACCTCACTTTGATTTGCATTTTCTCACCATGCATGAGGCTGAGGGTTGGGTGTGTGCTAATTGACTCCTTGGACACCTGCTATGGAGCATTATTCAAGACTGTTGTTCATTTTTTAATCACATAGGCTTTCTACTGAGAGCTGTCTTGAACTTTTAATCTCCAGAACTGAAAAACAGGGAATGTGTGTTGTTTTAAGTCACTAAGCCTTTTAACATTAGCAGAATGAAATTAATAGATCTGGAATTCATAAAACTTACTCGAGACTAAAATAAAAATACAATTACTACATGTAAAAGGCTTTTGAGTTGGCTCACTTTCCCAATTATCTAAACTTTGGGAAAAGGAGATGCATGTCATGGGCATTGTACATTTAGTGGGAAGAATTTTTAAAAGTCAGACTCTTTCTGAGTTTAAAAAAGTCTATCTCTTCTGTATACTACAATTTAGTAACTGATTTTGGTACTTTGTTGTTTAAATAATAATTTTGATATGCTAAAAGCCTTCTTATTTTCCTTTTGCATAATCAAAAGGGAAAAATGCTGGAAAACTATTTAAATAGCTTCACTTTCAGATACTCATGGATGCCCTGCTCTGATTTAGCAGAGTACCCTGTTCCAGGAGTACAAACCTGGAAGAAAGCTACAGAGCTAACATACAACTGAGATTATTTTCCTATACCTCAGAATGTGTTTTATTTCTTTGAGAGATAGCATGAATTGTTTCTTTTTAATTTATTCTTTAAGGGGACCTATTTGAGTACAAGTAATTCTTCCTCTAGACAGAAAATAATAATTAAATGATACCTTCATGTTGTACTCTGGAAAAAGAAAACACAAAACATAATCCATGTACTGCTTTCTGCCCACTGATGGAATTAGGTGACTATAAATTACCAAAGCCTAACCACAGACATTGAGCAAGGTGGCTGGGCTTTCTTTGTGGTGAATTATTGGTGATGAGAATTGAAGGTTACAGTTTTAGGACAAAAGAAATGCTAATAAAATCATGGCACATGCCCTCCCAGTGGGCATGCATCTAACAGCTCTGATTTCCTCATGATGATCTCAGAGTGACTAGCAAGTGCAGCCAAACCAGAATAGACAGCAATGATTAGATCTGATGAGCGAAGGGCCCACAGCAGGACCAACATCTCTAGAACAATTCATTGAAAAGAAAGAGGAAATCTCAGGTTCACAAAGGATGCAAAATGAATGTAGCGACTCCAAAAGTTTTTTTTTTAAATAACTGATTACTTCCAACTCACCTAACATACAGCCAGAGAACCATCTAGCACTCAGAAAATTGATCACAACTGGAGAATTTTAATATGTGAACACTTCCAGTAGTAAGATTCAGGGTCACCCAGAGCCATTATTCAAAGTCAGCATAGACCACTTAATTTTCTGCTTCAGTACCTCTCTGCTTCTCCAGCTCCAAGCCCAGCCAATGGCTACACATCATCCTCTCTTTCTTGCTGGCCCTTGCCACCGTGTTCTGGGAGGACTTCTGTGACTAGTGTCTCCAGATCTAATATCTATTTCCCTTTGTGAAGCTATAGTTGTGTCTAGCCCTAATAGCTCGACTAGCATTTTACAGACTTTATAAAGAAACTGTAGAGTGGGTGTGTATATTCTTAGTACTTGGCAAATGGAACTCGGACATGGGTGGTACTGTTACTGCTGAGAATGATTTGTGGTGACTTTTGTGTCAGTTGGTTTTTGTCTTTTGTCCCTTACTAGAAGTTCCAAAATCCATTTTAAGTTAATTCTAAAAGCTAAGTCAGAAACAAATTGCATAGTGACAGGTGAAAAATGTCAGTGCAGAAATGCTGTCCCGGCTGTGGCACACCAGTGAATTAATCTACTCGGACAAAAGGCCATGCAGATGTGCGAGCTTTGCAGTTTGCCCCTGCATGCTTGGGCTTTCCTGTTTCGGTGCTAATTGTATCTTGGTGTAGTAAGGGCTGCAGTTGCTTTCTGATCAGCACGGTGTCTTCCCTCTTATCTCTACTTCCAAGATGGCAAATGTCATTTTCGCCCTTTCTTTTCTTTTGTTTTACCACAGAAGCAGTTTGAGCTTTAGCATTTGTGAGGAAGTTTAAACTATGCACAGGTATGTGTAGAAACTGAACTAATAACACAGACAGTTGTCCTGACGGTTGGCTCGGCAGCCAACTCCCACTTCGATCACCCTGGCAAGGAAACTAATGGATCCTACAAATATTTAACAACTGGAAATGTAAAAGAAGGGTGGCTACGCTCTAGGGTTACTGTCTTTTTAAATAGCGATGTGGTCAAGTATCAGAAAACTTCCACTTGCACTGTAAATTCTGCATGATCCATTTCAAGGACAATGTGATAGCTGACAGGGAGGCAGCTGTGGGTTCTGCAAATGCAAAGGCACATTTGAATTCTAAACTTTTGGGGGCTTCCAGCCCACTGAGTGCTTGGTTAGCTTTTCAGCTGCAAACAAGTGATTCATTTCAAACACACAAATCATGAAAGAACATGACTTTGAAGTAAGCCACTAATCCTATGATATATCTATCATTTTTGTATCAAATGAATCTCAGCTACAGACAAGCATTCAAGTACAGGTGTCAATTAATAAAGGATGAATTGAGATTCTGAGCCCCACTGTCAAGACTACATTAAAAATGATGATACCAATACTATTAAATTAAGGCAGCTTAGGCTACTTGGATGTGTTAAAATGACAAATTCAAGATCATTCCTTAGCCTGAAACTATTTATACCATAATAGTTTAGTATTGAAATGTATATTTTAGTCAAAACAATTATTTGTAGTGATGTGTTCACACCTAAATTATGTGAGTAAAATGTATCATTAAAAGAATGTCTATTAAGCACTAACTGTTAACTGAATCCTTATAATAATCTGGTGAGTTTGTCTCTGTCTTAGTTACTTTTCTATTGCTGTGAGAAGATACCGTGACCAAGGCAACCTATAAAAGAAACAGTTTACTGGGACTTAAAGCTTCAGAGAGTGAGACAGTAACATCATGGTGGTTAGCCTCCCTCAGTGACATGCCTCTTCGAATAAGGCTACACCTCAAAGTCCTTTCTAAACAATCTATAAGCTAGAGACCAAGCATTTAAATATATGAGCCTACAAGAACCATTCCCATTCAAACCACCACACACTTATTATTATTCAAACAAGTAACTGTCTTGGAGACTTAAAATGACTGAAAAAAAGGTCACAAATACAGTAGGAATCAAGGATTGGGTTCCATTTATTTTGTGACCGAGAGATGGTACTCTCTGCTATGATATAAGATATTGTTGTGTGGTGAACTGTCTACAGTTCTACTAACCTCATTGCTCCCTGTAATTCACTGGAAGTTGGAACCTTTATAGAGTTAGACACGTTAAGACTAGTTGATTAGCATGGGCCTAAGGCTAATATGATTAATGTCACTCTAGACTGAGAAACTCAAGGAGATTGTTATTTAAAGATCAAGGACAGAGACAGTCTATGAACCACAGAACCACAAAGATTGCAGGAAACCCCTAGTTTAAAAAAAAAGTAGCACAGAACACATTCTTCTTTCTAGCCCACAGGAATACTCATTAGCCCTTTCAATACCTTGAAACAGACATTTAGCCCAGATATGCTTGTGTTGTCTAAACCACCCATTTGGTGGCACTTGGTTTTGGTATCCCTAGGAAACTAATGCATAGATGCAAATATGTTAAAGAAATGCAAATGTATATTAATATGGTATGTAATAATGTGTATATAACACATGAAATATTTACTATGAAATAAATTTTAATGCAATGTATTCTTTCATTAATAATTTAGCTACTAAATATTTTATTTTTTTAAAAAAATAAGCTCATAAGTCTAGAATTTAATGTCAACTTAGAAGTCTCAGAGAAATTAGGAATTGAAAAACATGGTGAATAAACATGAAAACACAAGAAAAATATCAGAAACAACAAAGTTCAAGAAGTAAACAACAGCCCTGTTTGATCCAATAAGAAGCTACTCATTCACAAAACGTATAACACTGCAAGCACAGTAAAGGTTGATTTTCTGATTGTGTATCAATAGTGTGTAGTTAGGTAAATGAAGTAAGGCTTTGCTCTCTTCGATCTGTGGTTTTCTGTTTGACCAGGGTGTTACTCCAGTCACATAGGCCAGTAATAACCACAGAATTAAAGGTTGCCCAAAGAAGACTTATTGAGTGGCACCCAGAAGTCATGCATCACTTCCACTCACACTCTAGGTGCCAGGTCACATGTGGCAAGGGGGTTAGAAAAACACCAAGGATGCCAGGGATGAGAAACTACAGAAACATGCATGGATGTTAAAAGTCTGACTGCCTTGCCTTGGTCTAGTCTCTCTCCCTGCTCCTGTAACAGAACTTACCATCCCCTCCCTGCCATTCTCCAGCTTTCTCTTTGGAGGCCAGGCATTCTGTTTATGTTCCTGTTGCCAGTTTGCCAACTATCCAGCTTCTACAATCTCAACCCACAGTTCTGGGGACTGGATTTAGTGAACCTTCAAATCTGACTAAAGCAACCCCTGGTTCATTAGCTCTTTCTTCCTCGCTTTCTCCCTTCCCCCACTCTTTCCAAACCTTTCTCCTTTACTTTCTCCCTTCCTACTTCTCTCCTTCCATTTCTCTTTCTCCTTCTTTCTTTTCCTTTCTCTTTTCCTCCCTCCCTCCCTAACTTCTTTTCTTTCTTTTGTTCTAAGAATTTCTTATATATGTCCTGTACTTACATTACTCCCCTTGTCTTCCCTCAGACTCTTCCCATGCCTGCTCCCTTTCAAATTATGGGTTCCTTTTCCTTAAGTGTATGTATTTATGTAGATATAGATACATAGAGGGATAGATAGATACATAGATAGATATAGATACACATATATAAATATATATCCATAAATATAGGAACTCAGCTTGATGAGTTCAATTTGTGATATATATTATATACCTGATCAGTTGGAATTGAATAATTAATTATGTCATAAATTTGAGGGTACTCATTCCTGAGGAAGACTGATTCAGAAGTCGTTAATTGCCTGTATGTCTTTATCTAGGGTGGAACTTAGTGAGATTCTCCAGTCCATGTTGTTTGTCAGTGACATCTTGTTTGGCAAGCATATTGGTGAAGTATTTTATGGGTGCAGACTCCTTGTCATAATAGAAGACACAATCTAATAGTAGAAGCTGGTTCCCCTGGCTGTTACAAGCTTTCTTTCTACTCTTTGATAATGATCCCTGAGCCTTAGGTACAGGAATTATGTTATAGATGTATCAGTTGGGGCTTCCAAACTCTAAATCAGGTTTTCCTTGCATTTGGCCAGTTGTGGCAATTTGTAATTATCTTCATCTGTTCCAAAAGAAGCATCCTTTGATGAGAGGTGAGAGACACTTATCTTTAGTTACATGCATACAGTGCTACATTCCTTTTTGCTAACTATTTTAGGACACCAATAATTGTCTCTTTATTCCAGGTTCATCATTAATCAAACATAAATCAGTGAATTCCATTGAATATATCCATTTCATATTTTATGTTGGTATTCTCCCTAGATAGACATTTATTTTTAAAAATTCCTTATAGTACCTATCTTTAATTCCATTTCGTTTATTCACTTGAATTATTGTAATATTATCATTTTTTAATATCGGCTCTCATCAAACAAACATTAACCTCCTATTTCCAGAGTTACTGGTTCAACCTTAGTTCCCAGTCACTCCTTAGTGCTTGTTGGTAATTCCCTAGCTACTAGATACTCCTTCAATGATGTGCTCTGTTTTATGGCTTTAGTCCATCTCTGTGTTTATAATTCTAGCTCAAACTTGCCTTCTGGAACACAAATATCTAAGTTTCGATTGCATGCTTGACACTTGCAACTAGAACTCTAATAGGAACCTCAAACTTAACAAACCCAAAAATAGATTCCTAAGTGTCATCAACCTGCAGTGAACAAGCTTCTATTTCTCTCTCAATTATCATCTCAGTAAATGGGAAACACACCTTTCCAATTGACTCAACCAAAACAATTTGCCGTCTACTGCTTAACACATTTTTCTTTTATAATTTTAATTTGTTATTCACTTTACTTCCCAATCACAGACCCCTCCTCCTCTCTTCCCAGTTCTACCCTTACAAATTCCTCCTCCCATTACTGCCTCCCCTTCTGCTCAGAGAAGGGTAGCCTCACTTGAGTACCACCCTATCTTAGGGTATCTAGTCCCAGCAGGTCTAGGCACATCTTCTCCCACTGAGGCATAATCAGGCAGTCCAAAGAGGGAGGAAGGAGATCCAATCACTGTCAGAGACAGCCCGCATTCCAACTGCTAGGGGACCCATGTGAAGACCACGTTGTGCACATGCTACAAATATGTAGAGTGTCTAGGAGCAGCTCCTGCATGCTCCCTAATTTGTGGGCACGGACCATGGTCCAAGGTTAGTTGACTCAGTGGGCTTCTCATGGTGTCCTTTAGCCTCCAACTTGCTCACGTCTATCCTCCACTCTTCCACAAGACTCCTCAGACTCCATCTGAAGTTTAACTGTGGGTCTCTGCATCTTCCTCCATACGATATTAGATGAAGCCTCTCAGTTATGTTAGTTTCCTGTCTGCAAGCATAACAGAGTATCATTGATAGTGTTAGGGATTGGCTCTCTCGCATGGAATGGGTCTCAATTTGGGGCAGTCATTGGATGGCTTTTCCTCTATCTCTGCTCCAACTTTATTCTTGCACATTTTATAGATAGATTAAAGTCAAGATAAATTTGACTTGTGGATGGATTGGTGTCCTCTCTCCTTTGGAAGTCCTGCAGGACTACAGGAGGTAGCCACTTCAGTCTCTATATCCCCTTTTGGTAGAAATCTAAGTTATACTCACCTCCATAGACTCCCAGTATCCTCCAGTTCCAGTCCCTCTAGAGATGGCTTACATACCCACCTATTTTAATACTCCCAGCCCTCTATTACCACTCCCTCTCCCCACACTTGATCATCATGCCATCCCTGTTTCCCTCTTTACCTCCACTCCTAACCAGTTCTCTGTCTTCATCCACTTCAGATGGTTATTAGTTTCCCCTTCTGAAGGAGATTCATGTATCTTCCTTTGGGACATCTTTTTTTATCTGGTTTCTTTGGGTCTATGAATTGTACCATGGTTATCCTACACTTTATGATTAATGTCCACTTATAAGTGAGTACATATTTGCATGTCTTTCTGGCTCTGGGTTACCTCACTGAGGATGATATTCTCAAGTTTCATCCGTTTGCCTGCAAAATTAATTATTATTTTTTTAATAGCTGAATAGTATTCCATTGTGTATATGAACCATATTTTTGGTATCCGTTCTTCAGTTGAGTGACATCTAGGTTGTTTCCAGTTTCTGGCCATTACAGATAAAGCTACTGTGAACATAAATGAGCAAGTGTCTTTGTGGGATGGTAGAGCATCTTTTATGTTGTATGCTCAGGAGTAGTATAACTGGCTCCTGAGGTAGAACTATTTCTCAGTTTTCTGAGAAAATGCCAAATTGATTTCCAAAATGGTTGCAGAATTTTACATTCCCACCAAAAATGGAGGAGAGTTTCCTATGCCCCACACAGTTGGCAACATGTGCATGCTATCACTTGAGTGTTTTGTCTTAGCCATTCTGATGGGCGTAATATGGGATGTTAGGGTTGTTTTATTTGCATTTCTGTGATGACTAAAGACTCTGAACATTCCTTTAAGTGTTTCTTTGCCATCAGATATTCCTCCGTTGAGAATTTTCTCTTAGCTCTGTACCTCATTTTTAAATTGGGTTGTGTGGATTATGGGTGTCTAATTTCTTAAGTTCTTTATAAAATTTTGGTATTAGCCCTCTGTTGGATGTAGGGTTGATGAAGATCCTATCCAAATCTATAGAATGTCATTTTGTCCTATTGACAGTGTTCTTTGCTTTACAGAAGCTTTCAGTTTCATGAGGTCCCATTTATCAGTTCTTTATCTTAGAGCCCGAGCCATTGGTGTTCTGTTCAGGAAGCTATCTCCTGTACCAATGAGTTAGTTCAAGACTCTTCCCCAATATCTGTCCCATTAGGTTTAGTGCATCCAGGTTTACATTGAGGTTTGTGATCCTCTTGGACTTGAGTTGTGCAGGGTGACAGATATGGATCTATTTGTATTCTTCTACTTGTAGGCATTCAGTTAGACCAGCTTCATCTGTTGAAGATTCTTTCTGGTTTTCATGTATGGTTTTCTCTTTTGGTCAAAAACCAAGTGTCCATAGGTGTGTGCGTTTTGATTTTTTTTCCTTCAAGATATACACAGAGCCCTTATTGATAGTCAGCTCCCATGTGTGCACACAAAGCTGCCATCATCTGTTAGTTTAACTGAAAAGTAGCCTAAGTGTTATGCTACATTCTAACATGCTTGCCAAGAAGGCTATTATGAAATGAGTACCTAGAACTCTGCAATTAACAATCAGATTTGCTTAGCTGTGGGTTTCCTGCTTCAGATCCCACATTGCCTTCAGGTCTCATACAAAAACAAACAAAAAAAAAACAAAAAACAAAAACAAAAACAAACAAACAAAATACCTCCAAATACCCTCAGATATAACATCCATAAGCTCCTTCTTTCTTAATTCTTCTTGTTTCACATGCTCTCTATTTCAGACCAACAGTTGTATTCAGATCTCTGAACAGGAACGTGCCAAGGCTGTTTAAACACTAGGCACTGGCTGCTGATCCCTGGGCCTGGTCTTCTTTTTATTAGACAGTCTTATGGTTTGTGCCTTTATTTCTGGTAAATTTTTTCCCCAAATATCATCCAATCAACTAGTATTTTTAAGATGTCTCTGAAGTAAGTTTAACCCATTATTCCTCACATATCTTTTTCTTGTAGCAGAGGATGGCCTTGCCTGACGTCCCCAATACATTGATATTTTTAACCTCTTAGCACAGAGTGTATTTTTATATGTACACTCAAAAAACAGGAATTATATCTTTTTCTATGATTTCTAGTTTCCATTGATATTGAGAAACAAAATAACAACAGATATATTCTTCAGCAAACTTTGATGGAAATTATATGAAGAACTTCACAATTTATACTATTTCACTTTAGACCACACTTCTGAAGGTGTGAGCATGTACAAGGATAAAAATTGCAAGAGAAACAAATAATAAGCAGAAATTTACTAGGGTACAGTGTCAAAAAATCAATACAAAAAAACAATATGAAAAGTCAGATTTAAAATTCAGTTCATTCTGTAAAGAAAAGTCAGCTGTTTCTTCTGATGAATTATATTGACAAGATAAAATAATGTTAAGGGAAATCTATTATTTAACACTTGGTATCCCTTTTGGAATAAATTATAATCAATGAAAATCTAAATTACTATAGGATACCGTATAGAAGGTGAGGAAATCGAACAAAAATAGGTAAAAGGAGGGATGGGGAACTGGGGATAGCCACTAGGGTGTCCCAGACACCAGAGAAACATAAGGCTTCCTGGACCCAGCAGGATTCCCTTTAGCCATAATGCACAGAAACAGGGAGAGATAGAACCTGTGGAGACCACCTTCAGTGGATAGGCACAGCCCCTGGTTGACGGATGGGGTCACCCATCCACCTCAAAGTTTTTAAATTCAGAAATGTTCCAGTCCAAAGGAAGAACAGGGACAGGAAACCGGAACAGAGACTGAAGGAAGGGCCACCTGGAGAATTGTCCCACCTGAGAATACATCATGTCTACAGACACCAACCACAACACTGTTACTGTGGTTGAGGCGCTTGTTGAACCTGGTGTGGTGGCTCCTTGGGAGGTCCAGCCAGTAACTGAATGGACCAGTAATGCAGCTTCGGATGCTTGGAGCCAACCATCAGACTGAATGCAAGGAACCTGATGGAGGAGCTGGCAGAAAGACTGGAAGGGATTGCAATCACATTGGAAGAATAACATAGGCTGGCCTGACCACCCAGTTCTCCCAAAGTCTAGACCAACAATCAAGGAGTGTACGTGGACAAATTCGTGGCTCCAGATACCTGTGTAGTAGAGGATAACCTTGCCTGACAGCATTGGGAGGGGAGGTCCTTGGTCCCAGGGAGGGGAGGTTTGATTCCCCAGAGTAGGGGGACGTTGGTGCAGTGGGGTGGGACAGTGTGGGTGGGTGGGAAAGCACCCTCATATAGGCAAAGGGGAGGGGGTGGGAAGATGTGGGAAGAGGGGTGATTAAGTGGTAACCGGGAAGTGGATATCATTTGAGATGTAAATGAGTGGAATGATTAATAAAAATAAATAAATAATATATAAAAAAGTATGCATTATTATATTGCAATGTATTTTCTATTTGCCTTCTCAGAGTTAAAATAAGAAATCGCTTGAATCAAAATGACTTTGTAAAAGATATCTCAACATAGAAACACAGGTAGTATTTAATGTAATTATCGTACTGAAATAATAAAATTTATACTAATAAAATATTATGTAAAAATGCAAAGACTAGCCCTCCTTTAAAATATTTTATTATTTTTATTTATATATTCATTTGTTAAGTTGGTGGTTCACTTCTGTCACCTTTAAGTAGGTCCTGGAGAATGAACTCAGATTGTCAAGCTTGCTTGGCTTATAATTTTACCCTCTAGTCTGTGTCTGTGTATGTCTGTGTGTATGCATAGTGTAGCACTCATGTACAGACCAGAGGACAACTCTCAAGAGCTCATTCTCTTCTTCTACTATGGGGACCCCTAGAATCAAACATTTGTACCTGCAAAACTCTTCTTGAATAAAAGTTTGAATAAAAGCATTATAAAATTAATATATGTTTAATAGGCTTTTAAAAAAGCACAATAAACAATCAATATGCTTTTGAAAATTTTAAGATGTTCACTCACATCTGACATGAGTTATTTCTTCTTTTATTCTATTTATAAAAAGACTCATAGAAAAGTGATTTTTCCTATGATTCAAGAAACATATAATCACACTTTCATCAGAATTTAATCAGCCCAGGGAAGGAAAAAGATATAGCTTAGAGTCTCCAAAGACACATTGTATGTACCATGTCATGAAAATGGGGCAAAACTGATTCAACCCCAAATAGTGTTAAGTCAAATACAGTAGTATTTTACTGATACATGTAAAAACATGTTTGCTTTCATAGAACCTATATACTTTTCAGAAAATAACATGGACTTGTTTTCTGTTATGAAGAACTTAAAGGTTCGGATTCCTTAGTTATCTAGAGTTGGAACTTGAATTGGTTACTGTAACAGCTACTCTTGGTGGTTAACTGGACTATGTCTGGAATTAACTAAAATCCAAGCAGCCAGGCTAGCCTATTGGTGAGTTTAAGGCTAGCAAGAGACCCTGTGAACACCATCTGAGTAATGACACTAAAACTGTCCTTTGTAATCCACACGAAAGCACAAACGTGTACTTTCCCTATTAAACACAGGAACAAGGACATACATGTATATAAAGCTATCCATAGATATTATGAGAAAGGAGAATGTAGGTATAAACTGAGAAAAACAAAGTATAGGATCACAGAAGACCCAACTATGCTTTCATTTCTCTATAGTCTTCCAAGTTATTGTCCAAGATGAATTGCTCAATATATACACGTTATACATTTAATTTACTGTACCTAAATATTGTACATTAAGATTATTTGAATAGACTACAGCCTTATGCAGTTGACCTTCTTGGATCCATAGTAATTGAATGGCCCACTGTACCCTGTCTTTTGAAAGGCAGAATAAATGGCTATAAACTGTGCTAGACCACTGACTCTTAAGCTTAGAAGACTGTCAGAATTATCAAGAAAGAATAGAACATATTAAAATTAAACTGCATAGCCTGAACCATGGAGATTCTGAGAAAATGATTGTGGAATAAAGCCTTAAAGCTTAAACATTCAGCAACAGTGTCAAGTGTCAGATTCAGTGGATCTATTTGGGGATAATTTTAAATTCCTGAGGTTCCATCAGATCACAGTAGGCAGCACCAAAGTCTCTGGAAAAAGAACTAAAGCAGAGTTCTCAACCTGTGGGTCACGATTCCTTTGCCAAACCTTTATCTACAAAAATACTTACATTATGATTCATAACAGTAGTAAACTCACAGTCGGGAAACAGTAACCAAATAATTTTATGATTTGGGGTCACCACAACACAAAAACTGTATAGAAAAAGGGTTGCAGCATTAGGAAGATTGAGAACAACAGCTCTAAAGACAGAGACAGTGCCAGTATCTTCAGTCCACTCTCAGGGTCACTATAGTACCGTCACAGGAGTATTAGATTCACCACTGTGGGCTTCTGGGAGTTTTCTTTAGCATAGAACTTAGAAAACATTAAGGGTCAAAGTCCTAAATACTGTGTAAGGAACATATGATTAAACGAATTATTCCCCTTGTCAATTTTTACTGATAATAAAGTAATAGCTTCTGTGTTAAGATGTTTCTACTGTGCAAACCAAAACAGTTACAAAGTTCACTCTATCTTTACTTGCCCTTTAATAGTCCCTGGTTCTCATGTAAAATAAAAGCCACATGGAATAGGAAAAGAAAAAAATTCTCAAATATTTCTACACCTTTTTTTTTGAGTACTGGTAGACAGGAAAATACATTTGCACTTCTGCCTATTCGTTCTTGGAGCTTATGCTGATCCTAGAGGTTAAAGCAGTGGCCCAGCAGCACTGATGCATTGTATCGACAGGTGACCTTAATATCTCAGTATAAACTGTTGAGAGAAACCTAGGCTAGCTCAGTCCCACTGTTCATCTATAAGGAATTCTCCTGGGGTGAGAGTAGCTGGCAGCATAGAACTAATAGGAGTTGAATTGAGCCTAACAGATCTCAGGTTTCTGTCAACAATATTGGAACACTCTCTAATAGAAGCCATAGACTGTATATATTTTAAAGTAGTATTGGGGGAAATTAACATGTTTCTAATATTTTGTCTACATTATGAAAGATTGGGTGGGTTAAGACAGGGATTCTCCATGTGACCCTCTGGCTGTCCTGGAACTTGTTTGGTAGAGCAAGCTGGCCTTGAACTTAGAGATTTACTTGTTTCTGCCTCCCAACTGCTGGGATTTTAAAAAAAAATCTACCACCACCGCCCCACCAATAAAAAAAATATATATCTTCTTAAGCCTGTTTCTGGAAAATGACAGATTACTTGCAGTCATGATTTTCTAGAATCTCTGGAGAATAATCTTCACTTTGGAAAGTTGAATGAGAGCTTTAAGAAGAGCCAGGTGATACTTGTTTATACCTGGTTTAGCAGCTAATAACAGAAAGTGTTACAAAGCAGAACTGGAGAGAATATCTAGAGTCCATCCTAGGTTTGGGGAAACATTCCCACTCGCTGAGAAAGAGCACCAACAGCAGACAGCAGGAAGCATGGCTCAAGGCAGATGATCAGAAAATCTGTACTGCATATTCATAAACAGACATTTAAAGAACAGAAGAAGAGCTATGGGGCAAAAGATGTACACAGTAGCAGTAGAGAGTTGAGAGGTGCTGTGAGAAACTTTCCCTCTGGTATTCACTCCACCTGAGCACAGCTTGATGCTATTTTAAAATTCTCTGAGAGCCTCTACCCAGAAGTTGACTGAAATGGATGCAGTTACTCACAGTCAAACATTGGATGGAGGTCATGAACTCTTAGGGAAGAATTGGGGGAAGGAGTGAAGGTCTTGAAGGGGATGGGAATCTCACAGGAAGAACAAGTGTCAACTAACCTGGACCCTTGGGAGCTCTCAGAGACTGAACTACCAACAAAAGAATATACATGGGCTGGGAGCAAGGCCCCTGCCACATATGTAGCAGATATGCAGCTTAGTCTCCGTGGCTGCCTTGTCTGGCCTTAATGGGAGAGCATGTGCCTAATTGGGCAGAGACTTGATGCACCATGATGGGGGAATATGCATGAGGCCCCACTCACTCAGAAGAGAAGAGGAGGGGGAATGAGGAGAGGGACTCTGTTAAGGGATACCAGGAGGATGAGAACCAATTGGTATTGAAAGAAAATAAGAAAGGGATAAGATAAAAGAGAAAGAAGGAAGGAAAGAAAGAAAGAAAGAAAGAAAGAAAGAAAGAAAGAAAGAAAGAAAGAAAGGAGGAAAGAAAGAAAAACACAGAGAACTACAGTTGAAAAAATGTGCCAATAGTGAGAGATTTTGGAGGAGTGTTCAGTCCTAAATGAAATGTCTTTATCAAACCTCTGCCCTCAAAGCTTGGGACCCTATGTGGAAAAAGACTCAGAAAGATTGGAAAAGCTGAAAGATTGGAGTCTATGACTCCAAAGAAACAATGTCTTACAGACACTTGATGGATAGACATAGAAGCTCATAGAGACATGCATAGGATCTGCACAGGATCATGCGAGGTAGGAACCTAGCACTGAGAGGAAGAAATCAACAAAGGGTCCCTGAGTATATTAATCACATCCTAGGAGAGGTCCCATTCCCAGAAGTAGTTATATAACATGATAACATGTGTGCACACATACAGAGACACAGGCTCTCTCTCTCTCTCTCTCTCTCTCTCTCTCTCTCTCTCTCTCTCTCTGTCTCTCTCTCTCTCTCTCTGGGTTTGTTTTGGCATTTTTTGTCTCAGTGGCATTTTTTGTTTGCTTTTTTAATTATTGGGTTCTGGGTTTGGGGTTTATTTATTTTTTTTTTGAGACAAAGAGAGATTATAAACTGGAAGGGTAAGGGAACAGAGACGACCTTGGAAGAGTAGGGGAGGTAAAAGCATGATCAAAATGTATTGTATAAGAAATTAATAAAAATTAAAGTATCAAAAATTGAATTGTACAACATATGAAATTACTTGTTCTTAATTTATAAATAGCAGAACTTCATTTTTAAAATATCAGAAGCTTAGAACATAAATATAACACTCTCCATATATTAATAGGTAGCAAGAAAAGTAACTGAAACTAGTCCACAATGGTATTATATTCCTATCAAGCTGTGAAGAGCCACTAATCTTTGCTATGAAAAAATCATTCCATAAACAATATTTTATTTGCTATTTTAAAATCTGGAAAAATGCTAGGCATAAAAATAAATATAACATTACTCCTATCAGATTTTGGGACTCCAAAAGAGATCAATATCATGAAGAAAATAAGCAGAAAATTCAAGCCTCTGAAGTATTTTGCCTCCACTTCAAGTTTCATATACTTCAATCTTCCTCTCTCTTTGGTATCCCATAGAGCCCATGCTTACCTCTACTCGCCACGATGGCTCTGATTAAAGCCCTCACTCTTATGTTCAAAAGACCTGTGATGTTTAATGGAGCATAAGGCTTCAGAGTTTCCAAGCACAACCATGAGTTATTCAATGGCATGCCACACTTCGCTACTGTGTGTCACTGTACATTTTATAAATTAAAAACTATGGCAAATGGAGGCCTACTCCTTTACTTCCAGAATTTTCTCACTTCTCCTGGCCAGTTTTTTGTCAACTTAATATGGGTTACAGTTAGATATAGCTATCTGGAAAGAAGGCATTTGGTTGAGAAAATCTCTATCAGATTCCCTGCAAGCAAGACTGTAGGTCATTTTCTAGTATTAATTACTGATATGGGAGGGACCAGCTCACTGGAAATGGTGCCGTCTCTAGGCTGGTAGTCGTGGGTAGTATAAGAAAGCAGGCTAAGTAAGCCATGATGAGCAAGCCAGTAAGCAGTGTTCTTCCATGGATTCTGATTCAGTTGCTGGGCCAGCTTCCCTCAGTGATTGGCTGTGTACTGAAAGTGTATGATGAAATAAATATTTTCCTCCATAATTGCTTTGGTCCTGATGTTTTGTCCCAGCAATCAAAACCTAAGACACTGCCTAAATCTAACTTATTTCTATTATCTCCAGTCACTGAAGAAGTGATATCATTCAATGGACAAGAATAAAGATGATCGGATTATTTGTTTAGAGACTGAGTTCAATTTTTGGACTTACTTCTTGTGAACTATTTGCTACAGATCAAGAATTTGACTTCTTGAAGTTTGAGTCTCTTGAGAATAGAGAAAAGAAACACTTGAAAGTGTGAAGCATAAATTAATGGTTTTAAAGTATCTATACAGGCAACAGTATTCATTTGGTGGTCAATACATGGTATTTAGAATTCTTACTCTAGGCTTTTTCACTGGTTAATATATTCCTGCTACAAACCAGGGTAAGCCCTCAGCCTCACACAAGTATTTCACTGCTAACCTTGACCCAAGCATTTCAGTCTTCATCCTTGCCCTAGGAACGGAAGATGTCATCGTTACTCAGAGATTTTTCTGACTCTCACTTTAGTCATAGCTAATAGGTGTCATCTGTGCTCCTATAATATTAGTATACAAAATGAAACAGAAGAGAGTCAAAAAAAGAATTGACAAGTCCATCTGGAGCACAGAAGGAAAGATGCTTAGAAGAACTGGAGTTACAATTTGGCTTTTCTGTGGTCACTTTGTAAAATTTTATACCTATTATGAGGGTGTCTACAGTGTGAGGAAAGCACTTGTTTTGTTAAAATTAATAATAATAATAATAATAATAATAACAATAACAATAATAAATCAGCAGCAATAAAAGGACACCTCACAGCACCATTTCTACTCTCTGACCAGAAATCCGTGAAGTTTGATATATATTGGAGTATGAGATTTATAGTATAGGAAGAAAATTTAGTTCATAGGCTAAATATCAAACATACCCTCTGGGCTCTAGATAGCACCTTGTAATCAAACACAGTCATACCCCCACAACCAACATTCAAATATTCACTCAAAGAGACACACAAGAGATATATCAGCTCATTGCGAGTTGCCTCCAAAGGACATAACAAAAAACATTCAGTTTTTTTGCCTGTGAGATTTCAGAACTGTGGATCAAATGTTGTAAGCTGGTAAAAAACAAAACAACAAAAAAAGAGATGACATGAGGTATAAATGGTATGTTGGGAGTATATTTTTTAGAATCTGAATACCAAGTCAGTTTTCATGCTTATGTTGGTAGAGCACCCTTTCAATTTTTGTCTTAACATATTCTTGAAAATATATTTATTTCTACTATGTAGTGTTACGTGATTGGTTTCTCTTAGCTCTAATTCTAATGGTTTAATGTGTCACCAAAGTCTCTACTCTTATTCTTCTGTAACATGCCACAAAACTATGCTAAACTCTAAAAACTCTATGTATCCCTATTGCTTAATTATATGCAGACATGTGGATTCCTTCCTGTCACACTTGTATTGGTATAATCATCATCTGATGAACATGTAAAGCGGTGCCATCACCAGTTGAAGCCTCTACTAGTGTTGTATGGCACTAACTGAACATAGTTAGGTATCCACTCTGTATCTCCTTAACTGTGTCCCTCCGTAGCCCAACACATCTGACTCTTAACCAACAACCATTGCTGACCAAGATGTAGGTGGCTTCTGTACTTTTACCTTTTTTTTTTAAACTAGGCTATTTACTACCTTTCCTTTCCATGAGGCTATCAACTACTTAAAGCCTGATAGGAAATCAAAGTATTTCCTAAGAGTCAACTGCCTTATGAGAAACCCAAATGTACTGCAATCAGGTAGAATTTCTTGAGTGAGTCCCATAACTATGCTTACACAGCACATTCCTGTCACACAGATCTGTATGTGGCTTACATGTGTCCCTAGCAGGCTGGGTCCTATGTCCCTCTTCTCTCATCACACAAAGTGCACGTTTTAGGGAATCGCTTACTTATAAACTATAGAAATACAGATGGCTAACACTTCCTTATAAAGTTTGGGAAAATAATACATCCAATGTAGATTAAAAATATAGCAGATTTTTCATTCTAAAAAAAAAATTAAGAAGTGAAGATTTCAAGAGACACAACATTTTTCTCCTATTATAAATGTGTTCAGGCTTCAGCATAGCCGTTTTTCATCTTGAGGCTAAAAATAACTCTCAAGGACACATTTGGAAAAATTTTAAGTTTGTGTTGGCTAGTATATGAAGTAGCTTCTTCAAGACAGACAGCTGAAAGGAAGACATGGAATCAGAATAAACTCATGTCCTGCTAAACTGACAAGGTTTAATTTCCCCAAAGCAGGGCAAAGTGACCCCAGAATGTTCTGCTCTCTGTCAATGGAGTTTCTGTCATAGATTTCATAATAACAAAGGAACACATATTTTATAGGCTGTGAAATTATTCTGTTTTACTTCTACAAGGCAACTGGGAGAGGAGTTTACAGGTGGAGGGGATAACATAAACGGATACTGGACTGGAAATATCACAATTAATTCAATAATTGTCGTTTATGAAGTGCTTGTTGAAATGGCTGCTAGATTAAATGAGCCCCAGTAGTGCAGTAGAGTAAGCAATGTCATCTCTAACTAGGGGAAGAATGGAAATCTCATAACAGTTTACAGATGTTTTTATTGAGCATCTCTAATCCAAAAGTTCCGACAAAACGAGGCCACCCTGGAATTGTTCAGAGACAGCCCCGACACAGCCACAGTTTCCTAGTGAGTAGGAAATCCTCGTTAATCCTTTTGGAAGGAATTGTAATGACACTAATCATGTCAAACTCGTTGGGTATTAATAGAAACACTGTATGTAACTCTATGAGAGTCCAGAGTAAAACTTCTCAAATATCTTATAAGCATTCTCCTCTACAACAAAAATTGGGTCGCAGATTAAGTACCCAGTTATTGTGAACAAGCGAACTAATTTTAAAAGGGCTGGTAAAATACAATCTACGTACAACAGAGGTAGGTATAGGTGTGCAGGGAGAACAAGACAGGATTAGCAATTCTTTTTCAGTCAGAGCTGATGGATTTAAGCAAACAAAATTAAAACATTGCATCTCAGTTAAGCACCTTGCCTGTTACTCTGTCCTCATTCTAAAACACAAACAACAGTGACAAAGTGGCCAACACACAGCCAGAGTTCATAAAAGTCCAAGACACATTTCTTCTTTAAGAATAAATGTACCTTGGCTCCCAGACTTAGGAGTGAAGGGCATGGCCTCTTCAGGGTCTGCTATAATACTATTCACTTGCCTCACAGCTTAAAGCACTTTTGAGTGTTCCAAGCTTCCTAATCATGTTGGCATTGATTTGAGTCATTGGGGGGGGGGGGGGTTGCAAGAAATGAAGAAATGAATGAGTTACAGACACAGAGAGAGAAAGAGAGAGAGACAGAGAGACAGAGACATATGACAGACAGAAATGGAGATGGAGACAGAGAGACATAGAGACAGAGTCAGAGACTGAGACAGGGAGAGGAAACAGTAGGTGCATGTTCAGCACCTTAGAGAAGCTGCATCTGCAAATGCAGCTCCATCTGTAAGACAGTTGCGTTTTGGAAGGAGCTCGTGTTCCATATTCTCCACCCATGTTCACACAGCTACTGAAATGCAGGCAGCATCATCCCAGATGTTCTCTGTGGAGAAATACACAAGTACCCACTGCGCTTCATTCAAGCACTATAATGCTGTGACCATAGACCTTGGAAGAGCAAATTCTGTGAATTGTCTGATTTGACCTAAGTACATTTTGATCAGGGTAGGAGAAGCGTTTTGTAGTAACCATCATGACTATGACACTGCTAAAACTTGCAGTTTGTTTCCTCTCTGAGCAGAGAAGTAGAGACGTGTTATATCAGAGCCATGATAGAAAAGTGGATACTGCAAGTGAGTCTCCGAGACAGGCCAAAAGCACTCTATTAGATTGATAACAATGAAATGCAGTCTCTGGGTGGGCACTTTTGTACTGCACCCACAATATTAGTCTTGATTTGCTAGAAAGAAAGCAATTTATTCTGTCACTTTCTGGGGACTTAGAGCTAATTGGCCTTTCATAGTTATATGATTCTGCAAATGAGCATAAAAGTGAAAGCTGACAAAAATTCAAACAGGAAATCTGAAGCTGCCTATTTTCATAAGTATCTTATAATGGTTTGTTGAAAGGGACGAGATTTTGATTAGAATAGCAAATTTCTTCATGCAAAAGGGAAGTGCTCCAAATTACCCATCACTGTAACAAACAAAAAGATTGCTCTTCATTCAGACTTCTGGGCAAAATAAAAGAAGTAAATGTTCTCCTTAGCATCCTACCCTTCCACCTCCCGTCTCTCAGCCAGTCAACACGGACATCAATGGGCGTTTCTCGAGGCCTGTGATCTCTCCTAACTCACCATCTAATTTTTTGCTCATCCAACCCTAATCTACTAGAGAGAACATGCATGATACATCACATCTCCGAGACCAAGGAGACAGTGTGTCTCTAAATGTATCATCAGGCAAAGAGAATAAAATGAAAAATAACTGACAAATCCATACACTCTTAATAGAAGAAGAAAATCTGGAGAAGATTTAAGTTCAACATACTAAAGAAAACTACAAAAGCTCCCAAGCCTGTGAAGAATGTTGAGGTATTTCCGCAGTGTCTGTGAAGAATGTTGAGGTATTTCTGCAGTGTCTGGCACAGATGGCAAAAAGAACAAAATACTATGCCCGCAAACTAAAGAAAAGCAAGTCAGGAAAAGAATCAGTACCACTTTTTCTTTCTTTTTTTATTAATTATTTTTATTTATTTACATTTCAAATGTTGTCCCCTTTTGCAATTTCCCCTCCAGACCCTCCCACCTCATTGCCCTTCCCCTTTGCCTCTAAGAGGGTGCTCTCCCACCCATTCACACGCTCCTGCTTTACCCCTCTAGGATCCCCCTTTACTGGGGCAACAAACCTCCACAGGACCAAGCGCCTCCCCTTCAACTGAGGCCAGACAAGCAGTCTTTTGCTAAATATGTAATGGGAGCCATGAACCCACCAGTATACTCTGGTTGGTGTTTCATTCTCTGGGATGTCTAGTTAATTGATTTTGTTGTTCTTCCTATGAGGATGCAATCCCCTTCAACTCCTTCAGTCCTTCCCCAACTTTCCCATGCCCTCTCTCCTCCCTCTGTGTCATTACTCCTCCCCTCTTCTCTCCTTCCATCCTTCTCTCCCTCTCTCTTTCTCCCTCTCTTCTGGTTCTCTGTTATCTTTACCACTCTAAAATATGCATGCAAAGCTTCATGTCAAGCAGTCTGGTCTCAATTGGGATGATGTCTGTATATCTGTAGAACTTCACAACACCAAGTCAAACACTTATATCTCAAAGCCCTGCTCTCCACAGTACCAGATCTTCAGACATCTTCAGGCACTATAGCTCCATTTCCCCCCTGAGCTTCAGCCTCTAGTTATTTTCTAGTCTGATGATTACAGACAGCCCAAAGAAAAGAGGGACTTGAAAATAGGCAGTCACTACTAATATGTAGCTGGCTGTTTGGAGCATTGGGAGGAGAGCCCAAGTGTCATTTTGCCATTTATAATCACAAATGACACACACACACACACACACAAAATCACGGACATAAAAATGCTCTTATACAAAGACAACAGAAAGTAGAAAAGCGTGTACATTGTCCATAGCAGTATCATGAACTCACGGAGAAAAACAGAAAAATAAGAATCATGTTTCTAAATAGTCAATATTACAGAATTCATGTCCTAAAAGTTGCTTCCACAGTCAGCACCTCAATGCTGGCCCTTGCAGACCTTTCATCCCTGGAAGCAACCGGGGTCCTGGCCAAGGGATGTTGTTCCTGGTGGCTCCTTTCTGTAGTTCATGTAGCTGGCTTCCTACCTGCTCTTTCTTTCCTCTTTGCTTAAGGTCTGTCATGTTTAAATATCTAAAAGTTCCAAGCAACAAAGTTGAAAGGTTTTCTGTGTCATCTTACCTCAGATGACAGCAGGAAGCTGTTGACCTATTTAGAGCAAAGTGAAGAAGGGTCATCGGTCCCCGCTTTAGAGCAAAAGGGAAAGGTAGCGATCACGCTGAGCTTATATTTGATGAGATGTTTTGACTATTGTTCATTCTTTCCCCCAAAGGGTTTCACACACCTTTCAAGAATGCTAGTGAAAACTGTAAACTTAGCTTTAAATTATTAATAACTTATTTTACATATTAAACGCCTACTTTGTACTTCACAATACGCTATGAGATTTACAACAATCCCTGTTATGTTAGTGCTTCACAGAGTCCAGAAGGACCAACTTCTCTCTCCATCAAGAGGCATCAATTCTCAGAGAGGGTGTGTTATACCTGAGGCCATGGCCTCTGTGAGTGGGGACATTTAGACATGGGGCTCGCAGAGCTCAAGACAAGCTTTCTTCTTCCTTTCCTATTATCATGTGATCTTCCTGAGTTGGCTTTCTTAAGGAACTAAGTATTGTGTAAAAGAAAGTACAGTTAATGGATTTATTCTCTGTGCAGTAAGCTATTGAGACTTCCAGTGAATATCATGGATAACCCCACCCATCATCCACTAAAAGCAAATAGGCAGTGCAGAGCATTGAACCACACTCTAGAAATACCATGCAAGACTCTCTGGGTACTTGACATATTTCTGACATTGATTCTAGGAATGAGAGCAAGGAGGAGGTGAGGTGCCTGTGAACAAGGATTTAGTTCTACAAAGTCAAGCTAACCCCACATGGACATGAAAAGATCTTGTATACTATATTGATGCCTACAATAGGTTCAACATGTTGGGAGCAAAGAATTTACACACTTACATGCTAGCAAGTCTGTAAGGCGAGATTTTTGACTATTGTTCATCCACAAGTGTTTTTCTGGGTGGTCACTGACTTCCAGCACATAATCTCCAGATTTCACAATCACAGCTTACCCCACACATTTCCTTTCTTTGATGACTAATAAATGACAGCCTAACTGTCAGTTGGTGTTCTGTGGTATCTGCAGGAGCTGTAGAGTCCTGGGAAGCCATCTGTTGGGATATATAAGTGGTCCTAAGCCTGTGGACTTCTCAGGGCTCTGACAGTTTCCTACTCATACTATAGAGTGCTGTCCTCCTTCTGGGGAAATACATTTTCTGCACTCTCATGCAGACTGATGTTTTTATATGGCTCCTCTAACATACTGCACAAGCCTTCCTTGACTGTCTTTGGCTCATTTATTCAAATTCATCCTTTAACTGTTCTTTCTCTTTGCATACATTTTATTCTCTAAAATTTTCTTTCAGTAAAAATCAGAGGGCTTTTTAGCCATATGATATTTAATACTTCTCTAGGTATATATTGGAATAATCATTTGTATCTACTTCAAAACAATAAATATTGTTGTCATTCATTAAGTTCAAACTCAAAATCAGTATCTGCAACAAAAAAATAGTCTCAGTATACCATTTATTACATGTTCTGTGTGACTATAATTTGTGTGAATAAAATAATGACTCATCAGACCATTGCATGGTTGGCCATTTCTCTGCTCTGAGTTTGTTTTGCCTGCTAGAATAGAAACCCTTTACAGGCCTTATCCACTTTTCCATGCCCTGCAATTAATTCATAGTGTGAGGTGCAGTAGGTACTTAATAAGTCTCTCTGCACATAATGTGCAGTCATGACTTTTATGCAGTAATACATTTCTTCCATGAAATGAAGCAGCTAAGTACTGGTGACTTAGGCCATTGCATGAAAGACTTGGTTATTTATTATTAACTGCAAATGACAGAAAGCAAATATTTCACACTAGAATTTTTAGTATGGGAAGAAATCTCATGAGAACCTGGCAGCCAGGGATGTCTTTGGGACAGATGTGAAATTGAATAGTTGTTTCTACTGGATGCACACAGTTCTCCGGAGCAGCCCTCGTGGTAAATAAAGTATTTGTTGAGCTTAAATACAGTAAATGATATTTATTTCTGAGAAGATGTATTAGTCTGTTTTTCTGATAGAAATAAATAATGAGCTTGCCATGTTGACATTTCTTGGCTTAGTTCAGTCTCTCAGACTTACAGAAAGCTGCAGTGGGGATAGCAACCTTGCTTAGAGGCAAGGTAAAGCAGATACATAAAAAAAAAATACTCTGTGGAAGGAAAGAACCTTGGGGTTATGTAACACTGGGATGGATTGTCCCTGGTCCCTGGTAGGAAGAAAATAAACTCTGGCCTCCTACTCCAAGCCACTCTTCTGTCCCTGATGGTAAGCCTCCAACATGGGGACCAGATTTCTCGTGGCCATACTAGCCTTAAAACATGGTCACAGATAATGCTGGAGGTAGATTCCCCAACTTCAGCTTGACACTTTACCATTGATCCTCTAGTGAATATTAGTCTTTCCACAAACTGTACTTTTAAGAAGTCAAAACTTCCATTTGCTTATCTCAATATATTTTCCTTTTAGCTTAGACTTTAAGTATTATAAAATAACCCAGTGCCCATTTTAATTAGCGTAAGAAATCTATGAGAAGGAAATATAAAGGTTTTCGTTTTCCTTATCTAACCTTGACTAGAGCCTTTTTCCTCAAAACAATTTTCTGTTATAAAAATGTAGAATTTACAAAACCAACTCCTGACAGAGAAACCTCCAAACACAGTATGAGCTAAAAATTAGTTCAATTATATAATTATATTATAATCTCAAAAAAATAAAGTTTAAATGTAAAAAGGAACAACTTTTAAAAAATCAGTGTGGGGGATTAAAAATAAACTCAACTCCTTGAAGGTACACAAAAAGCACTTACCTAAAACATGAACTAAAGCAGAACTTGGAGCTGCATGTGACAGAGGTCAAACAGTCCATCCTGGGTATGTATTCCAGCCCATCACATGAAGTGAATGTACAAAACCATGCTTCTTTATGACGTGTTCACAGAGCCATGCTGTTGGGTTCCTGTGCCTTTTGTCTTGCTCCTTTCATAATATGACCTAAGTCCCTCTCCTTCAACTTCCTTGTTTAGGTTCCTTTCGATTGTTTTGAAGATGCAATGACTCCTGTGCCTTCTTGATCAAGACAATCTAATGGCTAAGTGGGCTTTCTCTTTCCATCCCTTTCCTTTTCTATACAAACAATCACTGGGACATTATCAACAGTCTTGAAATGATTTTCCAGTGACTGTTAGTACAGTACAAGTTGGTCCTCAGCCTTTATCTCTCTTTATCTTCCTCTTGGGATGGCTGGATGCCCTTCATGTGCAACATACACTAAAAGATAAGCAAGAGACTCTCTGTATGCCCTGATCTCTCCTCCCAGTAGAGGAACTTGGAGGCATCTCAGTAAGAGAATGAGCAGGAAAAAAATGAAAAATAAAATAAGAGGCTATAAATCTAAAACGGACAGATGTTAAAGGTGGTTTATTTTGCTGATACTGATTTAGTAAACACATTAAATTCACCTCCTTTATTGCTTTCTATCTGTAACATTATGTCTGACATGGAAGGGCAGGAAGCACCTCTCCTTCTAAGGTGTCCACAGCCCAGTCAGAGAGATGGACAGATATGAGAAGGACACTATTCAAAGTGGTCAGCTGAAGGTCAGTTAACACACAGGAGATAAACGGATGAGCTTCCTGGGAAAATAGGAACGGGGTACATTCTGACCCCATGATGAAGACAGAGGGGAAACCGTGAGAGGTGTCCCCATTTCAGCAGGCAGAGAAAATGAGAAAAACAGAAAAGATGGCTAAAGGATACAAAGAAAGAGAAAGAAGTGAGCTGTGTGAAAACCTGGAAATAGAAGTAGAAAAGAAGGGAAAAGGAACAAAATGCCAAAGGGGGTGGGAAACAAGGCTAGATTTAATTTCCAGAGAATTAACCTGGGAAATTCTTACAACTCAAGAGGCTGTGAATCTGAGGACTTTCTTTAAGTGCCAAAGGCATAAACTAATCTATTTAATTAGAAAAATATGCTTGTATTGCACTCTGAGTAATTTCCCTTGGGAAAACTGGCTTCCCTTACAGTTAAAGCTTTTGTACATTCCCCAACTTCCTTGCACAACCACACCACATGTGCACACACCTTTGGCAGGTATGACTGTTGTCAACCTTTATGTAAACAGCAACCACAAAAGGGTTCTATTGCTTTTCTTTGAGTACCAAAATAGAAATGGATTAGCGTAGTAGTTATTCCTTATTTTATAACAAAGCAAAGGTCTTTGTGATAGCACATAATCCTACGGAACACTGTAGCATATCTTAATATCTTACAGAGCAGTGAAAATACCCATACTAAAGCTGAAACCCCCTAGTCAATTTGTGTCACCCTTCACTGCTTGTGAGATGCAAAATTATTCGCACTTGTAGCTAACCAATAGACTTTGACTTCCTGATAGCTCTGTTTCAAGGAAGACATATTCTAGAACTTCAAAACTAAAACACAGTAAACTATTGACAAGCCACATAGTAAGAACTGCAAATAGAAACTATATTTTATTTTTAAAGATTTATTGTTGTTGTTGTTTTGTTATTGTTGTTTGTGTGTATGAGACTGAAAAAAAGGGGGGGAGTGTGTATGCTTTGTGTGTAGATGACCAGGATGCTACATCTCAGCTCCCATGGAACAATATCTAGAAGCAATTGTGAGATACCACATGAGTGCTGGAAACCGAACTCAGGTATTCTGCAAGAGCAGCAAGCACTCTTGAAGTACCAAACCCTCTCTCCATCTCTGGAAACAAAAATGTAAATATTTACCATAGTTTTGCTACTGAACAGGGGAATTCAAATATAGTAACTAAACGGGCACAATTTATTCTAAAATAGGTTAACATTCTCTCGATGTACTTATTATGTTTTCAAAGAAAAGACTCAAAGGACACAGGCATCATTCTCATCTGTGCGCTACTAGTTTTTCTCATATTTATGTGTCTGTGTGTGTGTGTGTGTGTGTGTGTGTGTGTGTGTGTGTGTGTATGTATGGCAACTAGGTATGACCAACTAAAAAACCATAAAAATAATACACATGCAAGTGCAAATGTAATGGTTGAAAATTAAGGAGAATTAAGGATACTTGCTGAAGTCTTGAAACTACTAATATTTTGTCTTTGAAAGGTATGCTTTAAAATCTTGGTAGTGATACAAGGTAAAACTAACAAAAAAATTTAAAACAGCTTAACACACATTTTCCTTTCTTTAACTCTTAAAATAAGAAATATGAGAATTTGGGACATATTGTAATATGACCTAAATTCTGCTTTTAGGTCCAAGAAACACTATTACACGGAGACATATGCACAGCTCATAACACTATTAAATACTGTGACCAACAATTCATTTCAGATAGGTGTTCTCCCATTCAACTGACCTGAATTTGAACTTGTGTTCTGGTGGCTAAGAGCAATGTATCTCCTTATAGGTAAAGTATGGAGATTAAAATCTCCAGGAAATCCCCCCCCCC
>JANHMN010000004.1:105883795-105902590 GCA_030674055.1 Rhabdomys pumilio | reverse complement strand
TAGGTCAGTTCTCCTACTGCTGCAGGAGGCAAGAGGCTGTGAGGGTGGGCATTTCTCCCAACCCACATCACTATATGGCTGATAAGGGGCAGGGTCAGCTCTCTCTCTCTCTCTCTCTCTCTCTCTCTCTCTCTCTCTCTCTCTCGGCCTTGGAGGTCAGTTCTCCCACACTGCCCAGTCAAGGGACAAACTAACTCTCACAAGTACCTCAGCTGATGAAGTGTGTGGCCAACTCTGTGCAGCCCTCAGACATCAAGATGGGTTCAGGAGGCAGCCCAGACCACAGATATCCACATGACTTTTGGTAATAGCATGGGCCATGGACATCAACCTCTGTTGTTATAGGACCTCGGACCATAGCCCTCAGTGAAGCACAGGCTGGGACCTCATCATGACCTCAAGTAGCTGCACATGCAACTCAGATCAGGCTGATCCTCACCACCCTCGGACCTCTAGGTCTTTCCTCTCTTCATAGTGCACACATGAACCCCCCTCTCTCTTTATCTCTCTTTTCTCACCTCTCTCATCTCTCTACCACATACTTGCTCATCACAGTGGCACCTCTGAGTGTCTTTGCCCACACTTCGTGGTGATGGGTGGGACTCTAGGTGTCTTTTGCACACCCATCACTGCTTGGTGACAGGTGTAACTCTGAGTGTGGGCCTCTTCATCGTGCACACCTGCTGATTTTCTGGCTCTTAACAATCTTTCTAGGACATTTTTCACAATGATCCATAGGCCAGAGTACAGAAGTTGGTTTGTATTTCTATCAGGTTGGACTGAGCCTGACAACTTTGCATTTTGATCGATTGTAATTTTCTGTAATAGTCTCCATTTGGTGCAAAGAGAAGTTTTCTTGATGAGGGCTGAGAACTGCACTTACCTGTGAGTATAAGGGCAAAGCCACATATAAAAAAGAAAAGGACTGCATATGAAAACTCCCATCCCAAATGAGCTTCCAATTACTCACCACACTTTTGTGTCTACATCTGGGAGCAAGTTGAGGTACTCACTGCCTTAAGATGTTAAGACTGTTATAAGAAATTCCACAGACTGACTACTGCCTCACACAAGAGAAAAAGCTATTTTTACCATTGTGGAAGCTGGAAACTCAAGATCAAGGTAGTATCTGGAAGATACCAGTAATGGCTCTCAGGGTAACGAGAGCAAACAGGCCATTTTCAAATAAAGATATACCACAAAAGAGCACCTAACTTCTCACCCCCACCTCATTTAACCGTAATTACTTTCTCAGGGGACTCACTTGTGGCACTTGAAGTGCCACAGCCAAGCCACTTCAACATGGGAACTTCAGAAGACACAATAGCTCAACCCATAATACTTAGTAAGAAAAACTGGGTCATTGACTTTTTCTAAGGTACATGAAAGGACAGGATATTGACATGATGTTTTCAGTGTTAGCAGTGTTCGTAGTAATCCTAGGAAAATACGTGATTTATATACAGCAGAATTACACCACTCACTGAAGTAAGTTTCCACCACAAGGTCCCCTCAGCATCTATAAAGTGAAGATTTTTATTCCAAATGTAACCTTGGGCTGTTAGGCTGCTCTAAGAACATTAGGCTCCCAGGCTTTCCTTTCTGCTGAAGAGCCTTATGTCTGCTGCCTTCACTCAGCTGGACACTTTGCTTAATGCCAAGATTCTGTCAGGAGTTTTTATGTAAATTCTAGAATTTTCATCACAGATTTTTTCCGTGCTAAGCTCCACTTTGCCTGACGCCTTGAGCTCTCCGTCTTCACGCTCACAGCTCACAGAGAATCCCAGATGCCTGTTTTCTCAAGCAGGGAAAGACAGAGGACTTTGTTCTGCCTGGAGGAGAAGGAACTGTCCTGTTCGTCTCCAGGTGCCTCTCTCCTTCCCAGTCTGGATAAAGAACATTTGTGTCATTCATTCGGATGTCTCTCTCATTCTCTTTCAAGTTGAAAATACAGGCAAATGAGAGCCATTGGGAGCTTAAGCATTTTGGTAGACATAAAAAACATCACTTAAGTCGATCCTAACTCACTCACTGGAGAAAATCGACAACATTCATTGTTCCAGCCACTGGTAAAAGAACTGTAAGACTTGTAACCCAAATAAAGTTCCAGCTACCAATCCTGTACACAAATGACTGAGTAAGTCAAACCTGACTACCATTCCCAACCCCTTTAATCCTTTCTTTCTTACTCTATGTGTGAGGTCATCTGTCTCCAACCCTAATTTCTTTTGTAGAATTGTAGTATCACCAAGGGGCCTCTTGTTATTTATCACACAGTTGCTGCATTTTATAAGGGATCTTCTCATAAGCTAAAATTGTGAAACTCTGCCAGGCTTCAATGTCTTTCGGTCATTATGAAGAGACCCTGATTGTTTCAAAGGGCTTCCAAGTTTATCTGTTTCTGATAAGTTGTACTGGGCAACCCTACTACCTCCAAGTAAAGCAAAAGCAAAAGGCATCATCAGGTCCAAGACTTCTTCCAAGTCCAAAGACATTCTAAGTCTTAGAGCTAGCTAGGAAGTTCTGAAAGTTAGGCAGTGGCAAGTTGTCTTTTATGTAGCCATGGCTCTTCCTAAACTAGGGGTAAGTTCAGATTTGAAATTCAAAACACACAAAAAAAACTACTCCTGGAAAATGACCTTTCAATAATGTGCCTAGGACATCAGTAAATATTTATTTTCATACCACCAACTTTCACTGGGAAAGTTTTACAATCGGCTTTCTTTCTCTTGTGAATAGATTCAGACCTGATGGTGCCTCCAGCTGTGCTGATTTTCAGGATGTTCACAATAGATAAGCTGACATTCAAGCCTTTGTCTCAACTGGGGTATATTTCTATAGCTGCAGATGCTGTAGACACAGGAGCCCACTGGCCTTCATCAATCTAGCTACCCCTGTCTAGCCCTGAATACCACTACTCTTCAACATGTGCCATGCATATCAGGTGTTATGCTAACTCACAATCTTGACTTTGCTTGAATTTTTTTCAACATCTAAAGTAATACAGTGAGTGATGGCCTTTTGAGATGCTCATCTCCTAGTGTTACCTTACATGGCAAAGTAAAGTAGTCCAGTGTAATCAGTGTGAGAATACTCTGAGGAGGGAATTGCCTAAGATTATCTAGGTGGGTTCACATAATCATAGGGATACTCACAAGAAAGCAGAAGCTCAGAAAATCAAAGGTGACTAAATTATGGAAGTGAGATTTGAAGATAGAAGAGTAAATCTTGAGCCAAGGGATGACAGGGATACAATCCAAAAATCTGCAAAGGAAACGGAGCAGATCACTTCAACAAACTGCAAAGGGAGTTTGGCTCTGCAAATTTGGTCATAGCCTGTCAAATCCCATTGAGTTTAGTCTTCCAATTGTGTGGCAATAAGTTTGTCTTATTTTCAGGGCAATAGGAAACTGTTCATATGCTAATATGAACAGCAGGTCCTCCCTGCTGGTCAGCTTTGGGCATTGCTTGCTTGCTGCTTTCTTCCTTTCTTCTCTTTGCAAACAGGGTCTTGTGTATCCAAGGGTGACTTCAAAGTGTCTATGTAGATGAGGGACCTTGAACCTCTTATCTTGTTGCCTCCACCCCTCAAGTGCTGAGATTACAGGCACACACAACCATGCCTGGCCTGTATGGTGATGACGAGCAAGCCCAGCACATTTTAAAAGCTAGAAAAAACATAGAGTACATAAAAGTACTCTATGAAATGTGTCACAATTCCCAGCCCTACTGGTGTATTTTTATTCAAGTGGACATGTTTCCACTTACATGTTTCTTACATGTAATTTAGTCCCTTGCATGTGTGACTTAGTGCACATGAGTACCAGTGATTTCAGAGGTGGCTATCCAGCTCGAAAGGTGCCTTTGGGGTGATGATGGCACACACCTACCAGCAGTGGGGAAGAGGAGGGGGTTATATGATAGATGGTATGTCTACTTAAACGATTTCCTTACAAAAGCTGGTGGTTTGGAACAGGCAACACACTCTATTACAGTTCAATTCCTTCATAAGAATAACGTATTAGTATTGTCATTGAAAAGAACAATGTTCTCACTGAGGCAAAACTGCAGGAAAATATGAATCCTAAAGTTACCATTGGGTTTCAGCTTATGGCCTCTTCCCTTTGGACAAGGTCTGAAAAGAGACAATAGCCATGAGCTTCCTCACAGGTATATTTTCAAGCAGTCTCAACTCTGAGTGCAAGCTGGAGGCTTCAAAGCACAAGTGACTGACTGGCTCTGTCTCTCAAACAAGGCACTGAGCCACTCATCTTGAGTTCCCTCATAGAGCAGAGAACCCAGGATGTACCCAAGATGCAGCCCCTACCTACGTGGAGCCCACTCACATGCCAGTTCATCCATCGACAGTCCATCCACTTCTCAACACGAACAAATCATAACTGTTGTTAGTTTTATCAAAATAGCTTAAGCAAAAGAAAATGTCCTGTAAGGGTCACAGAACAGACCCTTACTACAGTTTGGTGGTAATACTTGATGTCACCAAATTCATCAGTATCTGTGGTGAGAAAATAGAATGTGAACCTAATAATAAGTTTTAAAGTCTCTCAGTTTATTACTTCCATCTGAGTAACCCATACAGTCTGCCCAAGGACATGGTCACTGATACCCATTTGAGCCATTATATTTGCTTTAAAAAAAAAAAGTGAGCCCACACAGATAGGATGGAAAATCATTTAACTTACTGTAAAATATGCTTTCCTGCTAATGCTGCTAATGGCATTTTACTGATTTTAAATAAACGTTTTTAAATGCATGTATGTAATCAACTGAATGTAAAATGTAAAATTTTAGAAATAAATATACTTCTGAAAAAGTATCAGTTGGGCCATGATGGCAGAACATATTTACATATTTATAAATTTTGTTTAAATATGTGCATGTTTAGGTTTGTGGTGTACAAATTGTGTGTGTGTGTGTGTATGTGTGTGTGTGTATACATGTATGAGACAGACCAGAGGACAATCTATACTGATTCTCTTAATTATCCTAGAACTCACACTAAATAGATTAGATTTGATAGCCAGCAAGCCCCAGAGATCCAAATTTCTCTGTTTTTCATCACTTGGATAACAGTGTTCACTACACGTCTGAATTTTTTTTTTAAATCTCTGACAATTTTAGACATTTGTATAATACTTTCTGCTAACTCTTACCCTCCCGATGTCTCTGGTCTTCCTCCTATTCACACCAATTTCCTCCTCTCTGTCAGACCCTATCCTACTTTCAGGTGTGCTCGTCTTTGTCATTTGAATCTACTGGGTTTAAGGAGAGCTGTTCACATGAGCATGAATAACTCATCAGTGGCTCCAGGACTCAAGATAATGGCTTCCTCTCCACCAGTGAGTTATACCAATAACTGTTGTCCAGTTTCACCAGTAACTGCTTCTCACCTGGCAGTGCTGTAGCATGCAATGTACAAGATTGGGAAGACTGCTGCTGTTTTTAATCATCCAGCCTCCTACACAGCAACTTCTGACATTCTGTAGGCTAGTCAGATGGAGGAAGCTTCTAGCTCAATTCTAGAACAGCCCTATATTCTGCTAATGAAGTGTGTAGTTTAGTCAGCAATAAGGTCATACTATCCGTGTCTGTTGGGTAATCATTGACAATGGCCATATCTTGTAAGGCTGGGAGAGCCTCTAGGGCCTTCCTAGACAACAACTCTTGGAAAGGTGTCTGGAACTAGATACCTAGTATTAGAACTTTTATTTAATAGCACATGATTTCTGGAATCAGCATCATCAAACTTTCCATGGTACCTTTACTCAATGCCTGCTCAGTTTATTATTATTATTATTATTATTATTATTATTATTATTATTAATTATTATTATAAATAGCTTATAAAGAAGACATCTATGTGGCTTCTGCATACAAATTTAGTTTTGAGTAGCTCCCCCAATCATATCTCCTTCTCTACTCCCACCCTATCCCTGTTTAATCCCTGTCATCTCCAGCATCCCTCCTGGTTTTGTACCATTCTATTCTACCACTTCCAAGCTCTTTAAGACCTTTGTACCACTCCTGCATTATAATCTTTGCCTTACTTCCAGTGTTCTATAAACATTTCAGTTTATACAAAAATAAAAATCTAAAGATTTGAACTTGAGATCCACATATAAAAGAGAATATATATATTCTTGGATTTTTTTGTGGGCTTTGGGGATTGAACTCAGGTCCTTGTGAAAGTTATATTGTATACAAACCTATATTTTATTTTGGTTAGTTTTGTTGTTAACTTGACTCAACTGAAAAGAGGGAACTCAATCAAAGAATCACCTCCTTTGGAATGGCCTGTAGTTATGTCTGTGGAACATTTACTTGATTGCAAATTGATTTATGAAGGCCCAGCCCACTCCGAGTTGTGCTATTCCTGGGCAGATGGTGCTGGACTGTATAAGAAAAGCAGCTGAACAGGAGCCTGGTAACAAACAAGTAAGCAGTATTCCTCCATGATTTCTACTCCAGTTTCTGTCTGTAGAGTCCTAGAGTTTCTGCCTCAGGTTCCTTCCATAGTGGGCTCCTTACATATCTATCATAACCTGTGAGTCAAATAAACTCTTTTCTTTTTAATTTTTTTGGTCAGTATTTTATCACCTCAACAAAGAAGTAAACTTAAATACATGTAAATATAATCTCTTATTTGGATTTAAATCATATACATTGAGAAATAATGGTAAATATAAAATTAACCTTCACAATAAAATAAAAAGACATGTTTTCCCATTTTGGGGTTTCAGTAAAAAGTTTCTCCTATGAATTGTGTAAGGTAATAAGTGGAGAAACAGGTTTCAAAAACTTACAAAAACACTGCTTTTAAATCCTTTCAAGTTTTTCCATCAAAGAGGGTTTTTCTTTCAAACAAGGAACCCAAATTCCTTAAAAAGAATACCTGTTTATGAATAGCCAACTCAGCTTCCAGTCTCACTCCTCCTCCCTGTGACCTCTGGTCAGTAGGAGCCAATGATGCTTGGAAGCCTCAAGATTCAAGTCAGAGATAAGCTCTGTCTTAGAAGACAGAGATGTGAGGACTGTGATTGATAGTCGACCCTGGGATAACTCTGAGATGTTAAGAGGGAGCAGGAAAGTTTGATGCCACATTGATTTCTCTCATTTCTTGGAAAAAATGTTTGATGACATTTATTTAAATATATTTTTTATGTTGGAGTGATCAGATGACCTTCCCTCGCTTTTATAAGATATGTATTTCTACAGTGTTCTCTTTGGTAACCTTGATTTATGTCCTTAGAATACACAGTAGCTGGCTAGAGATGACCCAAAAATGTGATGTCAGCCCAGGGAAACCAAAAATCTGCATATTGAGAATTAATTGTTCCCATAGTCACAGAATAACTATGACAGCCTAACTCATTTAGACCATATTTTAGTTTCCCCAATGACATGCTCACAGATACATATTTATAAATGTGTCCTATTTATGGCAGTTGTAAAGATAACAACTTAATGTCACAAAATAATAATATGCAGCTCCCATAAGCAGTTCCCTCTATTCCAGTTAGCATCCCACTCCTTGCCCTGAAGCAGCTGCTTATTCTTTCTGTATTTGTGCCCCTCAAGGGCTTCATACTGTATCTTTTGCATTCCTACCAGCTAAATACCATTCATTATGGTTAATATTATGGGGAGAATGGACCCAGTGTATTTTCAAAAAGAGAACACCCACACTCACACTTATATTCTCCCTACATTTTTTCTAAGATATACATGGCTTCTACCACGAGACATCTAAAGCAAGGGATCTCAATTTATAGATCATGACCCCTTTGAGAATAGAACAACCCTTTCACAGGGGTCAACATCACAAAACACAGATATTTATGTTATGTTATGTTATGTTATGTTATGTTATGTTATGTTATGTTATTATGTTAAGGCCTCATGAGTTTTTCTTTGTCCAGTTTGGCATGTCCATTAGTGTCATCCTTGTCACCCACCAACAGAGGGAGTCATGTTGGCAAGAATTTATGAGTGTAGGTTTTAATATTACTAGAAGACACAATCCCACTCCCTGGCCCTCTGGCTCTTACAATCTGCCAGCTCCTTCTCCTCAAGCTTTAGGTGATGCAGTGATTTGTAGATGTATCCAGAGTTCTCATATTAAGTAGTCTAATTTGAGAAATATTCCCGTGTGAGGAAAAAAAGCCTTTTAAAAAGTAAGTATGTTGAGGAATAAGTTTCCAAGATATCTAGAAATATAAACTCCATTCCATATTCTTCATAAATACCAGTATTTAAAATGAGAATCTCATTGAATAATTGTCTTTCAAAAGAAATGACTTGAGCCTGGAAGCCTTAAAATTCCTTTCCAACAGTGCGATAGATAGCATTGCAACTAACTTCCATTTGTTGCTCACGCCTCAAGTGCCTTCTCTGACCTTTGTCACTCCTAATTTCCAACCCATTTCAGTATTTATGTGTAACACTCCTTTTCACTTTCTAGTAAAATAGTTTTTATGCAATAATTGAGCAACGGTTTCAGGAGATCTACACTGAAATGTGATTACCCTTCAAAATCACCATTAAACATAACAAATGACAATCCAAGAAATATACTTAGGAGGGTTTTCATCTGTAACCAATTTACAAAATATTTAAATTATTTTAACCACTGGATGAGCAACACGGGCTTCTACTTCTTCCTCACAATTTTCAGTACTTTACTGTCTTCGTTTTAACACCAAAACAACTATCTCTTAAACAATAATTTTTTTTTAATTTATCTTAATTTTTAGATGAACTTTTTGAAGGGTCTAAAGAAAATGAACTTAGGAATGGGAAACAGACGTCTACATAAGCCCGTTGGGAGAATCAGGTCTGAGGTGTTTTATGATGCAGTTCTTTAGTTTTCCACTATGTATAAACCTGGATCAGACTTCTTTAACATCAGCCCTACATCCACCAAGTGTGGAAGAGGGAAAGAAAGACACGGTTGGCCTAGGGCATGCTCTATATGAACAGCACACTCTTGGGACAAGCATTTGGCTCTTTGGGATGAGCAGTAACAGGCCTAAACATGTGCCATCTGTGCAAAAAGGACAAAGGGATATTAGTTACACATAATGCTGAAATCAGGACAGGCAAGATAAAACCAAGAATGTGAGTTCAACTGGAGAAGACGGGTTGCTTCATGCAAGTCCAATTTACTGTGTTGTGCAGTTGTGCCCCTCCCATCTGATTAAAGCAGTTTACAGATGGGATCCAGGGAGGATTTCATCAAATGTTTGGAAGGATGACAGCGATCACAATGATACCTCAAAGGTATTGAAAATGTCAAGCAGGACATGGACAGAATGTCAACAGATTTCAACTGTGTATGCACATAACGCCAAGAAAAAATAAGATAACTTAATGATCTAATATCTTTAATACTCTCACCCCCATAGTTCAGTCATCTGTTGTGTAATAATGAGACACCTCCAGTTTTACTAGTATTGAAGTTAACAGTCCCTGAGCAGTTACCAGACCATTTATTTGTCTTCCAGATTCCCAGATCTCTTTCTTCTTGGCCAATTCTTTTCAGCTTTCCAAAACTAATTCATAGCTATGCATTTGTGTACACTGTCCCCATTTCTTGAGAAATAGGATTAAAATTTGCTTATGAAGAAAACTCCAGAGGTTAATCAAATGTAATGTACACATAAGGAAATAACTAACAAGTGCCAGACAGTAATTCCTTAGCAGTTGGAGTGATTTTAATTATAAGGTAGTTGGTTAATTAAATATTAACAGACAGGGGGAGGAAATTGGCACACTTCCATAAAGAACCAACAGACACATGCCTAGGCAACATACAGAAAGTAAAAAGGGAAATGTCACAAAAGAACTACTTTCAATGAGAATAAAAAAGAAATCATTGCATGAATAAATAAAACATTATTAATTTAAATAGGAATAAAGCGATCGACCATTTTCAACTTCCCTGACAATTAAATATTTTCTCTAACACAAAAACAAAAGCAAACAGCTCTGTGAAGTTCATTGTTGGTAAATTTTCTTTTTGAAAAAAAAGGAACAGTATTTCAAACAGTGTTCCCCCTCTGTGTTTATCTGGTTGTATGTGTGTGTGTGTGTGTGTGTGTGTGTGTGTGTGCACTCCCACTTTATAGAATATAGATTATGATGAAAAGTTCCTGCTTTGGGTTGGTTTTATTCTATTCTTGATGCCTTCTAAGCTTACATTGCAGTAACAGATGTGAAACAAAACCAGAAAAGTCTAGTTTCCTTAGGAAAGGAAAGTTTTAAATGCACCACTACAGATGTATCTATGAAGGAAGGGCAAATTTTGATGAAATGATTTACTATAACTTTCAAAGGACCATGCCTGCACTGTACATTTATTAATATTAGTAAAGTAATCACCAGCATGTATTTTTGGCTAGTGGATTATAAACAAGACAAATTTCCCAGGCAAAGCAGGAGCAGTTATCAGCCATGTCTCCATCCCACATTTGCCTGGAGCTCTTAAGAGCCCAATGTGCACTTCTTCTAAGAAAGGAGTGAGGGTTGAAATAATGAGAAGTCCCCACGCATTATCACCATACACATTGGAATGCATAACAGAAACCATGAGAATTACATATTTAAAGGAGATAGCATACAAATTACAGAAAACCTGGACAAAGGGAAGGTTTTCTATATAAATTCTATATAAATTCTAATAATGCTCAAGGCTGAATTCAGAAAAAGTCAAATCCAGAATGATCACTTCTCCAGATTTGCTCATCTATCTGCTTTGAAGATCACTGCAGACAACTTACAGGCAAAGTCTTCCTCTAGCAGTGTATGTGCGTACACACATGTGTGCGTTGCCGCTTGCACATGAGTGTGTGTGTGTGTCTGTGTGTGTGTGTATGTATTGCTGTTTTTGTTAATGTCTGCTATTATTGTTGATAGTCTAAGTAACAGGAGAGTTACTATCATTGTAAATAAGTCACATCCATAATGCTGATCATGTGACCAATAAATTTGGGCTTGAACAAATACTAGGAAATGTATGACTGCAGGGAACAGTGGGAAGGAGTCCTGCATGATTAGCTTTTATGTGTAGAAAATAAATAAAAGAAAATATTCATATGAGGAAGGCAATTCATTTACAATGAAATATTCATTAGTAATACTAACACTCAATGTTTATTGAGTCCTGTCTTTGTGCATGAAACAGTTGATAGAATGGACGATTATAACAATCTTCAATTCTACAAAATATACTAGTCCTAGGCCAAAAGACAGAAACCACATCACCTACTGAATAAAAAAGTAAGACTGTACTGAAGAACAGAAAAGACAAAGAAACAGGAGGTAGTAACTACAGAAACAAGCTATCTCCATTAAAGCTAGAGGAACAGATGGAAAATTTGCAATTCTGAAAATTTAGAAGCATGGAGAAAGGACCTCATAGAGTTAAACTGAGATTTCTGAAAAGGGAAATATGGTAGTATTTCTGATTAAATTCAATGAGGCCATGTCTGTTGTGTTGTACAGTGTGTTGTGTGTGTGTGTGAGATGGGGTGAATGAAATGATAATTCTAGGTTGAAGAGGGTCTCTGGTGTGAAGGAGTTAAAAATGGAAGGGAAACACAGCAGCATGATTGTTCTTATTTCTCTAGTCCCTCTGGTGCAGTCTAGTAACGGATCTTAGCAGAGGGGAAGACAACAAAGGAGGTGCATCTCAGAGACAGCATCCAAAAGCAGAGGATGAAGAGGATCTTAAAGAGGGTGTGAAGCTAAGAGACAATAGCCAAGTCACTGACTCAGTAGGTATAATCAATCATCTACATGGGACAGATGGAAAGCATCAAGATAGCAGAGAGGTAAAGTGTCTTCTAAAAGGCTGCACAGCATATAAGAGGGAAAGCTGAGATTCAATGTCAGGCAGGCTAACACTAGAGTTTCTTTATACTTTTCCATCTTTTGAGGTAGAGTCTGTGGTGGTGGAAAGAGGAGAGCCTAGACACAATTCAGACACAGAGTGGAGAGACTCACTAAGATTTCAGTCTGGACCTCAGTAATGCTCATATAGAAGAAATATAAATGCATTATATAACACAAAAGGACTCTTTGGCTTCAACACCACGAGTTAAGCAGAAACCATGTTAATGAAAATCCACACTTGTTTAAGTACCTAAAATAATGTGTGCCCTAGGCAGTGACAAGACACACAGCAGGAGCACTTGGAAATAATTCCTTGCACTTACCCTTGTTGCTTGTTCCTGGTGCTCAGATTCTTCCTACATTTGTTTCAGAACCATTTAGAATACTTGTGCCCATGGCCAGCAATAAGTAGACTTCATATTTCAAACATAATACATTTTCCTCCAAACCATCTTGTATTGGATACTAAAGACAGAAGAGCATAGTTTGTTTTTTTTTTTCTTCAAGGACCTGTGATCTAATAATACTGAATGACCAAACTGGGTGAAAATATTTGTTAGATCCTGTGACATGGAGAGGAAGAGTGGACTGCTGGAACACCAAAGAATAAAAGTAGGATGACTGTGCCATGGAACCATTCTTAAAGCACATAGCTTTTGAGGAGGAGCTTTTAGGAAGTGACTCAAGCAAGAAAATGTGGCGCAGGATCTGACAAGGTATGTGTAAAAGCGGCGCTAAGTACACAAGCAGATGAAGAGTGACATTATTGCTACAGGATCTGAAAAACTCTGAGAGAGGAGGACACAGTAGATTAGGAACCTACATGTAGTTAGTGTTGCGACAGGCAATGGCACGCTGGTAAGCATGGGCACGTGGGAGTAACACTGTCTAAAAGCTGTACACAGTAGGCTAAAGGGTTTGAGCACTCTTACTGTAAGCATGTATACTACTCAGTGAATTACTAGTTAGAAATAAGAAGGAACACGCTATTGAAACATGTCTTTCAAGATATGGTCACATAGACCTCTAATTCTAGCACTGGGAATGTAAAAGTAAATTTCTGTATGTTCAAAGTCTACACAGTAAGTTCCAGGACAGTCAAAGCAAATAGTGAGAGCCAAAAAACAAACAAAAAAATGAACCTCAAAAATTATAAGTAAGGTCAGAATCTTATATGACTTCTCATGGGGTTTCCAATGGAGAAGTTAAAGAGAAGACTGAAGGAGCTGAAGGGGTTTGTGGCCCCTTGGGGAGAGCAATAATATCAACCAACCAGAGCTCCTAGGGTCTAAACCACCAGACTGGGAGCACATAGGGAGGGACCCAGCTGTATATGTAGGGGAGGATGGCCTTGTTGGGCATAGGTGGGAGAGGAAGTCCTTGGTCCTGTGAAGACTGGATGTCCCAGTGTGGAAGAATTCGTGGGCAGGGAGGTGAGAGTGGGTGGGTGGGGGCACACCATCATAGAAGCAGGAGGAGGGGGATGCAATAGGGGGTTTCTGGTTGGAGGGGAAATGGAGAAAGGGGATAACATCTAAAATGTAAATAAAATATCCAATAATAAATTAATTTCAAAAAATAAAAATCCAAGAAAGAAGCAAATAGAGTGAGTAGTTGCCATAAGCTGGGGATAGGCAGAGACTGGTTATGATAGCACAGAGGGTGAAAGGCAGATGTCAGGCTTTAGGTTTAGAGTCAAATAAATCAAGATACACGACATGGAATGTTGGGCACCACGAAGCCACAGAATGAAGAGATGTCACAGCTTTGTGTAGACAAGGTCCAGCTCCCTCAGAGCCTGCAGAGCTGAGGCCGATCTCACAGTTCAGGACAATGAAGATCAGTGCTTGCAAAGGCAACTTCACATTCTGCTGGGATTTGGCCCATCAGCCAGCCCGGTGAAAACACCTACAAACAAAGAAAAGCATACTTTTTGGGTTTAACTGAATGGTACTTAGTTTCTGATGTTATCACTCCTTGGATGATTCTCAAACACTGAATAATCTGGAGGGTAGTAGAAGGCATAAAATTTAAAAGTGGAAATGAAATGTTGAAGATGAAAAAAAAATTAAGTTGTGAGCACTGGGCTAAAGGAGCTGAAGGAGAATGGTCAACTAAAACTAATGATGCATGAAAAGGCCCTAAAGAAAATTGATACATAATAAACTAATAAAGAGTTGAAATGTAGGTAGTTGGCTTGAGTATATGAAGCTACTTTCAAGAGGCATGGGCTATTAAATAAAGGTCTCAGTAGCAGGGATGTGTTATCTCCCTACGAGTCATTGGTTGAGGAAGCCTCTGACGTGCCTCAAAGTGTACAGGTCATTGTCATTATTCTTGATTAGTGCAACCAAATTAGATAGTAAACCAGTGTTGCTAAATTTATCACATACCTTGCACACAAGATGCAGAGAAATCAAGTTGAGACTAGGCTGGAGGCTTCTCCCTGTTGAATAGCCCTCCTAGTGTCGTCTAGAAAGTGTTCTGCAGAGCCCTGGGGGAGAAAAGACATGGCCTATCTAACCCAGCACTAGATTCTGCGTTCGACAGCACTGACCTACCAGTAGTCAGGTTAAATCCACTGGTGTGATAGTGGCAAATGTGCTATGGGAATAACTACTTTCTGATTTGATTTGTATCTGGTATTGTAAACTTAATCAGAAACCTGTGGCTGAAGAATTCACAGACTCTAATGAGGAAGACTATGTTGTTTGGGTAAATACCCAGGATGAACATCGTAAATAACTATCTTTACTCCCACACATTAGAGCTGGTGTCATCACTGGTCAGATAAGCCCCCTTGGACATCTGCAGTGGCGGTGGCCAGTAGTAATTCCAGAGACACATGACTCTTCAAGATACTGAGAATACATAGCTGTTGAATGTCAAAACATGAATGGGACCTGCTGTGACCCCTCAGGTGTGTGCAGAAGGAATGTAGCAGAAGAAGGAAAAACTGATGTAAAACTTAAGAACTGTGACAAGTGAAGGAAGGAAGACACTAGGCTATACAGTGCACTGACATCTGGGTGCAAGATAACTGCTGCACCTGTACAAGCTCTGCCAGGGATTGGACTTACCAACATCCTGTTATGAAAGACAGGAGGACTTATTGGGGTTGCCCTTCTTTAAGATGTATATGTAATTGATTTTTGTTGTATGTGAGAGAGAGAGCTGTGGAAGGGGATTAGCATTGATGGGAGAGGAAGGAAAACAGAGTGTAACAGTCAAGAATGTTATTGAAATGTATTTAGGTACATGGATGAAAACGTCATCATGAAACCCATGATTACATGCGATTAATACAAGTTCATGACACATGTTTTTTAAAGTTACATAATCTCTCTAAGCTCAAGTTTATTAATGGTAATAATGACAATAACCATTCTGCCCAGAAAGTTTCTCTGAGAAAAGGATGGCACCCGCAACTATCTAGAAAAGTGTACAATCTGTTTCAGGTTGCAAGCCATGTGCCAGCAACACCACATTACTGTCTCAGGACCACAAGTTCTCATCTATGAAGCACATAGATTCCTCTCCAGTTATCACATTCTGTGGCCCTCTGTCAGGTCATCCATATGTGTTCAACTTTGCAGAATGTTTTGTTTGTATGGGGCTGCCCTGGAAGAAATTCTTCAGAGAGGTCCAATGGATATGTTCCTCCATTCATCATGCATTTCTCTGGAGCCTGCTTTGCAGTGTTGTGGCTTATACACAGACTCATCCAAAAATGAGAGAGCTCAAAAAAAAAAAAAAAAAAAAAAAGCACTGGAGTGTGAAGACTCCAGGTGTTCTGAGATGCAGAACAGAGGACAGCTGCAGCATGCGCAACCACGTGTGGTAATTCCACAAGCCCAAGGCAGCAGGATCAAGTACATATATACATTTCCAGAATGCATTCAGGTGAGGGTTGGATCTTCAAATACCTCAGATATAACCCCGCTTAATGAGTCTCTGACTTTCCCAAATGATCCTGCCTTTGTTAACTAGCTTCATTAACACAAGTCACTTTGCAGCCTACACCAAGAAGGTGGAAGGGGAGAGTTTGGATAGAACTGATTAATTCTTTACTTAATCGTGTGCTATCTTTCCGGATGACCTTTTCCTCGTCTCATTATTACAATTCCTTTAAAGAGTGAACGTGCTCCATGGAACAATTAGCTGTCTCCTCTGTCTTTTTATATCTAAGTGACTTTGTTTTATAAGTTCTCTTCAAGAAAAAAATGTTCCCCCTCAGTCTTTGGTAAACTCAAGCTGGGAAAAAAAAATAGATGAACTTTCTAAATACACACCAGTACCAGCAGACCAAGTTTCCAGGGATTCAGGTATTCAAGGGAGTACCAGGACGGTTCTGAAGCAACCATTATTCTGTAATGAAAAGCTCCCATGACCTCTACCTCAGCATTAGAAGCATATCTATTTCTCACCTCCTTCTTCAAAAGAATGAACCAGCTTTGGAACCTAGCAGGTAAGAAGTTAAAATGCATTCCATTAAAAAGCATTTTTGTGTGTGTGTGTGGCAGAAATCACCTCACTCCCAATTGAACTGACCTCCCTTGTTGGGAAGAAAACACATCATAGGCACAGATCTGGAGAGCAGGCATTTAAAATCCCGGGGAAAATTAAAGAACCTGGGCAGCACTGGCTTGGGAGGTAAGAGTCTAAAGCAGAGGTACAGAATGGCTGCATAATTAATAAAGGCTCACTCCCCAGTCTGATTAAAAAGTCCTTATGAAATGATGGTTTTCCTAGCATTGTCTGTTTAGCTATCGTAAAAAAAAAAAATATATGAGGAATTTAACCTTCACCGAGACTCACCAATATCACATAATTATATTTTAGAGTTGGTAAAACTAACCTTGTTAGTGACGATACAAATGCCAAAAGTTACAATTATTCTTGAACTTTCAGTCTTGTGGCTGTTTGCTATCGTTGTTGTTTGTTGTTTCGTAAACAAGCTCCCACTATTCTTCATACACAAGGACCAGCATGCTTCTGCCCTTTATCTTCATTAAAATCTGTCTCCAGGAAAAGATTTGACAAATGCACTTTCTCTAACATGAATATAAGTGATGACAGCTTCAGATCTTCACCCTTCAAGGAGAAGATTTTAAGAAGAATCTGAGTCTTATACTACTGTGGGAGTTGTTAAAGCAAAGGGTATAAGAATCAACAATCAAGCTATTTCAACCTTCATCCTTCATCAAGATTCAGACTGCAGAGCTTTGAACATGGAAATCCACATGAACACATGTGCACATGTTTAAGTGTTCATACGGGATTTCACAGTGCTTCTAATGTGATTACCGTGAATCTGTTTGTTGGTGAACTGCAAGACAAAAGAATGGAGATCCAAAGTTCAATCTGTAATCAGAGGCTAGCATAATTTGGGCTATGTAGTTTATAGTGCCTGGTCATCCTACTGATGATGGGACTACTTCTTCTTCCTGACGTTCTGGCCAAGTCACTAGCCAAAAGATAGACATATAGGCTACCAGGAAGTGTATCTCCACGTGGACATGCCACATACATTAAGATGTTTTAGAATTTTATTTTTTTTCTTGGTGTCAAAATGTCACTCAGACCTTAATTCAGAATCTAGCCTGGAAAGCTTGTTCCTTTAGACAGTTAAAGTTGAACGAGAACTGATTGGGCTCTTAATGACTGCTCTATCTGCAACATGAGACCTAGAGTTCCAATGGTGTAAACTTAAACCCCAATGTAAGAGTGTTGGAAGGTATAACGACTAAATGGTGAGAATGTGAGCGTCTGGTCTGGGAACAGGGTGTGTTCTGGATAGGAAGATGAGTCTGGCTTCCTCTTATGTGCAGGATCTCTTCTTGGCCATCTGCTTTTTTCTAAAATGATGTAAGAAGGACCTAGCTACATGCAAGATCCTTCTCATTAATGAATTACCAATTTGTTTTATTTTGTTATAGTAGCATAAAATAGATTAAGGCAATGTTTCTCTTTATCATGTTTACAGTAACTCTAAACTAAAAAATGTATAATGGTATGAAACAAATGACAGTATCACTCAGTATAAACCAGATAGGATCTGTTCTTGGTGTGTGGTATATTTCCTGTATTTTTGCTACAAAGTATTACAATACTATATTCATTATCATTTTATATCTAATTTAGAAAACTTTTAGCATGCATTTGGATACTAAAAGGATATTTGCAAAAAGGTGGTTGGAATGGGAACTGGAGAGATGGCATAGCAGTTAAAAACACTGGCTATTCTCCAGAGGACCCAGGTTCCATATCCAGCACTTACTTGGTGACTAACAAGTGTTAGCAACTACAGTTTCAGAATATCTAAAGCCTCTTCTGTCCTTATTGGGCAATGAGCTCACATGGTGCGCAGACATACATGTAGTCAAACATTCATACATACATAATACAAATAAATGAACTTTTTTTAATTATAAAAAGATAGTTGAGTCCTGGAGGAGGCCAGCCAGCTGGGCAAACCACTGTGAGAAGAGTATAGGTGACAAGGATACTGGAGTGAGAGGGGAGCCGAAGAGAGGAGCACATGCGCTGTGGAGAGAAGTGAATGTGAGTGTGGTGAGAGGTGAGAGACAGGACTGAGGTCAATGGTGGATCACTTAAGAACTTAAGCAGATGTAGACTCATCCCCTAAACAAGCTGCCCAGATGTAGGACCACCCTAGAGCTTGGCAATGACAGATGCCCAAGATGAGGAATGATCCACTTTCAAGATCAGACCTCCTCGGACAACCACCATGTCCCATGACACTGCTGAGGCCCATGTCTGATTTGTGGCTTTACTGGAGCTGGGTGTGTGTTGATGTCCATGATCTGAAAAAAAAGAAAGAAAGAAAGAAAGAAAGAAAGAAAGAAAGAAAGAAAGAAA
>JANHMN010000004.1:105863377-105883785 GCA_030674055.1 Rhabdomys pumilio | reverse complement strand
AAAGAAAGAAAGAAAGAAAGAAAGAAAGAAAGAAAGAAAGAAAGAAAGAGAGAAAGAGAGAAAGAGAGAAAGAAAGAAAGGACATCTTCCTGCAACTAAATGAAAACAATATACCAAAGCCTATATAACAGTTTGAAAGCAGCCCTGTGAGAGAAATGTATAGCTCTAATTGCCTACGTTAAAAAAATCGGAAAGAGAATGTTCTCTCATATTGGTGGCAAGTCTTCAGCTGTGAGTTCACAGCCAATAGTGAGGACAGAAACCAGAAAGTAAGGTGATAAGGGTATTGTGAAACGGGGCTCTCTGTGGACGATCCTTAGGGAGGAGAGAGAAATTAATACGAAGTAAGCTAGGAGGAAAGCTAGTGTGGTTAGTAGGATGCAAATGATCTGATAGAGGAAGTAGGAATAGGGGGCTCCTTTGGGAATGGGGAATGATGTAAATACAGGTGAACACGGGAGATGAATAAAATGAAAGTAAGAACATCAAAATATCCCACAAGAGATCACATGATTAATTACCAAAAAACTATAAGCATTATATACATATACATAATATACATATATCATATACATATACATTATATACATCATATACATCATATACACATACACATACATATACACATACATATACACACTTTTAAGGAACTTTTCTTATTGGAGCTAATAATATTCTTTCCAAGAGACAAAGACTACTGAACTAACACCCTAAAACTGGACACAGGAAGACCTCTTTTGTGTTGTTGGTCAAGCCTGTCCAGGAGACTTACAAAATATGTAGCTATTAGTATTCTGTCTAAACTCCACCTCCACAGTTACCTGGCAACAGCCAGGTATGCTCCTCCCCACAGTTACCTGGCAACCACCAGGTAGGCCTGGCCCACTATAAAAGGGGCTGCTTGCCCCCTCCTCTCTCCCTTAATCCCTTACTCCCTTACCCTCTTAATCTCTTACCCTCTTACTCTCTTAATCTCTTACTCCTACCCTCTTGCTTCTCTGTCCCCTCCCCCCTTCCTCTCTCTCCACGTGGTCATGGCCGGCCTCTACTTCTACTTCTCTTACTCTCTCTTCTCGTTCCACCTTCTCCCCACCTTTGCCCTATCTCCTGAATAAACCTCCTCTCCCTTGGAACCGTGTGGTCTGGAGTGGTCTGTTCTGAACTGCAGTTGGTCAGACTTCTTCTTAGAACAACTAACGTTGGTGCGTTGGCCAAGTTCGAATACTTCGGGCCACTAGCTGCTGTGGCCAGGCAGGACCGACGCCTGCCTCTACCGCCACTGCCACTGCCTCTACGCCATGTAGACTCCATTGCTGCTACCTGCCATCACCGACTGCATGAATTTCCACCGAAGCTGCAGACTAACTACGCTTGCGGCTCACCATGTGGTATTCTGCAACATGGATTAGGCAGCCAGATAGGCCCACATAGACCTCGCGGTTCCACTTTCCTGATACCAGACTGCATAAGCCTGCAAACACACACCGGCATATTGACTGTTAAGGAGATTCCAATTGGCGGGAGGGACCCTAGACGCCCAGATAAGGCCTGGCCAGCCTTCCCTGGGCTGAGAGGTGTTGGCATTTGTCTGCCCCAATCCCTATGACTGGCCTCCTAGCTGAACTACTACTTAGGACATTGTCTGCTGGGTGGCTCCCCCACCCCCTCGCAATAAAGACTTCTTGAGCTCAGAGCTAACCCTTCCCTTCCCTGACCCTTTTTTCTAGAACTCCTCTTGGGTGAGACACTTTTCCTCTTCTCTTGAGTCAGTTTCTTTCTCTCAGCTGAGTACCCCAGGCCAGGCCTGGACAGACTGTTCTCTCTCTCAGGAGCACTGGCTCCAAGCTCTAGTCCCTAGCGTGTCTCCCCCAAGGGTCAGTCTGCTGCCTGCTGATGTAGGCCTCTTCCCACTTTGCCTTCTCCGTCATTTGCAGCTGGCTGTGACCATTTAGTTTAGCCAGTTTGCCTGAAAAGCAGCGGGTTGGGACCCTTCTCCTATGTTCCTGAGCTCTGCTCTGGGTCTGAGACTTGTTTCCCCTGTGCACAGCCACCCGAACAAAGGGCTTGGCTGCCCGCACAATTGAGGGAGACACTCTCTCTCCCTCTCTGCCACAAGAGCAGCTAACAAGAACGCTGCTGTGATACAGGACTTGTGCCTGCTTTTCCTTAACCACTGCAGACTAGCGCCAAAGGCACTGGGCAGTGACTTCCGGCTGCTAATAGGAAGTCCCGCCCTACTGCCACAGCGACCCGACTTGCAGCAACTATGCCCTCAGCTGCCGTCCCATAACCCCAACCCCAACCTGCCAGCCATTTGGTTGTATGCCACTATTACCAGCTTTCTTATTCTGGTCCTAGCCAAATGTTTCCTTGCTAATACTAAAATGTGCTTTTCTCTACCTATGTAACCTGACAAAGCTACTTAAGACTCTTTCCTATCCTGTCTTAATAGATTTTTACTACTGCTATTAAATTCTATTCAGTTACAACCAATTCTTATGGCTCTCAATCTTGTCAGAAGTCTGCTAATAATATATTTAAGTTTATGGCCGACAGAATTCCCAAAGCCAGTAACAGCTGACCCAAGATGGTTTCAGAAGACTTGGACACCTAGAAGAAACAGACTGGATTGTATACGATGATACAGTCACTAACAAATGCAGTGAACTAAACTGGATGCTCTGAGTCAAATGACTTGGCTAAACCAAGGTAAGTCATTTCTCATGACACTCATATCCATTCCACAGAGAAAAAGCCCTGCATCTTCTGTGCTTGGAAGCCAAACTGACTTTGCCCAAGAGACTATGGAGAGAGACCACAGGAACTGTTGGCTAGTGGACTCTGTCATTTTTTAAAATAAGATATAACTGGTAGATTATTGTTTACTCTTTCAGACTTCTGACTACATTGACAGCTAAGCTTTCACAGATGTAATCTGTTACCTCATTACCTAAACTCAGTTGCTATCAATTAAATGCTTCATATTTCCTCTTCTTGCTATGCCTCTGTCCTAATATCTGAGTTCCTATAAACTTACCTACCTCTAATAAAACATTCCACTATGCCATCCAACAAAGGTTCATCTTAAAGACTGCTCATGTTATTAACTCATGTTGTTATCTCTTTTGTAAACTTACAAGCTACGGGAAACCCACTTAGATCTACCTCTCATGGACCAAATAGATGCCATCCAGATAAGTACATCAGCCTAAAGTTCCCACTTACTACCTATTCCAAAGGGTAGAATCCCTCTGGGTTTCAAATGTACAACTTAGAAAATTTTTCTTTCTCCCAAATGTACTTAATCTTATTCCCTCCATCTTGTCAAGTCCAGGCATACCCAGAACAGCTCCAGAGAAGCAACCTCCATCTGCTCCATCTCCTGTCACATACACAGCTGCTTCTACTGGACCTGTTCCCTCTGACCTATCCTCAGATGGCTCCATAGACCCTGGACATCGGGAAGCAGCCAACTCTCCTAAGACTGGACAAACATCCCCCATACCCATTCTTCTAGGTTCCCCCTAGAGACACATCGCCCCCCAATGTCAGCAGGAAGTAGCCAGATATCACAATGTCCTGCTTCGCCATCACCTCTTTCTAATTTTTCTTTTTTTAATTAGAAAGCGCATACCATCTACACCTATTCACCACGCCATGAACAATTAAATCTTTGGAAAACCAGACTCCATGTTCGCCTGTGCCTGTTTCGCCACCAGATTACCAGCTTTTGGAACTTTGGAACCTTGAACTGCAGCCACCAGCCATCAGTGGCTGCATGTACATGGGACCCTTCTGCCAGGCCCTCATGGTACCCGCTGGTCTCTCTCCTCTCTCCGGCCTCCAGCGAGCTTTTTTTTCCCCACAGTAGCCTATTGATATTGCCATTTGTTACTGCCCTCTCCAGAGGTGGGAGAAATCCTATTGTTAAGGATACCAAAGAATGCTGGAAACTGGGGAGGTGGCCTTCCCCAGGGAAAAACACACCAATTGCCAAGGCCAAATTATCAATCCTGAAAATACACATACAATCAACATTATATGGACTGAAGAGGTTCTGTTTAGGAATGCACACGTATGTACATATATGCATGCAGTAATAACTAGTGAAAAAAGAGGCCATATGTTCAAAGGAGAGCAGAGAGGGGTATATGGGAGGAAAGAGAAAGGAGAAATGCAATTAAATTATGATCCCAAAGTAAAAAAAAAATAATAATTTAAATACATTTTAATTAATAGAATAAAATTATAATTGATAGAATATATATAATTGATATATACAGCCCCTCTAAAACCAGATCATTTCCTTTGGTTGCATCACATCAATTACCTCTCCTGGTATGAGCTTTCAGGCTTACCTCTTCTCCTTCAGTGGGCTACTAGTTTTGGTCTCATTTAGAAGCTACTTTTTCATGTCTCATCCATCCCTTACGTTACTAAAATCTCATTAATGTTAGGCAGTGAGGTAGAGAGCTAAAGACACAAGAGTTAACTACAGAAAGATAAAATTATTTCAGTGACTTTATTTTTCTTTACGCACAGTACACATTTTCATTTCAATTAAAGTGGTGGTTAGCAGAGGGGTAAATGCTCTCTTGCATTCTGCCTAACATGCTAGCGCGTTCAGGAAAACACTCTGTCTTTGGGAGTCAATAATGCCGAGAGTGTCAAAAACTAAACAATGTAATACCAACCTTCTCCCTGCTTTTGCCGCCTTAGTCCTGACAAGATGACACAGTAGGTACAGTACACGAGTGATTAAAGTGATATGATTTTCAATTACAGAGAAAAGAGAAAGTATGTATTCTAGCCCAATTATCTTGAATTTCCTCAGAGCTGGATCTGTCTGTAGCTGATAAGTAGTTTCCAGCTTTTAATTTGTTGGAGCAAATATGAGCATTTTGAGTAGCTTTAAACAGCTCAGTCTCATGTGCTTCCTAAACCTAAGTGCAAGGCCTGAGGAGCAGCTCAAACTCACCTCAGATACATAGCAGGTTTGAAGTCAGTGTGGGCTACAGGACAGCCTGTCGCAAAACAAACAAAAGGGCCCAGTGATCAGTCCTGTCTGCTTTGTTCCTAGGTTCTGGTGGTAGAAGGTCCCAATAGACAATTATTTGACTCTGATAGTATCAGCTTGAGATCTTCAGAAAATACAAGTAGCATACCATTAAAAAAACAAAACAAACAAACAATCAAAAAACAAAGCTTAACAGAGCACCCCATTATATTGCCCAGAGACCGCCAAGCTTAGGGCAGAAATCTTTTACACAGCCCACCTTCACAGATGACTAACTAGGCTGTGGCTTCCTTCCTCTGAGTCAAGAAATCTTGTTCAATTGACTAGCACAATGATGTCAGAATTGCAAGACTGCAAGCAAAATAAAAAATCCTATGCCTGGCATCCCACAAGGACTTCAAGTTATAGGAGACTTGAACTGTAGATTTTGAACCTATATTCAACTAAAAAGGGAAGCAGGGAAAGGTGAAACAACTTTTCCCCCAAACAAAAGATAGTAATATTTCAGTTCTCACAAACTCAGTTTTGTCATTTGCAATAGCAATTTTTGCACTGATAATTACTAATTTGCATATACTAATTACTCCTCAGGACCATTGTGAGATATAAATGCATCTGGCCCAGTGGGAGATGCTTTAAGAAGAATAGCTATCCTTCCCAATATGACGTCAAGGAGAATATACCGTTATAACAATAGCAGAAATTCATATATAAAAACAACAGAGTCATGTCTGTATGTGCTGATGTTCTGGCTTTATCATCTGGATTTTGTCACAGTTCTTTCTGCCCTGTCACACACAAAAAATATATAAAATTAGAAGACATTTGCTTGTGATTAATCTCTTTTTAAAATTCATGTGCAGATTCTATGATATTTTGAGGCTGTGTCTCACTCTGTTGCTATGGCTGGACTTTGAAGCTCAAATGCTTCTTGTCCCTTCAGCTTCTCAGTTCTGGGATGATAGGTAGGTGTGTCGCACCATACTTCACCAGACTGTGACATTCCTTAAATTACTTGCAAAAGTATACAATATTCCTAAAGAACCACAAATATCTCTATTGAACTAGTTTTTACAATTTAGACTATATTATACTGTACTTCACTATACAATACCACACTTAACTATGATATAATATATATATGTATATATATATTATATGATAAATTATATATATAAACTATCATATATATATATATATATATATATATATATATATATATACTGTTTTAAATAAGAATCTTGTAGATTCAGACACAGAAACTTCTGTTCTCACAGGTTATTTCAATCTAGTTAATATAATTAATTTGGAATAGAATTCAGAGTCTTTTTATTGGATGTATCATCTCACTCTGCATATTTCCTACTAAGTTACTAAGTCTACATTGCTTCCCTTCAGTGTTCTATGCCCTCATTCAACCTGAAACAAAACCCTGCCAATTCTTAAGGCTACGCAGTCACTCTCACACACTTCTGACTTCAGAGAAGCAGCCTCCTTATGTTGAACCAAAAAGACTGCAACCTGGTTTTGTCTGAATGCTAAATCAGACAGTGCTTGTCATGGCCCATATGTAATTATTCCCCTAAATGTCATCTTTCGGATATTTCAGTGCAGCTCTTGTTTTTAATTAATCTTCTTGTATCTGGGTTAACGTTTCTGAGTTCGGCCACTGTTTTCCCAAGAAAAGAAACAAATGTTCCTTCAACATCATGGTGTTTTCTACAGATTTACACTAAGCTGACATAAATCTCTGAGGATCCATTCCTCGGGAAAGAAAAACTGATATAAATAGGGCAGCTAAGAATATTTCTTTATATTCACTTTGAGAACTGCAGTGGTTCCAGAATTAACCTTTTAATGGGTCACTTGAAACAATGTCTGCAGACTCTGTGTGACTCTACTCTGTGACTTTACTTAGGACACATTCTAGCAAGCCAAACATTAAGAAAAAGAAAGAAGCTGTCAGAGACTTATTATTTGGGGATCGTGTCTATGATACTGTGTCTCTGTGTCACATGGCATCTGCGGTCAAGAAACAGAGAGATATTCTGATGCTCAGCTCAACTTCTCCGTTTTATTCAGTTCTGGACCTAAGCCCACATTTAGAGTTCTTTTTCCACTTGAATTAGCTCAATCTAGAAACTCGCTCACAGACATGCCAGGTATGTTTCTTCTAAGTGATTATAGCTCCTGTGATGTTAGCAACCAATATCAAGCATCATGGATATTTAATAACAATGGACATTTCAAAGGATAAATTTTCACAGAACTTTGCACAGTAGTGGTACACAAAATATTGACATAAAAAAGATAAAATGTACAGAATTTCTAAGCTTTCTGACACCCACATTTCAAATCTACTTATGGTCATACCATTCAAATATTTGGTGAAGCCAAGGTATTGAGTTCCTCATTTATGCCTCAACTTTTTCTCTTGTGTAGTTCAGCTCAAGAAGACTGTAAGAGCTTTGTAACTGTTATGTCTAATATTTTATACTTTATTTGTTCACAAAACAAAATAAATATCTTCTGACCTAAATTGTCTTTACATAACTATTTTACATTAAAGCTGTCTGTTATTTTATAGGGGGCCATTAAAGGAATATTTAGTTGGGAAGTGCTTGCTGACCAGAGCCTGATATGGCTGTCTCCTGAGAGGTTCTGCCAGAGCCTAATAAATACAGAGGCAGACAGTTGCAGCCAACTATTGAATTGAGTGTGGGGTCACCTATGGAGGAATTGGAGAAGAGACTGAAGGAGCTGAGGGGGCTTTCAGCCACTTGTGGGGAGCAACAGTGTCATCCAGCCAGACTCCCTGGAGTCCCAGGGACTGAACCACCAACCAAAGAGTACCCATGGATCGGCCCATGGCTCAGGCCACATATGTGGCAGAGGATGGCCTTGTTGGACATAAGTGGGAGAAGCAGCCCTTGGGCCTGATGAGGTTTGATACCCCAGTGTAGGGGAATGACAGGGAGGGAAGGTGGGAGTGGATAGGTGGGTGGGTGGGGGGTACCCTCATAGAGGCAGGGGGAGGAGGGATGAGATAGGGAGTTTCCAAAAGGGAGACCTGGAAAGGGGATAACATTTAAAATGTAAACAAAGAAAATATCCAATAAAAGAAAAAAAATAGAAATCTCAACTAAACCAACGTAGGGCAAAGAAATGTAAGCTTTCTTTCACACAAATGAACTTATCACCTTACATAAAAGAATAGATTAGAAAGGAGTAAATAACCATGGTGTGCTGGAGTGCTCACACCAGCCCTGGACAGAGCAGTTTGTGCAAACCTCAACTCCAAGGTCTACTGTATTCCCTAGCACTTATTTTATAGGGAAAAAACGGATATTTCATCACTTCTCAAGCCACCTCCAGTCTGTGCACACACTATCCTTGTTTATTGATGGCCCTGTATGCTGGAAGGTGAAATCACTGTGCCCTTCATACCGTGGGTAGCCGTCCTTTGATCTTTACCCCTGAGGAGAGTCTCCAACAATTCCTCTGAAGGCTTTCCATGAACTGCTGACTTCACGTATAATTTCTATTTTAAAACCGTTTGCCAAACTTCTTGATTTGAAATAAAGTGTAACTGTTTCCACTTTGGACCATCCAGGGGCTAAGGGCTCTTTGGTTCTTCCTGTTCGTTCTCACAGCAGAGTCACATAAAGGCAAGACCAGTTAAGTAGATAACTACAGTGAACTTCCATGATACTCCAAGAAAGCTACCTCCGGCACTGTAAGCTGTGTGGATCCCGAAGTTGTGAATGACTGGGTGGGATCCATACCTGTGAAGGGAGCAGCCTCATTTCTCCTGAGCAGCCCTGTCATCTGGTGCCTACTCTTCAGCACAGCAGGTGCTTGGTAAATGTTTGTGGAACTGAATTATGTGTGTGGTAAAAGCAATTACATTGCTGAGTGACAGAAGTGTGCCTGAGATGTAACTGAGGAATGTCAGGGATGCCTTCAGTTGGAAATCACAAAAGACACTGGATCTCTTTTATGAAATGATAGTCACATCATCCTCCTAAAATTAGATTCACCATTTATTCAATGGTGTCTTAAAGATTTTATAGAAAGTTCTAAAAATGTTTTACACATAGTTTACACTTAATTGTCACAAAAATTCTGAAAGGCAAATAGTACCATTCCCATTGACAGGTGGAGGTGGTGAGACTCAACCCGCATTCTGGAGTCATGAAATCAGCAGTAAACATGCTCCCACTCACTCCACGCTGATAGCTTTGCTATAGCCCTCTAGGGGTCCACTGTCTTTTCTGAAACATGGTATGCATGTCCCTCATCCAGAATACATGCTATTTCTAAAAGACAATATTTCCCAAATGCACTACAAATCTTTCTAGCTAATAGAATGGTCAAACCGGAAACAGTGGCAAGCTTATTTGCACTACTGCCCTGAAGAACTTCCCACTTGAGGAAGTATGTGTAGGAGCCCAGAGCACCTTTCTTTCTAGCCTCCGAAATAGGCATGTATGTCCTGCCTCTTCCTGGGCACTCAGGCATCCTGCCTGGGAATAAAGATTCCATCTACCTGCTCTTTTGTTTAGGGCACTAAGATGCTTGGGTTTCCTTAAGTTAACTCCTGCATCCTCCCACTCTGTGATCAGTTCCATTTAATGCCCTGGTGATTCTGTTAAGAACCACAAAATGGGCTGATTCTTTGTAAACTTCTATGTGTTTTCTTCTAAAGTAATCACCGTATTTACATACTCGTTAAAATTGCTACTCTACATGAAACGGGACCAGTAGCTAATAGCATTACTTTAACTCTGTGGATGATCAGTTTTGCATAAACAAAATGAAATTATTAATTTTGTGTCTATAGAGCAAACCCAAGGTAGAAAAATAACTAACAGGGTTCTCTCCCTTAAAAGTTTCAAGAAAGGAAAGTAATGAGTAATGTCAAAAGTAAATGTTTCAAAATGTAAATTAAAGCAAACACTCTAATTTTAATTCTTAAACAAATAAGAGCTGGTTCTTAAGGGAAAAATAGAAAAATGAGCAAACCTGTATTAAAATCTAATGAATAAAAGAACACAAATAAATAAACATGAGGTGACTGTAAGGGATATTGAAGACAAAATTGTGAACCACAGAACTTTGCAGCGTGCGACACACGCCAGAAGTTAGCTTAAATAAAATTTAATTTTCTAAAAAAAGAAACATGTGACCAATAATGCAGAAAATGAAGAAGCACTTAAAAACTTTAACTTTGTAAGTAAAATCTAATTAAATAACCATGTGAACTTTGGAATCTTATCAAGTTGTTTTATTTATTTATTTCTTCATTATAATGGGGGTTTAACCCAAGATTTTTCTGTATGTTCGCAGTTGCACTGAATTATATTCCCAGATTTTTTTAAAGGTCTTATTTTGCTGTAGGAATCTCACTAGGTTGAATAATCTGGCCTAGACTTGCTATATAGGCCAAGCAAAATTCAGATTTGTGATCCTCCTGCCTCAGTTTCCTGAATGGCTTGGGTTAAAGCTATGTGTCTCTATGCTTTGCTCCAAGTCCATCTAATAAAGCCAGAATAATGCTTCAAAATATTTTTAAAAATCATTAAAATATATAGACACACTTAACAATATGTCTTACATGCTAAATAAATATTAATCATTACAGTTAAGCACATATTTAAACAATGTGTGACTCTGACAAAGGAAACAAATCTTATAATTACAAGAAAATTTTTTCCTTTAAAACAGAAAAATCTATTAATATGACACCTTAGGTCAAGTAAGAAAACATATATCATGAAAAATAGAAGATGAGTAATAGATTACATGTAAAATGTACACCAAACCAACCAAGGACTCCTCAAATACCTTTGAGAAGTTCTTTGTCTCATGTTGTTGCCATCAGTTTTGCACATGCATGGATTTGCAGTCTGTCTTCCTGAGTCTTTCTAATTTCATATAACATCATGATCTCCAGTTCCAACTACTTTCTTGAAAGTGGCATGGTTTCCTTCCATTTGTGACAATGTCAAGGTAAAAGCCACTCTTTTCAACAATTAGTATATGTTGATAAGATTGAAAGGAGAACACTGTGGGTAGAAAAGACGTTCTTCCAAATTAACTTACTTGCCACTGTCTCAAATTTTAAAAAATATCTTACAATGTATATATTTAAAGTAGGTGTCCCTGTTTCTGAAACAATTGCTTCTCCTACTCACCAACCCCCCCAAAATGAAGCCAGACAGTTAAGTACATAGAATTCCTTCATGTAAAAAAAAATATGATAATGTGAAATTCAAATACTTGCGAGTGAACTGTGATATGATTGTCTGCAATATTATTCCTTTATGTAGATAAATTATACACACAATTACAGAGGGAAAATATCTTCTAAATTGTATACTAACTGTATCATACTCAAGTCCATGGTACAGAGACGTTGCATGTGGGTGAACGTAAAGGAATTGCTGATTCACAGAGTAGACACACTTCCAGTGTTGAATGTCTCCAACTCTTTTTCACTTAAGTTTTAAGATATTTGTGTCTATTTATTCTTCTGTATACATCATTTAAAAAATTCATTTCTTCCCAACTTCATCAGTATTAGTTTGCTTCAGCCTTTGAGTCCTAAAATCATGGTGTTTCAAAAATCCCTTAGAAGAAAGGGGCTGAAGAGATGACTTGGTGGATAGGAATGCTTGCAGTAAAACATGTGTGAAGATCAGAGTTCATACCCTAAGCACTCAGGTGAATAGAATAAAATAAAGTCTACTCTAGCTGTCCATGCCTGTAATGGTAGCACAGAATGGTAGAGATAGATAGACATGAGGAGCTCACTGGCCAGTGAGCCAACTTAGACAAAATAGCAAGCTTCTATTTCACTGACAGACCTTTTCTCGGGGGAATATCGCATAGAGTGATCTAGAAAAATAACTAACATCCTCCTCTGCCTCTGACCTTTCCATAGATACACTGGAACACATATCTACAAACTCATATGTAAGCAATACACACACAGGCACACACATACACACAAACACATACACACAAAGGCTAATTGAATTCAAATGAAACATCCAAGACTTGTGACGTTGAACAAATTACTTGAGATATCTGTGCATCGATTCTTTGTTATGATTACTCTTAAAATTACTCCTAAAATGTCCTTCATGGTGTGCTTGCATTTGCTTAGTAGGAAAGCTTCATGTGTGCACATGTACTCCTACACACATGCATGCTTATTACTAACATGTTGCCTTCTGAGTATTTACTAAATATGCCATAAGTTTTTGTCTGTAACTTGTACTTTAATATTTGTGTCACTTTCTTAGTACCAATCTGTGATGGTTTGTATATACTTAGCCCAGAGAGTGGCACTATGTGGAGGTGTGACTTTGTTGGAATAGGTGTGGCCTTGTTGGAGTAGGTGTGTCACTGTGGCTGTAGGCTTTAATAGCCAAGTTCTAACTGCCTGGAAGCCAGTATCCTGCTAGTAGCCTTCAGATGAAGATGTAGAACTCTCAGCTCTGCCCACACCATGCCTGCCTGGATGCTGTTATGTTCCAGCCTTGATAATACTGAACTGAACCGTTGAACCTGTAAGCCAGCCCTAACTAAATGTTATCCTTCTAAGACTTGCCTGTCATGGTGCCTGTTCACAGCACCTCTTCCTAGTCCCCCATTGTTCTTGAGAAAGAATCAGCATGTCCTGAATGAGATGTCATGTGACCTTTATGTGTTTATACTCTCCTTTCTTATTTTGATTTGATGTGTTTTAGGTTGAAATCTATTTGATATTTTGTATGCACCTGAAATGAGGAGATCATGTCGGTTTTATCTTTGATTTAATAAACAATTAACCCTACACTGTTTTTTCATGTATTTGGGAAATATTTCCTCAGGGATTTGGATAACAAATATTAATATACTTTATAAATATATATATATATTATAATTATATATAATTATAGTTATATATAAATATATAATATATATTAAATATATAATTATAATTTATATATATATATACATATATATTTCTAAAACACCCTCACACAGCTAAACATAAAGTCTTTTCTCAGCACCACTGGTCTGTTTGTCTCTCTGCAGAGGGAAACATTCAAAATGGCTCTTATTGGTCCACGCTGTCTCTTCACAGTGCATATGCCTCCGTCTGAACTGCTTTAACTATAAATTATACTCAAGCACTTTCTCCAGAACAGAATATCAGAATCAGCTTATCAGTTTACACAAAAGTTCTCCAGAGACATTCATTTGCTGTGCATTGAACTTCTATATTAATTTATGGAGAATTGATTATGTTTGCAATTCTGAGTCCTTTAAACTAGAAATTAGTATGTTGTCCCACTACTAGATGCTTGTTTTAATTCTCAGCACTAAAGCTTTGTATTCTCTTATGTATGCACATTTTAATTAAGTGTATTTCTGGTTAACAGGGTTTTACTATCTATCATTAATGAGATCTATTTTCCATTTTGTAACTGGTCACTATTGGAAAATAAAAACATTGGCTTATTTATGTAAATGAATTCTGACTTGAATATCTATTAAACAATTATACATCCTCCTAACTAATGGTGACAATTAGATGAGCTTTCTATACTTAAAAAAAATCTAGCTATTACCTTTATGGTTACACTAAGCATGTTCAGTAAGTTATTACCAACGTAGATAAGAAGTTGAGTTGAAATGTTCATGTCTAAGGAGACCACTTCCCACAGGTAGACAAGGTTCTCCTTGAGTGTGCCTCCAGACTAGAGCTGGTGAAGGGCTAAAACCATCCTGTGTTAGCTGGACACAAATCAGAGCAGATATCATCTATTCTGAAGAAGTATTGAGTAGTACTGTGATCATATTTTTATAAAGGTTTCTAATCAGCTAGCTGTGTTGAGACATCTGCCCAGATAAGACATTTTAAGATTCTATTTGCTGGAGAAGTAGCTCAGTAGGTAAAGGGCTCACTGCTTAACCATGAGGACCTGAGTTCTGATCCATAGTAATTTCTACTACTACTACTACTACTACTAATAATAATAATAGTAATAGTAATAATAATAATAATGGTAAATAAAAGTTCAGGCATGGTATCACAAGGCTGTAATTCCAGCACTAAAGAGATATACACAGGATCTCATGAACTTTCTGGACATCCACCCTGTCTCACTAATAAACTCAAGGTTCAGTGAAACACACTATCAAAAAAATAATGTAAAAAACACTAAAGTCAGACAAACAATATAGGTGATCTCTGGCCTCTAATTGTGGATGCATGAGTGCATATATCTACATACACACACATTTTATTATAATTAAAGTCATAAAATAAAACTGATTCAATTTTGTGTGATGACTTACTGACTAGCACAGTACTAGAAAAGAGTACTTGACATTTAGATGAACAGGGACTAAGTATGCAATACAAGTTCAATAAGATTATAACCCTTAGTGATGTCATAGCTGTGTTAGTTTGTATAAACTCACACTACAGAATTCACATTAGATAAATCATCTAATATTATATTTCTCAGAACTTGCCCCTATCATTAGGTAACATCTGATACCAATGTTATTTACTCTCACATAAGAGATCAGGCCCATAGACAAGAAATGACTCAGGAAGCAGTGTCATTAACAGAGTAATTTAAAATGACCACATACAAAATATATAGATATTCACTGTTTTATTTAGAAATAGAGTATTTCAATCTTCAAAATGTTTAAAGATACAGTTTTTAAAGTCATCAATAATAGCAGTTGTTATGGTTTGAATGTTTGGCTTACGGGGTAGCAATATTTGGAGGTGTGGCCTTGTTGGAGTAAGTATGTCACTGTGGACATGGGCTTTAAGACCCTCATCCTAGCTGCCTGGAAGTCAATATTCTGCTAGCTGCCTTCAGATGAAGATGTAGAACTCTTGGTTCTACCTACATCATGCCTGCCTGGATGCTGTCATGTTCCTGCCTTGATGATAATGGTCTGAACCTCTCAATTTGTAAGCCAGCCCCAAGTAAATGGTGTCCTCATAGGAGTTGCCTTGGTCATGGTGTCTGTTCACAGCAGTAAAATTCTAACTAATACGACAGTATAGGACAAAACAAACAACAAACAACAAAACAAACAAACAAAACAACCCTCATAAATACCACTGCTTAAGACTACAAGAGACTTTCATAAACTATATCACAGAAGGTTATAGAAAGACACAGAGGGGAACTTGACTAAACAAAGATTTATAACTTTTTATATATCTTAAAAACATAGGAAAACTGGATTATTATTCACAGAAGCAGAAACAGAACAAATACAAGGGCATTGTTGACAGGACAAGTCAGAGCTGCTCTGCAGACAACTCTTCAGCCCCTTGTGACTTCACTCTCAGCATCCTCTAACTACCACTGTTCTGAGGGCATCTGGGGAGGAAGCAGAGGTCTAGGGTCAGGCAGGACCAAGAGAAGAGAAACATTGGTAAAGATGAGAAGGGCTTCTGGCTTATGTTTGAAGTCAGTGTGACCCATTACATTGTAAGAAATACAACCTAAAACTCTGTTATTATCAACTTGGTGAAACTCAACAATATGAGTTTATCCAAGGCTTGGGGCACAAGTACAGCTGTCTTGGGTCATGGTGGCTGTCCTGGGCACAGAGACAAAGCAGGATCCCTTAGTGCTATTGATGGTGTCATCTCAGCATCTGTTAGTTATGGATGAGGAGTGATGCGGAGCACTGGTCAGACATAGGGATGAACTGACAGTGAAAAGAGACATCACTGCAAAGCTCTAAAGACTTCCTATCTCAGATTAGGCACCATTGTCATTGGAGATTGAACAACTAATTACAGGTGGGAAGAACAGACTCTCACTAACTGCTTAACGGCAGCTTCTGATTGGTACCTACAGCACCCTCACCCCAATAGTGACAAGCAAAACTGTCTAGAGATACTGCCAGGGAGCAGGCAGGATGAGGATGCATCATTTGCTGACTACCTTGGCTGAAAACCACCGGCATGGTCCAGTCTTCAGGAGGAAGCCACAACTGAGACAATGAGCTGCGCTTTGTCTTGGGAATTTTGCAGAGATGATCGAGAAAAGTCTCTGGGTGCATGGCTGAATTGTAGAATGAGAGAGGACTCCGGAAGATCCTAATTTGCATGGATACAAAATTATGTAGATCTATTCACCAATAGTATCTCACAATATTCACCAAACTGTCAGAGGTGGGGAGTACTTTGCATTTACTTTTATGCAATGAAATACTTTTCTTTTTTTTTGTTGTTGTTGTTTTTCAGAAGTGAGCAAACACCACAAATATTCAGAATACAAAGAAAAATGTGTTCTTTAAATGTCTGTTTTATGCAAGGAAGACTGATGGAGGCAGAACATGGGGACTGGGAAATCCAGGCAGAAAATGAGGTGGTAGACAAACTGAAATAGATAGATAGATAGATAGATAGATAGATAGATAGATAGATAGATAGATAGATGATAGATAGATGATAGATAGATAGATAGATAGATAGATAGATAGATAGATGAATTAATTCTGTATTTTAGAACATTGTAAGTGTAATTTTAGAAAAAAAAAGGCAGGGGTGGGGAGGGAAGAATTGAATACTGAGCTCCTTAAATAATAGTTCTTCAAAGCACGCAACTCCACTTTATAAGTGAGTCTCTGTCTTCCTTTATGCCACCCTCTTCCTTTCTCGACTCTTGAGTGTGACTGACCTTTCTTATAAAAATGACCTTTGTTTGCATTAAGGCTGATGTGCTTCTTATGGGGCCACAGAGGTGCTTATGAGTAGAATGGAGCCTATCTATCTGTAATGATAATCGACCTCAAACAGCTTTACCAATAGCCCTTCCAGTCATTAGAATAGACAGTGACTCTGTTTTATGAAACCCTCGCAGTTTTTATGGCCATTCAGTTACCTAAGGCACAGATTTGCTAGAAGCTCCTGCCATGATCACTGGCACAAGGCTGCATAATCCCCGACAGGAAGGCTGGAGTGTGGTCGCTGATCCTGGTCAGAACTGTTAACAATGCCATGAGTCATGGATGCCACCTGCTTGCAAGTTAACTTGCTGTGAACAGGGGCGTATTAAATGACTCATTTAAACCTGAGCCAAACACCAAATAAATGGATAATGTATTCAAATGGCCTGGAGAAGAGGAGCGGTGATATGTTTATTTCTATCTCAGAGATTAGGTGGATCAGTTCCTGGATAAATAGTGCCCAGCTAGTGTGTGCAGATGTCAGGAAGCACCATATAGCTACTTTGCAGTGAACATGGAGGTCGCTAGAGAAATCCATAAAGCTAAAAACCTTCCTTTCCATCACATTCTTTTTTCTTACAGCACACATCGGTTTGGGAGAACCTTTGCTGAGCAGATATGCCTTGTTTAGACTCTACCGAGCACTAACAAAGTCACTGCATGTTCCCCACCAAGGACATTTGGCTAAAAATATTTTTAAATAATTTGTATTGGTATCAAATGAGAAACTGAATATAACCAAAATGAAATTGAGTGTTTAACTAATCGTTGCCCTGGCTGAACCTTTGTTGTTGTTGTTTGTTTGTTGTTTCCAGTGGTTTCACGTATGTTGGAAGACCTCAGAGTAGCCAACAGCAGACTGTCACTCTGAAATTTTTCAGTGGAGAGTAGTAGATTCCTAAGCATGAATGTGTCTTGTCTCTGGTAAACTCTACTCTGAGAAAACCCACTGACTTTACTTTGAAGATTTTGCATCAGTCTCAGGAGGCAAACGGGGCAACAGTCCAGAACGTTCTTGGCTGTCAGCACAAAGAAGGCTGTGCATCAGTAACATCAGTAAGGGGAAACGGCAAACTTCAGCAAAAACAAAGACCTGTCCTGGTTTTGAAAGAAAGACAGAAAAAGAACAAGATAGGACATACGATCACCTCAGTAGCCTGCCAAATTCATGAAGTAGCTCCAAACAGACTGTAAGTTCCACTGTAAACGAGAAACCATAATTACTGCTAGAAAATCTAGAGAGAGAAATTCCACAGAGCTGACGAGAGCTAATTGCCGGCGGGCAGTGAAGTACAGATAGAGTTTTGAGTGAAGACAGACCCGGAGCAACAGCCAATGGGAGGGGCGTCAGCATCTTCCTCAAAACAAACCACCCTTGCAGAGAGCTCTGTGAGATGCATGGAGCCCAGAAGTCAGGCTCCAGAGAGACAGGAAGAGCCTTCGGTGGCAGCCAGACATCTCTGAGTTATTTTATTCAGTTTTCTAGAGGAGAATTTTCAATGTTATGTTGGGTTTCAGGGAGACCTATGGCTGTTCTCCAGGGAGCCAAAGAGGGATGCCACAGTAAAATGTCAAGCCAATCAGGGAGCCAGGTTGGGGAAAGATGGTCCTTCAACTTTATGAGTGGAGTGGAATCGGGGTTGACACAATGCCAGGCGTTGTGCAAGGTGATGACTACCTAGTCAAATTCTACATTCCATTCTTTGCTTCTTCTGTTTCCTTGCTCAGGTTGTCAGCTGTGAAACTACTTTCGGTCAAGGAGTAAATACAGGAGAATTTGTGGCTCACCTAGACATGCCTGCTGGTGCCCTGCAAGGAAGCTGATGGCCAAGAAAGTTCAGAGGGATGGTTATCATCTCAAACTCTTAGATAAGACAGGTTTTAAAGGAATTGTCTCTACAGAGTCTTAAGAAACACTCTAATTTTATCTAAGCTAGAGACATATTGCCCTCTTTGCTCCAAAGAAATTTTTCACTGGATACTGAAGTATCTCTTTAACATACTCCTTCTTTTTTCCTGGGGGCGGGGGGAATGTGAATAAAATTCTATCATGAGATATATTCTTTTGCATCCGTGGAATAAAATATATATGGAGTACCATTATTATATAGTACTGAGGAATTATTGGTACTAGATAATTCTAAACATGTTCTAATAAAACCTACTGGGGGGGGAGCTTTATTAAATCTTAAGTATCCCCATCCTATTACATAAAAATGACATGTCCAAGGAACTTCACAGTCTTTGAGCACCTGAACAATACTTACTAAGATATATTTCACAATAAAAACCAGGTCACCTAATCTTTCCAAATGGAAAAGCATGAGCAATCTTGGAGATGGTTAGTATTCCCTGCTCTAGTGATTTAGAGTTATTGATAAAGCCTATTGATAACTTTAAGGATTATTGTGACTTTAATAGAAGCTATTTCTTTAGCAGAAGCCATAGACAGACCTGAGGGATACTAAGATCTTACAGTTACATCCTCAAAAACTCTTGTCCACAGGCTCAAAATCAGTCATGAATTGAGGGTCTATCCCAGATTGATCACCACTCTACTCACTGACTGATAAAGATAAGATCAAAGTTAAAATTCATCAAAGTCGGCGCGTTAATGATTGCACTTTCATAATCATAATCCTTAAATTATCTGAGATAATATTTACTTTGATTCAGAAGAAAACGTACATATTTTTTATGCTGTAGAATTTTTTCTGTAAGTTAAACCAAATTTTTCTTTCTCTATTTCTGTTTTGTTGTTGTTGTTGTTGTTGTTGTTGTTGTTGTTTACTTTTGTGAGACATGGTCTCACTAGGTAGTCTTAGCTGGCCTGGAACTTGCTATGTAGACCAGGCTGGCCTTGAATTCTGTAGTGCTAGGACTAAAGGCATGAATCACCAGACACCATTAAAGCAGTTTTCATTCAAAACAGCATTTCCCATCTGCAGACACTGTGCCTGGGACTCTGGGTAGATAGTTCCTTCCTCTACTGTGTCTCCTGCAATGCTATGGCAGTTTCCAAGAGGTCAGGGGCATTGTTCTGCTTTGAAGTTTGGTTTCAGCCAGGTTCCTGGTAAGTACAGTTAGCATGCCTACTGCAGTGAGGAGCAGCACCTAAATGTAAGATGACTGCGAAACCTGAACCTAGAATGCTCTTTCCTTGACCTTCCTTCAAATTCTCCCATGGAGTGACTGTCTCTAGTTCCTCTAGGATTCGCCCTTAGAATACACACGTAACCTATATTTCAGGTCGGACCATCTAAAGTGCTGCTGACAATAGTTACTAATCTTTCTTGTTTCTTTTCATACGACACACTTTGAAAAAGCAGTATGTGTACATGTTGATTGTGTCATAGCAAATTCAAAGTTCTTAAAAGAACTGAAAAAAATACTATGAATTAAAAATGACAATGAAGTCGTCCCTCTCTTCTGTCTCTGTCCCTCCCTTGTTCCTCTGCTTCTCCTTTACATTTCTAAATCTACAAAATCAATGCTCTGTTTATTTCCATCAGTACTATTGTTCTCCAAAGTCATACACTGCTTTCCAGCTCATAACACTGCATAGGAAAAACAGATCTCTCTCTCTCTCTCTCTCTCTCTCTCTCTCTCTCTCTCTCTCTCT
>JANHMN010000004.1:105828517-105841796 GCA_030674055.1 Rhabdomys pumilio | reverse complement strand
CTCTCTCTCTCTCTCTCTCTCTCTCTCTCTCTCTCTCTCTCTCTCTCCCTCTCTCTTGACCTTTGGCTTCAGGTCACTGTTTATACAAGACTTTCAAATTACTTCACTAGCCACTCCTATTTCCTTCCTTGGTTCTGCCTTCCTGATCCTCTCGTGTTAGAATGGCCAAGGCTATCTACCACTTGAAAATCTTCTGCCTTTATGCCTTCTCTACACAATCTCATTCTGTATTTTAAAATGGACATTGACAAGCTGCTGCTTTTCCCTAATTTGCATCTGCAGCCCAATCTCCTTAGCCCCAGTCTCATTTCTTCCATCTTCTTCGACATCCTACAGATGTTTAACAAGCTTAGCGTGCCTACAATCCTAATTTCTTACTGTCTTTCCCATCCGTATGCATGTTCACAGCAGCTCTCAGCTTCTAGCAGCACAGACCAAAATGCCTTAGCACTGCCCTTGAGCTGCCCTCCCCCTCACACACCCTACCCATCAGCAAATCTTATTGGCTTTCATTCCAGGGACTCACTTCCCTCCTTCTTTATCACTAATACCTTACCATTGGTGCTAGCATTCGTTATTACAAAGCCTTCCAAAGAGCTTCTCTATTTCTCTCTAGCCTCCACAGAATCAAGGTGATACTGTTAAATGTTAGATCCAGCTGTATCAAAAACCCAAAGTCCTTTTAGTGACATATGAAATCCCATAGCCAGAGCCTATCACCATCTTTCCTGGTCTCTCTGGCTTCACCTGTCTTCATCCATCTCTCTTCAATTGCACGGGCATTACTGCTATTCTCCTAACAAGCCAAGCATACTCCATCCTTGGTGCCTTTGAATCAGCTCTTCTCCTTCTGGGTATAAACACCACCTCCATGATTTCTTCCTGTCTCTGTCAACAAAATGGTTTCATAGATGTGATCAGGGAAACCTTCCCTAATTATTCTCCATGGAAGCCATGCCTTGGTATTTTATATCCACTTCTTTCTTCACAAGCTTTATTATTATTAGTAATATGATTGGTGCATTTATCTCTCAAGGATGGGTCTTCTGCAGAAGAGGTATGTGTTTGGCTAAATGTTGTACAGACAATTCAGTAGACATAAATCCTGGCTCCCTCTAAGCTTCTCTAGGTTTATAACATGTGATTTAGATAAATGTACGAGGCCAGGGTGCATTTTCTAGCCCATGAAATTTTCTGCCCATGAATAATACCAAGGATGGTCAGAGCACTCTCGAGGAAAGTCAAGGACAATACTTCACAGTGAGTCAACACATAAATAAAATGCCTGTCATACAATAGGGCTTGAGCTCAGAACCCCAGCCCTCATATGAAAGCTAGTCACAGTGGTGCACATTTGCAATCCAAGCATTGGAGATGTGGAAACATAAAGGTCCCTAAGGTTTTCTTGTCAACTAGTCCTTCCAAAGCTGTAAGCTCCAGGTTTAGTGAGATATTCTATCACAAAACATAAGTTGAAACTATTTGAAGCTGAGCTCTGGGAAAAAGGAAGGTGGCTTCTTAAGCTTCAGAATGGAAATGACCCTATTCTTAACCTAAAACCCTAACTCTCGGAAATTAGGATTTAGTGTGAGTATTTTATAAAAACATAGATGTTCAGAAAGCAATGAAATAAATTTGAATTCAATATTATTTTAGAGTTGCTTTACCTCATCTGTCTGTACATAATGATTCTCCATGTTTTCATGCATGCTTCAAAGACTATTAACAGTTTCCTAGTGAAACAATTCAGTTGCAATTTACTTTTGATAAACTGGTTTCCTCAAAATGAAATTAATTAGCCAGGCATGGTATCACGTGCCTTTAATCATAGCACTAAGTAAGCAGGAGCAGGCAGATTGCTGTAAGTTCAAGGCCAGCTTGGTTTACATAGCAAATTCCAGGCAGCCAGAGGTATATACTGAGACCATGTCTTTAAAAGAACAAAAACAAACAAACAAACCGAAAACCAAAAACAATAACAGCAAGAAACAGACAAAATAATTAAGTAAATTTACTAATTTACTGTGTTGCCACTTTGACATAAAATCCTTTCTTTTTTCATTTTTTATTTTTGTTTGGGTTTGGGTTTGGGTTTTAGGTTTGATTTAAGTTTGGGTTTTGGAGACAGGGTCTGACTATGTAGCTATGGCTTTCCTGAAACTCAGAGATTTACCAGCATCTGCCTCCCAAATACCAGATTTAAAGATACATACCACCAGTCCCAGCCTTCCAATGGTTTTCTTAAGGACTTATAAAAATTAATTACATTCTAAACCTATATAAAAATCTGTGTATTCTAAATTTCTCTTAAGGGGTCACTAAGATTTTTAGTGTCAACTCCTAGTATGACTTTAACAAGACAGTCTTTCAAAGCTGACAATTAACTTGGAAGACATTGCTTTAACCTTCTTGTGAAAAACACAAAAGGATATATTCCTCCTGAAATTCTTCACCATTTGTTGGGTTGTTTGTAATTTCATTACTTGAAATACCCCCAGGAACTGTCAGATCCACAGATCAAATGATTTAAGCATAAATTACATGAATTAAAACTACCTCCATGGACATAAAGCTGGGACACGGGAAAAAATATATTTTGCACCTGAGGGTCAACAAACTAGCAGTTTGCTTTTACAGAAGAAAAGAGACTTTCTGTGACAGGGGTCCTCACAAACCTTCTGCATCTGCTGCCCTGAGATTCAGACGTGGCCTATTTCATCCTCCTAGAATCTCCAGGCTTCAAAGTCATCCAAGTGCCAGGGAACAATCTGAAGTCAATTGGCTTACACCCAAATTTAATAAAACTTCCTAGGGGGAACCCGTTTGCTCGTTATCCTTTATGTAGATAATATGTGGAATTAATTCTCCTTCCCTGAGCTATCATCACATCAAGCAGACAAACACACAGTGTTATTAATATAATGGAAGAGTGCAGCCACCATTAATGCTAATGTTCCGAGAAATCCCTCCACCTCACTGTTTAGCAGATTATAGGTCAAGGCTAAGGTCACCAAAGTTTATGCTTATTCTCTCAGCCTTGAATTTCTTGAACCTGGGGCAAGCAGACAGAGTTAATGTGAAAGATTTTTCCTGTTGTGAAGAGAAAAGACATGGATATTAGCTACGAAGTATAAATGTTCACATTTGTTTGGCAACATAATCACAAAAATGAAATTTTAGGTTTGAAATGAAATTATAAAAATTATACCTGAGATGTTTTTATGTCCTATGGAGTTTTCCCTTCTGGGTCTTGAAATCAGTGTTTCTTCTTTAATATTCAGCATTCATAGTTACAGGCTTGTTAATATTCAGCTTGCATAAAGGCTGGGCAGGCAACACCTTTACATTTTAAGTATCAACCTTGTCGCTCATTTTGTTGAAATAAAACCTAATCAACCTTTCCTTACTACAAAAATATGCTTTTGCCAAGCATCACATAGCTGTATAAAATGGAGGACTACAGAGCTATACATGCAACGTAGGAGAGTAACACATGTATTTATTAGATAGATAGATAGATAGATAGATAGATAGATAGATAGATAAACAGACTCTTACCTTTCTTTTTTATTTTTATCCATTCCAAATTATTACTAAAATATTTAAAAATAAACAATACAATCAGTGGACTCTTAAGAGCTGAGTGTCTGAGGAAAGGAGCAAATTTAAATAAATATCAATAACTATAATTATGAGAACTATTCAACTCACATAAAGGCCTCTAGCATCAAGTCAACAAAAAGAAAACCAAGAGTGCTAAGAAATAAAAGCAGTTATTTACTTTATTGATTTAGTTATTTACTTTACATCCCAATCACAGCTTCCCTTCCCTCCTCTCCTCCCAGTCCCTCTCACTCCCACTACCCATGACCCGTCCTCCCCTTCCCCTCAGAAACGTATAGGCCTCCTAAGGGTATTAAACAGTCTCGGCATATCACATTGCAGTAAGACTAGGTACATTTTCTAGCAGGCCCCAAATTTATTCTTCTGTTTTAAGTAACTAAAATGCCATATAAAATATATAAACTCGTGATGTGAGTATTTTGGAAATGAAGAGAAGCGTTCTCTGAGAGATAAAGCAGATGAGGCAAGCCTTGGTTTATTTCCTGGATAGTTATGCCCCAGGGAAGGGAAATCCAAGTAAAACACGTGAACTACTTGAGTTGAGGACATGAAACAAGGAATCTAGAAAAGTCAGAAGCCATGGTGTCTGCAAGGAAGAATGTACAAGAAGACAGTGTTCCTCACTGAGTACGAAAGACTGGAGAAAATACCCAGGGCTAAAGAGGAACTGCTCAGAGATGTAGAAATGACAGTTCTCAGAGATCAAGGATGGCCAGAAAGCACACCATCAGCAGCCATAGCAAGAGCTGCATAGCTCTCTGCTTGAATGAAGGACCTAGAGGAGGCACTGCTTCAAGACAGACAAGACCTCGCTCTAGTGCACATGGCAGAGTTGCAGAAGAGGAGCCTGAGGTAAGCTTCAGCCACACAGAACAACTCTTGAAATAGAGACACACCCAGAAACCAATAGATCACAATTCAAAATATCTGGCAAAAAATTAAAAATTATCACATACACAAAAGAGAAAAATAAGTTGGCTAATTAAAACGAATCTAGATATGACACAGGCAGTATTAGAACCATCATTACAGCCTGAGTTAATACACGCTTAATGTGAAGGAAAGATTAAAATTCTAAGTAAAAGACACAAAAGGTTCCAATTTGAATTGCTAAAAATAGAAATTATGACTTCTGCTTTGTAACTCGGGCTGTAATAACAGTGTGACACTTAAGAAGAAAAAACTTTGAAGACACAACAATACAAACGCAGTTCAGTTCTTAGCATCTACACAGTGGCTTACAACCATTTCATAATTTCAGTTCAAAGTAATTTGATGCCCTCTTCTTACACCCGCAGTATCAGGCATACACATGGCACACACACACACACACACACACACACACACACACACACACACACGTGCAGGCATGTAGGGAAATTTCTCACAAAATGAATATAAAAAAAGTAAGAAAAACGAGAGTGATATCACAAAGCTGTAATTCTATTTGGGTTTCTGAGGCAGGGAGATCACCACATCTGGGCTACATAAAAGTGAGATCTATCACTATTACATAGTGAGACATTATTTAAAAATCAAGATAAATAAATAAACATTGGCCCATAAAAACGGCTCAGCAAGTAAAAGTAATCCTGAAAACTTACGTTCATCCCTCTGACCTGCAATGGAAGAAGAGAACCTGTTCTCATAAGCATTCACACCCTAGTGGCGTGCAAACGCCCCACTCTTCCCAGAATGCAGTGGGGGAAGCGACCACACATTTATAATCATACACAATGAAAATAAAAAATATATTGATAAAACAATAAGAAGGGAAAAATTAGAGGAAATCAGCATTGGCAATCAAAGAGACAGCAAATAAGGAACCAAAAAAACAACAGAGAAATTTAATGAAATAATAACTTGTTCCAATACACAGAATATATATATATATATATATATATATATATATATACAATCTGAGTGAAAAAATCAGATTTAAAAAGGAAAAAATTTTACAAAGTGAAAATTAATCTATAATCACAGAAAGCACATCAGTGATTGGAAACGATGAGGGTGGTGAAAGGCATCAAAGAAACTTGAGATGAGGAGCGATGGATGTATTATTTACCTATAAGAAATATTTTCATAACAATATGTATTAAAACAGTATGTGGTAAATAGTGAGCATGTACAGTTTATCAATATTACCTCGAGAACATTTTTATTATAATATGTAGTATGTATTATAAGTGTGTGTCTGTCTGGTGTTTATGTGTATGTATGTGTATAATGTGTGTGTGTGTGTGTGTGTGTGTGTGTACTGTTTGTGTGTGTAAATTGTTAAGCTGTGTGTGTGCGTGCATACATATATGTGAAGCTGAATGCGTGCCAGGGCATGTGTTGAGATCAAGGACAAACTTCAGGAGTTTGTTCTTTTCTTTATGTCATTTCTAGGGGTTAAATTCAGGTCATCAAGCTTTAGTGGTCACTGAGCTAACTTGCTGATCCCCAGAAAAGGTTGTGGAATTTTTGTTTTTTTAAAAAAAAATATCAAAAGATTGCTCAGTCAGTAAAGTTCTTACTATATAAGAAAGCGCAAGTCCAAATTTCAAGCACCCACATAAAAGTGGATATAGTAGCCTGTGCCTGTGACCCAAGCTCTGGGAACAGCAATACACAAGGATCCCTAAAGCTTGCTGGCAGTCAGCCTAGGCCAGTCAGTGAGCTCTGTGGTCAGTGAAAGATGCTGGAGAAGAACTAAGAGACACTTCTATGGACTTCCCGCCTCCATACAACATGGATAAACATGTACGTGAACCCACACACATATACTTACTGAAAAACACTTATACCTACATATACCACACACAGACATAACAAATAATAATAAACAGAGCTTAAGAAGTGTACAATTAAATGAAATTTAGGTTGGAAACGACTTTCTCATGCACTGGCAAGGGAAGTCAGTTTCTGGTCTTATTCAGAACATCCAAAGAAGAATGATCAGATATGTCGTACAGATGTCACGCCCTGGTAAATTTCAAGAAAACAATTTATTCAGAGGGTAAAGGCATGCTAAAAACAGCTCGAGAGATAAACAGCCCATGAAAGCAATTTGAAGAAAAATGAGAAAAAATGAGACTGAAGAATAGGATCCATGACTTCAAGAGATACAGAGCTCCAGGCAGGGCTTCTGGTGTGTGGGGATCTCAGTATGTCTGGAGACAGAAAAGAATCATAAGCCACAAGGCAATCCAGGAAGCCAAAGATAAGAAGAAAAAGGCGGATATGTAAAGTTCTAAGTGGAAAATTTGAAAGAGAACTGAAAGTTGTGTAGATAGAGATGCCTCATGAGAAGATGCCTGCTCTGTTTGTTTCAATGAGAATAGCTCTCTTAGGCTCACATATTTGAATACTTAGTCACCAGGGAATGAAAACTTTTGAGAAGGATTAAAAGGTATGTTCTTGGTGAAGAAGATGCAGCCTCTCAGCTACTGCTCCGAAGCCATGCCTACCTATTAGAACACTCCCTTCCATAATGATAGTGGGCTAACCCTTCTGAAGCTCTGAAAACTTCCTTCAGTAACTAAGCAGTTGCTTACAAATACAACAAGAGAACAGTGGCTAAGACATTTGCTTTCTAGAGAAGGAAGATCGATAAATGTTCAGAGATGATAAAAAGAATTGTGAAGAGGGTCAAGAAATTTTGCTAAATTATACCAGGAAGCCTAGAGGATGGCTAGAAACTTAAAAGAGAAGAAAGGTTAGTTAAAAAAAAAAAGTTTGTCAGCCAGGCAGTGTTGGCACACTCCTTTAATCCTAGCACTTGGGAGGCAGATGCAAGTGGATTTCTGAGCTCGAGGCCAGCCTGGTCTACAGAGTGAGTTCTAGTCCAGGACAGCCAGGGCTACACAGAAAAACCTGTCTTGAAAAACCAAAAAAAAAAAAAAAAAAAAGTTTGTCAGGTAAAGGCTCAACCAAGTTTTAAAACCATAAATTACTCTAAACTAGCACATGGAATGCAAGGTTTATTCAGGAAATAAGAGTAAGAAAAACAAATGGTTTGTTTGACCATGATGTGGATGCTAGCTAGCCATGTGGATACACCCAGAGGTCAAAGGGATACAGTTGTGGTTGACTGTTAGCATGTACATTAAATGGTTCCTCAGTTCTGACATCTCTATCTATTCACTAAGGAAAAGAAAGTATTTGTTTGGAATCTGGCAGAACCTGTGTTGCAGAGCATACAAGAGCAATTATCTTCGATGAAGGTTAACAGTATATAAACCGTGGAGAGTAAATACATTTATTGATTCCTATTCTTTGCTGTGGACATTAGGCTGCAATTGAATCAGCACATCTCACAGCTAGGAGATATTTTAAGGGTTATAAAGTTCAACACTGTCATTTTATTGATGAGAGACAAAGAAACAATAGAGGCTCTTCGCAAAAGTAGTAGGAGTTATAACTAGGTCTTTCTGGCTTCCGGTTAGTATTCTAGTCACTTTTTTTTCCAATATTTTTTGAAAATATTGAAGGTAACATCACTAACTATTTACATTATAGTTGAATTTGGGAAGTATTAAATTTGAGGCAATATTAATGCAAGATAGTGCTAGTGCATTCCAAGTTGGCATGTTTCTCTTTTCATTTACAACTAAAAATACGACAATTTTATTATGATATCTACGTTTCCCAGTTTCAATCAATTATTAATTAAATGCTATATATGGGGATGTTTGTCATTTTCTTAATTATAGCAGCAAATCATATTAAGAAATTATTTCCAAATGAGAATGTAAGGTTTTTTGAGACCAAGGACCCATCCTATCACCTAGCATTTAACACACTCAAAAAGTAATCAAAATATTTATTGAATGATGAATTACTAAAATGTGATACAGGGTGACACCTGTGATAGCTGCCAAAGGACTAAAGTAATCAGTAATACTACCCTGCTGTAATGTCTACCAAACATAAAGATGATTGGCCTAGCAAGACACACCTAAGCAAGCAATGCTGGCACTTATGGGAGTGGCCAACAGTTGTCTAATTGGACTTAAGATCCTCTCATTAATTAAGGGTGGCATTAATTCCTGGTACTATAACTACTCAAGGCTAGTAAGGTCATGGACCCTAGAGGAAAGCTACTACTTTCACTTTCCCAAACCAGTAAAATTGCTAACTGTAATTTCTAAACACTACCCTTCTACAAATAGATAAATAGCTTTCATTCTCATCAAAGAAGTTTCTTTTCACAGCATCTGGAGTCTATTAAAGTGATTCACAACTGGTCAAAAATCAGAGAAATGGTTTTGGAGTTCACAATCTCAATTGATACAACGACAACATAATCACTATATCTAAGGCTCAAGGAACATTGAGAAATAGGAGGGAGAAACCAAAGTACTGGGACATCTGCTGTGAGATAGTGCTGCGCAGACATTGCAGAAGCTGCAGCCCTTCGAATCTCAGCACTATCGTTGCATAAACAAATCACGCACAAAGACAACATCAGTTGGCATCGTCACCTGAATAGGTTCAATCTCATGTGGACCCACTCGAGATGAAGAGCTATTTGTAATTAATGGCCTCTGAGAAAGAGAGAAATCAGTACTCTTCACAGAGGAGTTAAGGTAAGTTATTCAAGCCAACTGTTCAGCCCTAAACAGATATAAATATGAAGAGCACTTCCTGCTTAACACACGTTAATTCATTCTTAGCAGGTGACTCTATGTTATAGTTACTCTGATCTAATTGTTAATGTCTCTCATGATGTAATAAATATGTAATATTGTAATAAACCTACTATAAATTCCAAATTCGCTGTCATTATCTGAAAAAGAAAAGCCTTTCATGATCCAAAGCTTTTGACATTTAATCTTGTCTTCTGCCACCTTCCCGGTTTTTTTTTCCTGTTCATACTGAATTAATTGTCCTTCACATATGTGCTCCGTTCTCTTGTTCCCGTATGGAGAAAGCCACATCCTGTACGGGCCTCAACACAACCCCCATTCATCCTTTTACCTTCAGATCAAGGATTTTCAGGGTGCCTTGCCTGGCTTTCTTGATATCTCTCATGGGGATGGACCAATTACATTTTTTTGTGTTTCTGCCTCTTTTATCTCGGTTGTTCATAGGCTTTCTTCTTTTCTTTCATGTCAGTGCTCCTGCGATAGGGATTCTTAGAAGTCAGTCAGGAACTATGTCTTATTTAGTGCTAGACTCTCAACCCAGAACACGGTTCCTGGCACATAGAAAGTGACTGACAAATGTTGGAAGAACAAATAATTGATCCAGTGAATGTGATGGTTCTAAGTGCTAGGAAAGTTGAAATTAGAATTTAAGACTTAAAAGGCAAATAAGTCAACATGGAAAACTCTGGAGTGTTATTTTCAAGGCTTGTGTCTAAGCTTTAATCTTCCAATTCAAATTCCATTTAGGCATAGATGCCTTTGGCTTTAAAATATCACCAGCAGCCTAGCCACCCTCTGGCACCACTGGCTCTCACAACAGGATATCAGGGAACCAGATGCCTGTAGGATTTTCTTAAGTCAATTTTCAATTAAAACGGTGGGAGACTGCCATTTAAATAATTTTGTTGTGCTCACATCCCAGAAACTAGAATGAATCAAACTTAAAATTAAATAAATAGCATCAATAATAATGAGTTAGGGAGCTTTGCTTATACCCACAAAAAGCTGCATATCTTCCCAGGAAACATTCACACTATTTATAGTGGACCTGACTATGGGATAATCTTTGTTTCCTTAAGTGTATATTACCTAACCTCTAGGGCTTCACTGGAACTGAAAGACACTGAGACCCATCTCATGGTATTCAACGGAAACTAAAGACAGTAAGTAGTTATGACATCTCAGACTCTTCCTAGTCTTCTTCAGTAGCCCTATCTGTTTAGTTTGACTCAGTAAAACTGGTGTAAATGAGCAAGTACCATGCCAAACTCAAACCATGCCAAAACTCTGCCATTGTTAGAAATTTTTCCTCGTTAGAAATACTTTCAACATCACACAAATTGTTGTGAAAGAGTAAGGACAAGTTTCAACAAAATGTCCTTATTACTTTTTCATATTTTAGTGGTGTGTATGTGTGCGAGTGTGTGTCTGTACGTGTGTGTGTCCAAAGTAAATACTCTACAACTGAGCCACCTACCTGCCACTCCTATGTGTGATTCTGTCATATCTCTTTGCCCTACAATCACTGAAGCCTCTATGAAATGAATTGCCATTTCTTCTTCCTTCCGTTTTGCAAACTCAGAGCCATAGTGATACTTACAGCCTTTCTGGTTTGTGAAACATTCCCTTTACATGAAATAATAACCTTTCTTTTAATATCATCACTCTAGAGTCCACAATCCTTCTCTTGTGTGAGTTGATAACTGTAGTAATGGCCTCACCATCAGGTATTTCTTGGGAATTAATAATCAGCTGAGGTTAATGGCCCACCAAACAGCCATGGTCCATCAACTCCACCCAGCCTGTCATTAATCCCCAACAAACATCCTGCTTCCCAATTATTATTGTTTAATTTAGACTCTCTTTATTCTCACCAGGTCTTGCAATATCACTGCATTCACCAAGAGGCTGTATTTTATTTTATGAGTCTATGTCCCAATGTTTCAGCAAGAGTGGTTTCCCTAACTGGCTATTAAATAAAACTAGAACAGACATATTAAAAGTTACCTTAAAGGATATTAAACATTTCTAGATGCTTTACCATTTTGCACATATTTTGATCTTATTTAAACCCAGCAATGCTTGAGGATGCTCTGCCCGGAAGACATTACCTTTGGCACCCTTTCACCAACATTCTTAGCCTTTCCTTTACTTGCCAGAGAAAATCTAATCATTTTATTTATCTTTATACCTTACTCTCCCAGGCTTAAACTGGTTTTAAACACTAAATGGTTTCATGAGTTGTCTACAACACTAAATGCTCCCCGCTGCCTCTAAGCAGTTTGCAGCCATTGGAAGGCGCATAGCAATCGTGCCTCCTTTACTTGTAGTACATACGATGATGTCATTTAAGAGTGCACAAAACTCTGCTAGTGCTCTTTTTTTGTTAGTTTCCTTCTTCAGTTTGACCAGTATAACTACAGCAGGTCTGAGGGAGTTGGGAGTCCAACCCAAGGGAACAAGGTCTCAGAGTGTCATTTAATGAAGTAAAGCTCTCTCTGGGCACCAAGATCAATTTAAACAAATGCAGTCTACTGTGAGAAAAATATTTTTTCACCAAATAATCCTTAACAAATATACAGGAAAGGGGTATCTGAATTGAAAAACGGAGGGTGGAGACACAGTAGGTAATGAATGCTTCGTTTTAAGTTCATAATCATTTTTAAGGAAGATATGATGCATAACAAATATTGAAGGACTCAAAAGTGAGCAAAGCCGGACAAGCATAGGCATCAACAGGTCATAAAATGGCAGTCAGCAGGCAGACCAGCTTCAGGGGTAGGTGTTCCATTAGCTACATGGCCTTTGACAAGGTGACTGTTTTTACAGCTCAGCTTCCTCATACAGAAAACAAGGTAGGGATCTAGCTAATGGCAGTTACTTTAAAACAATAACCCATGGTTCTCTGAGTCCATGTCTTAATTAGTTGTCATAACAGCATTTCATATAACATGGACTTTTCCAAACATTTATTTATTTTTTATTCCAAACTCACGCAATGGCATCTGTGTATGAAATTTCCATACATAGGAACACAATGTGAAGTAAACAGAATTACAGAGGACATAGTGATGTTGATTGTTTAAAAAGAACACCTGCACGCAATCACATACCAACTAGCTTGCAGCTCAGTAGTGGAAACTGAAAACAGTATTCATCATGGCAAATGGGGATGAATAGGGGAAGAAGATGCTGGAAAGGAAAAGTAGAAGCACCGAGTGTGGATGAAGTAGCTAAGAGGAAGAAAGAAGAGAAGAAAACAGCAAGATAGTAACTTTAGAGAATCAATGAGCAAACAGGGGAAGAGAGTGTGAAAGCAGGCACAGTTGAGACAAGTTAGAGCACAGAGCTCATAACCATAAATGAGTGGGAAAGAAGTACTGGAAATTTTTAATTGGTTATTATCATTTTCGTTTTTGACCTTGCCAAAGTAGAATATAATTTTTCCATGAAAATGTTAAGAACAGAAAAGATTCCAGACTATAGAAGCTTAAACTTCACTTTTAAAATTAAAACACATTATTAAAATATGGTAGTATACACAGGTGAACATACATTCCACCAGGAAGTTCATGAGTTCGTAAACACATTTGGTAAAGCAGCTGAATACAAAGGTAACTTACCAAACTCAGAAGCTTTCATATACACAAATGACAAAAGGGCCGAGAAAGAAACCAAGGAAACAACAATCTTATAGTAACCTTCCAAAATATGAAATACCTTAGAGTAACTCTAAGCAGGTAAATTATAAAAATTGTATGTTTTTTTTTAAAATATGTAAGTATTGAAGAAGATAGAAGAAGATTGAAAGGTCTCCCATGCTCATGGATCAGGAGTAATATAGTAAAACTGGCCAACCTACCAAACAATCTATGAATTCAATGCAACCCCACCAAATTCCAACACAATTGTTCACAGATCTGAAAATGACATGAAGTCAAATAGTTGGTCCAAGGCTTCTCTCTCTCTTCTCTCTCTCTCTCTCTCTCTCTCTCTCTCTCTCTCTCTCTCTCTCT
>JANHMN010000004.1:105764807-105828507 GCA_030674055.1 Rhabdomys pumilio | reverse complement strand
TCTCTCTCTCTCTCTCTCTCTCTCTCTCTCTCTCTCTCTCTCTCTCTCTCTCTTTTGCTTTGCTCTACTCTAGACAGCTTTTACTTGCTCTTCTAAAAACTCTCTGGGCCAGTTGTGGTAGCACACACTTGTAGGATACACTGAAGAAGGCAGAGGCAGGAGAGTCGCTAATTCGAGGCCAGCCTGGGCTAAAAACTCTCTGGTTGAGACATCTCTCTCTCGTTGTAAAACATGTAAAAGTTATATGAATGGCTCATGGGTTTTCTGACTAAAGTCAGAAAAGCTGCTATATATATAAAAAAAATATTGGATCTTCCAACCAAGTCAGAAATCCTGTTAGAAAAATTCTTGAGAAGTTGTTTTCACTCTCTGGAGATCTCCAGACAGCTCAACTCTCTCCAGAGGAAATTCTAAAGAAGAACTGCTATCACTTTCTGCTAGCTCATCTCATAAAGACCAAAAGCCCAGTGTTTTATTTGAATATCAACTCCAAGTTTAATCTTAAAGTTCTATTGTTAATTATAGCTTGCTGCATTGGAAAGAGTTTGACTTCTCTTTTTCTAAACAATGTAGATAGACCCAAAGCTGATTTGAGAGTCTTTGGTCATCTGTGAGCCAGGTGACACTCAACTTTCTGCTCTGCTATCTCAAGTGTATCCTGATCCTCCTTTTCCAAGACAGAGTTGTGGACATTATATCTGAATTCCAAGCAATACAAAAAAAAAAAAAAAAAAAAAGGGGGGGGGGGAGGAGAGGAAAGGCAGCAAAAGACTCAATAGCATCATTTGGAAGAAAGTTCCTTGAAGCAGCCAACACTAAACTAGACTTCATTCTGTCAGTGAAACTGCTAAGCATATAGATATGGGTGGCTTTTATTCTTTGCAGCTAAGTATCACCCAAAATTCCGGGATCCTGTGAAAGAAAGTAGACGTAATAGAATAAGAAATTAAACATTACAATAAGGTTCTATTGAATACCCACAGCAAAACTTAAAGTCTGATCAGAATATTTATCTTCTCTGCTCACTAAGTCCTATGTTGTGAAATAGTTTCTGAAAGATACCATAATAGTAAGACTTTTCCATTATGACCAATTCCAGAAGAAAACAACTGCCAGAAAGAAAGATTTATTTGGGCTAATAATCTCAGAGTTTCCAGTCCCGGCTCAGCTAATCCATTGTTTTGGCCTGAGGTAAGGCAGAATATCAGGGTATCAGAAGTGTGTAACAATAAATGTGTGTAAGAAAGCAGAAAAAGGTCAGAGGAGAAGGCACATCTTGTCCAGGACACCTACCCAGTGACCTATTTTCTACATGTAGACCGACCTTTTAATTTTTCTCACTTCTCAATAGTGCCGTTGTACTGTGACTACTCAAGGGAGAAATTCATTTGTTTGGTCGGAGTGGTCAGGATGCAAATGCTTTCCCGAGCATACTCATCTCCTAGCAGGCCTCACTGCATGAGTTTGTGAGGGACAGTCACCTGTGAACCCTCACAGACAGTAAGCACTCAGTCAATATTTGGTAAGTAAACATTTGTTAAGATCTGGGAATGCGGGTTTCCATAGGCACAAAAGAATGTAAACAGGTTGATAGTGTAGCAGCTTGTCAACGCACCTTTATAGACTAGAAAGAAATAATCTGCTTCTTCATCGACCCCGTGTGCCATGGAGAGCATGCACCTGTGACATTATATAGGCCTAGATTGCTAGCCAGGTTCACCACTTACTGCCTCTCATGATCCTCCGCAGGTTATTGCCTCCCGCTGAGACTTAAATCACCTCTAAATATCTAACCAGCAAAGGATTTTCACTGAGTTGAAGTATGACGCAACCCAAAATAATTGTGCAACACAGGCTAAACACCCAGTCATCTCTTCTTTCTTTATTTCTATATCCTTTATAGAATTTAATTTTCACAAGCTTCTGCATTTCTGAAGGTATCCTTGAGTAAGGCTGATAGGTGCTCAGAGCATGTAGAATCAGGTGTTGAAAAGTTAAGTTCTATCCTGTTTTCGTTAGCCCAAATCTCCCTTTAGTAGATTCCTACACATGGGTGTGTTCAAGTGAAAACGGGAGCCCAATTATGAGTGAAGCCCTTGAGAAGGATGTTAGATTTTAACACATAGCTCTATTAATCATGGACATATTTTGTTTTTAAGTATACACACATGAATTTTTAAAAAGCATTTAATTTATGATTAATTGCGTGCTGTCATATTTTGGTAGTCTGGTAGGGGAAAAAATCTAATTTGAAGAAATGCTAATGAGGAAACAATAGGGGAATTGCATGACATTCCCCAAAAATACAAACACAAATTAAAGTGCAAACACATCATCGCCTTAAGTTTTAAAGCTCTCATCGTGTTCCGGGTTTCTCTAATTGATGCGGTTCTAGAAAGTGAAAGTGGTCATGTAGCTGGAGGGTGTCTGGCTCGGTCCAGACACATTTCACCTTTGAGCAGTTTATTGGAGTGAATATCTGTGGCTAAGATAATCACCAAAGGCTGAACTTACTGGAAAAAAAAAAAAAAAAAAAAAAAAAAAAAAAAAAAAAAAAAAAAAAAACAAAACAAGAATTCAGAAGTAGGTCAAGAATTTCTTCAAAGCTGCAGCTCGCCGGAGAAGCAACCAAGCTGTCAGCTGCTAATCGAGTAACAGTGTTGATACTGCGAAACGTTCCCACTGTCACTAGGAAGGGAGCTAAGAGGAACCCAGAAAGCGGTCAACACTGTGAAAGCTATTAATTGCTTTTAGGATTTATATTTTCCCAGCCTTCTAAAGGCAGCACTTATGATAATAATCTTATGCTTTCTCCAATCTAATTATAATAAAACACAGATTCCCAAATCACATTTCTTACTATTTTTCATTGAGGTTTAAGCATTGTTCATCCTCAAAACCACTGTGATTTTTTTTTTAAATCAAAAAAGCTATTTACCCCTAAGCCCAGGATGCATAAGTTTTTAAGTACAAGCAGTCATGACCAAATGTGGACATGTTTTCCCTCCTAAACTATTTGTTAGGACAAGCCACAGGATGGCATGAATTCTTGAGAATTTTCTTGGCCTGTGTTAATGCCCTTTGTTTCTGTTTGCTGTGTTTTGTAGGAGAGGTGGGAAGTTGATGTGTGGTCAGTGCTTGAGTTCTGAGCTATACATCAATTATGATACTTTATCCTTCTCCATTGGAGCAAGAGAGAGGCAGCGGCCCTGTTACATTTGGGAAGCTCTTATGCCACCCAGCAGTGCAGTTGCTGGAAACATCAGGACTCCGGATTTATCAGATGACCCCTGAGTTTCTAATAAAACCACTATGTTGTGGGACTTACCCAGGACAGAAAGCTAAAGAAACCTGAGACGACATGAAACCTTGTTTCCAAAGACAAGAAAGTACCTGCTTAGCAAACAGCCCAATTGATGATCTGGCAATGCTAAGCACCTTGAGAATTTGAGCTCAGTGGAACAAATTTAATGTTAAGGCCGCCTTCTCACACCTTGGCCACACCCCCCAAATGTTATCCTAGGACTCCAGCAATCACTCAGGGCAAACATTTGCAATGCCCTTCAGACTCACAACCAAGAGACCAACAAGAGTTGGATTTAATTTCATCAGAGCCCCTTTCTTTTCTATGATGTGGATAGCAGCAGAAAGCACAGTTATGACATCTACCACCTATGAACACTAAGCAGACAGTGTGCTCATGGTAGTCCTAGAAGTCTATTAAGTCATCTACCCTTGTAAGTTACAAACTATGTCTCCATTTCAGGTATGCAAGCAGTGCAGTTTAATGTATGAAACAGATCAGCTGAGCTATCCATACAGCTAACAGCAATGTGGGACTGGCAGGCAGGTCTGGCAGATACTCAATCCCTTGTAGACAATCTCTTTGACCCCACCCCTACTGCCTCTTCTGCCTACTCCTCTCCCCAACCTTAACTTTTCCAAAACGCAAGCGCAGTCACACTTTTGCCCGGGCACCAGGCAAAATGGACAGGAAATTTTCTCTAATGTATTTACTATTTGGTCTAATTTTTCCAATTGATAAGATATATACAAAAGAAGCCTTCCCTCTGTCAGCATCAAGCTTTTATTGAGTTAGACGTTTCTCCATTTATACCTTTCTAAGAGGTACATGATCCAAAAATTCATTCATAGTATTTAAAAGCTCCATAAAATCCAAAGGGAAGGCAGAAGTTCCATTGCACACACTGCTACACTGTGTGTGACTCGAGGATACAGGTTCTGGCTTGACTGGGAGACAAAGCCCTTTCCTACCTCCTGTTCATTAATTGCCTTTGGAATATTTTCCAGTTCCTTTGTTGAAGCAGGCCTTGGAGTCTTTCTCTTTTTGTTATGTAAGCAGTTTGTCACTTATTTTCAGCCTTTGCTTGTTATTGATATTTTCACTAATTTTAAAAGCAGAGTTATGAGGCTTCTGTACCTTTAGACATATTGTTAGAAATGGTATTGGCCCAAAACTCCCAAAACCAAGTTCTGAGCACAAAGGAGGTTTATTTGCCCCAGAGGGACAAAGGACAGGGAATAAGAAAAAAAAAGACAGGAGATAGAGGATAAAGGAAAAGAAGAAGGGAACAAGGAGGAGGGAGGATGGGATATTTGTCCCAAAGTAGGACAAATGACTGCTCCTAAAGAGAGGAGGTAGATATGGACCATAGGAAAAAGGCAGTTTATAGAGGTCCACGGGGAAACCGGAGACAGGATGAGGTTTTGTGTTTGCTTGTTTGGTTGGTTTGTTTTTGTTTCTTTTTAACTGGGCATGTTAATTAGGTGAGCCAAAGTGGACTTTTGATTGCTGGACTTCAATACTTTGATAGCTGAACCTTGGTAGTCAGCTTCAGGCAGAGGAAGTGGACAAATAAGGGAAGAAACCTTGCTGGCTAGCTGTAGGAAATATAACTTAGCAATTTTTGTTGTTGTTATTTGGTTTGGCTTGGCTTGGCTTGGCTTGGCTTGGTTTGGTTTGGTGTGATTTGGTTTGGTTTGGTTTGGTTTGGCTTGGCTTGGCTTGGCTTGGCTTGGCTTGGATTGGATTGGATTGGTCTGGTTTGGTTTGGCTTGGCTTGGCTTGGATTGGCTTGACTTGGTCTGGTTTGGTTTGGTTTTAAAGCAGAGGGGTAGGAGAGAAGCTCAAGGGTTGTCAAAGCCATGCTTGCCATGCTGAAGCTGGCCAGAATCCAGCTAATATGGTACATCTAATATGGTAATACGTTTGCCTAATTACATTGTTTCTCAGCTTGCAAACCCAAATCAAAGCATTCTGGTGTTAATTGTTTGGAAACACTGGCTTACTTGTTCACAGCTAGAAATAAAAATCAATGGGTTGACCTTGTCTCTGGAGACACATATCACTAAGCAAATCCTTGTTGGGAATTCTGCTTTACAGAAAAGTAAAGTGCAAGCAGCAAGGTGAATTCTGCCTTGTGCCACCTGATGGGAATGTTTGTCTTTTCTCATGAAAGGCTCTGTTCGCTGTTGAGAATCTCTGAAGGAAGCCAGGACCACATCTTATGCTTAATAATCTGTCAGGCTTCCAGAGTCTCATTTTACACACACTTCTCTGTCCATCAGGAGGAGATTCCACCGCCATACCCCACAATATTCTAAAGTCAGTGTCCTGTGTGACCTTGGAAACTTTAGCTGACAATTTTTAAATCATGTAACTTGGGGAAAGAAAACACAAGCTATCTCTGCTTATTTTGCCTGTCACCTTGATTACTTGAATCACAGAGTGACATCCTTTTAACGGCTGAAAATATCCTCTCTAATTTGGGCTTAAAGGAGTTTCTAAACTACTTGTATTTCCTTTTCACATCTGAAGAGTAAATACTCCACAGAAACTAAGGAAATTGTGGTGACTGAAGCTTATGAAGTGAAGCAAGTAGCTTTCCCCCCAACCACAGGGAGGTGCTTATGGCAGTTACAAGGTGGGTGTCTCTCCAACAAAAGCAGTGCTTCGCAACCTGTTTGTCAGACCCCATTGCAGCCTAATGACTCTTTAACAGGTTTTGCCTTGGACTATCTGAAAACATAAGTACTTACATTACAGTTCATAACAGTAGCAAAATTATAGTTATGGAGTAGCAATGAAAATTATTTTATAGTTGGGGGTCACTACAATATGAAGAACTGTATTAAAGAGTCACAGCTTTAGGAAGGTTGAAAACCGCTGACCTAACGTCAAACATTGTCTTAGGTAGGAGGTCTCTAGGCATACCTTTGAAAATAATTGAAAAGAATAAATCAGGAAAGACCAGGATATTGGGCCACTGACCTGGAATAATCTTGCTACAGGCTTAAATGGAAAGTTCTAGAAAGTCAAATGTAAATAGCAAGAAGTTTCAGCTGTTGCAGAGCCTAGCTGGGAAGGAGGGATTGCTTCTGCTGTTGTCATAGATAATCTGGAATCTGCCACTCTTTTCAGCTGCTGAATCCATGTTGAGTCCTTGTTGTATAGGTTGGGCATGTTTCTAAGATGTAAAAAGGGAAAAGATGAGAACCCTAAATATTCACTAATTTGGTTCCAAGTACCTGTGACTTCAAGACACCAAGCCAGAGAGGAGACTGATGGAGACACACTACAGTTCTCAAGTGGGAAGGCTGATTCTTCTCTTTGTTCCCTTAAATAATATCTATCAATTCCAGCGAGGTTTCAGACTAGGAAAATATGCAATACTCTACTTTGGCACAAAGCAGCTGAGGAATTCTGCTGTATGAAAAGGTACTTGTCTCTGTGTCTACAAAAGTTTGTTCAATTATTCTAAGCAAGATTCTCCTAATTATGTTTGTTTTGTGAGGCTATTATTGTGGAGGCTCATCGGGGTAAAAATACACAAAAAATCAACAAGAAACAGAAACAACCATTGTATGGCATAATTTCTGTTTCACTTTAAAATTTGTAGTTTCTTTCAAATGACGCTGAGTCTTTGCTATATCCCTAGGAGTCTTACAGCAATCTTCAGAGATTGCAACTAAGTCTCTTTTTGTGTGATGGCCATAAATAAATTTAAAAAGTAAGTGTAGCATTTTAGAACTCTAAAGCATTAGATTAACAATTTGACAATTAAATTCCTGGCTCTCAAACAGACTATTCGTTTTCTGCCATATATTTTCAGAGAATTATTTTCAAAGTGGTAAAATCATAGCTCTTGGACAAGCATGCATTGAAACCAGTGAGCAAATAAAACAAGCCCAAAATTTACTTAAGAAGATGCCTTCACAGACAAATATATGCAGGTGTACAATTTAATAGGTTGTTGACTTAGATGCAAAACTGGCTACTGTTCACCAGTAGCACACACATAAACTGGGGTGGGGGGCTTATCTGATCTCCTCAACAAATATGTACAATTTAACCTCCACCATACTTTCCCCAATAACTCAAAATGAAAAGGCATGCTCCTTTCTGCTCAGAAAAAAAAAATTCTCCCAATATTCTCCTTTGCTTATTTCTATATTTCAGATAATTTTCCCAACAGTATATAATGGCTATTTCACCTCAGACAGAGGAAAACTTAAAGACACATTGCTATGAATTTTCAAGTAATGGGGAATTGGATGTGAAATGCTGAGAAATTGTAGTACTGGACAGAGAAAACTTGGCCCGCAGGCATTAGGAATAGCAGCTATTAATTTCCAGTGAGGAAATCAAGAGTGCCTGCCTGAAAGGAAGAATTGCAAATAATGCCAGGCTCAAAAAGAACAGCTGAGCCTGAGCCTAACACATGCTCTCTCTGCTCACTGGCTCCTTCCATGACATCAGAGAAAACAGTTTCCTGCTTGGTGGGGGATAAATGAGCTGAAAGACAAGGCAAGGCAGAGATGTCACTCACCCTCACTGTTCCACCTTTATCCTGCCCCAACTTACACTTTTTGTCCTCTGGACTTCATCCGTGACTTCTGAAAGATAGTACTTGATGGTGAATGAGCCACATACTTAAACACAGAAACGTCTCTCCACCTCCCTTCCTGTGATACTCCCTGAGCCTCTGGTGTCTGGTTGTGTTATGCAGGTATCAGTTAGCTTTGGGCACCTCAAATTCAGTCTTTCTCTTTACTTGGTCGAGTCGCAGCTTTCTGTAACTGTTGATTCATTGATGAGGGCGAGAGCATCACTCATCAGTGAGTATGCAGTGAGTATTCAGAATATAGATAGACATTTTGCTCACCGGGGAAAGTGACAGTGTGTAGGTTCTCCTCTAGGGCCTATGACCTCACCACCCATAACTGACTGGGCTTACAGTACCAGGGATGAATTCATTCCTCCTATTAAGTGGGCCTAAAGTCCAATTAGATGGCTGCTGGATACCCTCAAATTACAAATGTCACTATCGAACCCTTGAGGTTATTGTAAAAGGCAGAGGATCAGGATGTCTACTGAGAGATGATGTCTTTTATAGGCAGCAGTGAAGATGCATCCATGAAATCTCAAAAATACAGTTATCTAAATAAGATTTCAATGATACCACCAATGAACATACCAACATAAATGAGGGAAGTCTCACAATTTTGCACCGTAGATGAAGGTGTACAAGCAATCGATGGCTGTTGAGAGAAAGTCAAACAGTATCTTCTGGAGATGAGCCTCTGGTAGGTGGTCCATCCCCAAATGGTCATCCCTATACACACATACTTGTGAACAACAGTAAGTGGCGTGTGTGTGTGCGCGCGTGTGCGCATGTGCGTGCGTGCGTGCGCGCGTGTGCGCATGTGCGTGCGTGCGTGCGTGCGTGCGTGCGTGTGTGTGTGTGTGTTCGCCCGCGCATGCGCATGGGCAGTAATTGAAGGAGAGGTTATGAATTTGAAGAAGAGACATAGAAGGAGTTGAAGGGGTCAAGAGAAGGGTGGAAATGATGTAAATATAGCATGGAGGTCTTGCAAGCATTTTAAATAAATAAGTACAACAACATAATTTACTCAGCGTTATTCCACAGTTTCTTCATAATTACCTATGTGTTTCTCAATGACAAATAAGTTTAATTTGCTTTTAAATCCAAATGAAACCCCCAGGAATAGTCTAGATACTTTCATTACAAAGTTAGAGAGTCAGGCAGAAAAGGTACCACTTTAGACAACAAAGAAAACAAAAGGGATGGTCTCTTGGCCTGAGTCACCACCAAGTAGCTCCCTTCACAGCTTTCTGCTTTGGCCTTCTCTTGACAGCCATTGCTCTGTGACTTGTACGTCTTTTTTTTTTTTTTTTTTTCACTTTTTTCATTTTCCCTTTGCCTTCCCTCTAACTAAAATACGAACTGAACTGCAGTTGCTGATATGTCGAATTTGACAGACTCCATGTCAAGGGGTACTCCAGAGTGAAGGCGCTCAGACCCAGTTGAAACACCGAAACTTCCCGTGGGTGCTGAGAACCTCAAAGATGCTTCTAATTTTGTATCCTTCAAGACTTGAGATCTTTAATTAAGAAAGGATATAAATATAACAAATGTTAAAGAATTCCCTGAAGTTTAAGATAGGGACCCCAAGATTATGCCAGGGATAAAAAACGTTCCTTGAAAATTCTTGATTGACTCCACTAATGAGAGACTGAGATTTCTTCCTCATAACCCTGTGCTTGTCTCCCGATTAATTTCCTCCAGTACTTAATCTTCAGTGCATGACACTTTAACCACTGAGCTTATTATCCTAAAAATAGTATTCTAGCTGTGCCATCTCAGAAGAACATATGCGAGTGCTTCCTTGCCTACATGATTTCCTTAGTTGTTTAAATGTTAATATCATACTTGTACCAAATGAAATAAACAGCCATACTAACAGAGACAAGTAAATTTTCATACAGTGAAATTTCTCAGCTTCTCCATGAAGAAATAAAAAAGACTTCTGCATATTTTCCTACTCTGAAACCTCACTGGAACTGATAGATGTTCTTTTAAGGGAACAAAGAGGAGAGTCAGCATTCCCACCTGAGAGCTGTAGTGTGTCTCCATCTATACAAACAGATCAAGGCAGCTCACTCCACACCACCTTGGGCTGAGTCTTGTCAGTGCATTTTTATGACAAATTTGAAGATAAAAATAAATTATGTAGGATTTTATTGAAACTTCAGGTTAAGAAATTCATTATGCCAGGGGAACACAGCGAGAATCAGGCATTCAGACAGAATGAGAGGGAACACATTAGGTTTGGTAATAAGATGAGATTTATGTTTCAATCCCTTTTCTCTTGGCAGAGTGGCTGGATGCAAGGAAAAGTATCTTGGTGCACATAAAACCTTTGCGAGAAGCATGAGATGAGCTAAAACCAGACTGTAGTCTGTTGAACAGCACAGCACTCGCTGTCATGAATGAGGAGGCCACCATGTGTCCAATTTTCCTAAAATTCTAACATGCCTGCTAGTCCCACCTGCTAGAAACGCTGCCCTGCTTCCTGGGCACACAGCCTCTCCCTCGTTTGCTGGCTGGAATTCAAGATGAACCTGGCTCCTTTCCAGGGTGCCCAAGAATACATAATCAATAGGAAAAGCAAGCTGACCTTGGATTTCTCCTTCACTTGTTCTTCAAATTGGAGCTCTTACTTTACTTTCCATTAACAAAACTGTTACCTACACAATTTCTGAAAGTGTGGTGCAAAATAAATTCTTCAGAGCAAGAGTCTCCTCTATGGTTCCCTATAGCACATCCTCAAATTTTTCTTCTTCATCATCATTGTAATAGTTTAATCCTAATCTAAAACAGAAACCACTTCCTGGTCACTTCCCAGGTCCAGGAAAGCAAATGGATGATAACTGTGCTGTGAACATCTTAAACATGGATTCTAAATAGGCTCCAGAATGCTATTTACACTGCCTGGCACATGGTACAAGGACCCTTGAAATCTAAGTGCTTAATTAAGTGACAACTATTTTAAGATGGTCAGAAAATATCACACTCCCCTGACTTGATCCTCTTACCAACCACAACAAAATAGAGGGAAAAGATGGAACGTGTAAATTGAAAAATCTCGTGGCTGTATATTGCCTAACACAACATGCTTGTTGCTACATTTCTGCAATGCAACACATTCGTTCACACCATCTCCAGACTGTTAGGTCAGCCTGCATCCATGCAAATTTTTTCCCCAGTCCAGAACCCATCCGGATGTAAAGTTCACCTGCTGCCTTATTCATTGATTCAGTTTTGGGGTGTCTTGTTGTCTTCACCTGTAGAGCTCCTCTCTGCCGTATGAAATGCAGATACCTGCTTCATAAGGTTTCACAGAGACTGACTTCTCTTTCTAAATGCTGAGTCCAGACATGGCACACTCTCGTCCTCAGCTGATAACTTTGTGCTGTCTTTAAACATTTATGCCAACTGTTGATTATGAACCACAGACCGGCTTTCTTCTTCCAACTTTCCTGTCTCCTACAGGTTTCATCTCTCCATCCAGAAGCGTTGACTACCACTTCTAAAAGGCACTGACTGACCATATCAACCTGCCTAGCTCTCACCTAGTCGCCGTGTCCTTTCTTACACTCTGCAGCTACATTGAGTGTCTCTTTATGCTCTGAGCATTTGTGACTCTCTCTCCTACCTTCTGAGCTTTAGGTAGAGAGTTCATCTTCTGGGAACAAGATTTCCATTGTGTATCTGTTTAGGACATGGTGTACTCTGGTATTTCATTCTTCAGGGAAACTTCTTGTTTTCACAGGTTCAAGGCTCCACTCTATATATCCAGAACATTCTTATGACACCTCCTTCCTTCCCACAACATCTAGATCACTGTGACTCTCACTGAGTGAAACTTATAAAAACAGAAACATTATCTGTCATAGTACTATTTGACTGCCACCACTTACTATAACTGCTGAATAAAATATGTTCTAAGGTAGCAAACGGACATGTTTACATGAAGTAAGTAAAAGCTGTCAGTTGGAGTATCCAACCTTACTTGAAAATCTAGAGCTCTTCTCTTGTACTCACTGATAAGATCCTTGTCTAGCAATGCCCTAGCACATGCCTATACAAAACCAAGAGCAAAGAGGATAGATAGCCTAGGGGATTGTTCTGGCCTCTGTAAGTATGACGTGCAAACGATACATAAACATCCATGCAGGTAAAAGTTCCATAACATGAAATGAAAATAAACCCATATTATGAATCTACTGTAGAAGTTGACTATACAAGTACAAAACATAGATGACTAATTTTTTTTTATTGAGAAGCAGTCCTTTGTAATTCTAAATTCAATAAGTGAAATAATGCATAGACATAAGGTACAAAAATTCTGCCACCTAATTAAACTTGGTTTGGTGTACAGATTCCCAAGAAAATTCACTACATGACATACACATACACACATGCTCACATACACACACAAATACACAGGGGCAGCACAGGGGTATGGGGATCATGAGACACATATATTCCCAGTCAGTTTTATATAAAGTAAAATTAAACATCTTCTTAGATTTTATATCTCATCATTTATTCACATAATTCCACATATTACATATTTTAACTTAAATAAGATCATAATACACACACTGTTTCAAAGCTTGCTTCCTGCCATCTCCCCTGTTGTAAATATGCCATGAAAGTCATTTATTTCAGGCCAGAGGGCATGCATTTTTGTACAGAAAAAAAAACACATTTATGCTTATAATTCTGTATATACTTTTAATGTTTCAGTAGTCACTAACTTTTAACTTTGCTAGCAATTGCTAATGATTGTGACTTGAATTATTATATCATATGAGAAGGAGCAACATAACCAGAGCCTGAAAATATTTTTAATTTTTTTAATTCACCTATCTCCTTTTTGCAACCCAATGGAAGTGCAGTGGTACATCTTTGTTTACTACATCATATTGTGAGCACTGCCACTGGTCAATGCAAATATTTAAACTGCAAAACGCATCCATGAATACCTAAGTAGGCTCATCTGTTCACCAACAGGTCTAACATTAAAAATAAAGTATGCCCTCAGTCCAAAGGAGATTGCTAATCTAAAGAAATGGCTTTGGCCTAAATATGCAGCTCTACCTACCCAATATCCTTTGCGTTTCTAGTTCTCTTCTCCCTATTCTACTACAATATGGCTGTATGTCTAAAACCACAGACTTGATTTTTCAAAATAACATGAATAATACCAATTTTTTTCTTGCATGTGATAACTTAAACGCACAAAGCTGTGGCCTAGTTATAACACTGTCATTCATAGAAACTAAATCAAAATGTAGCACATAGTGGGTTTTTTAAATGTTTGGTTGTTCAGTACAAAACAAAGCAATAAGTTAGGAAGGCATTCTCACTAAACCCCAATCAACTAAGAGTAAAATGTGAGACACTGTCTTTTTTATAACCCTAAATGTTGCCACTATAATAATGAAACAAGGTGAGCTGCCAGAGGCACAATTTCCTAGCAATCTATGAGTAAAAGCAAGAATGATAAATTGATAGTTTATCTGTTTCCTCTAAGATCATCCATGAAAGTCTGAATCTACAAGGAATATAATAAAGCAAAGTCATAACATGTTTCTTACATGTGTTAGTCAAAACTGCCTAGCAAGTACATTCAGATAAACTTAAAATTTAACAGAACCATTATTCCACTTAAAAATCCCCAAATTAGCAATTTTCAAGCAAATCGTTAATATTTTGGATACAGGCACATATACATATGTATCAATTTCATTATGTAAAATGGAGTTGACAGTACTGGCATCATTCCATCAAGAATACAGAACCAGAAAACCTAGGAAGACTCGAATAAATAACCCAAACTGTATGTAGATATTAGCCTATGAGTTTTCTCAGATTTTCCTTAGAGTTTCTCACTAGCAGTAAAGAGAAGGTAGCATAAACCTCATTAATAGAACGTACTCTAAGGATATATTCAGTCTTTCCAATTGATTTCAAATAGCTCAAGGTTTGCTGCATAATGTATAAGACTCAGTCTATAGAGTATGGATTTGTACAAAATGAATCAATACTGAAATGAATAGCTTCTTTCAACACAGAGACTGTTATCCAACTAAAGGCAGATATATTGAGAAGTACTTCCCACGGGGAAGGTCTGAATGAGCAAAGTACTGAACACGGGCAATGTGTTAGACCGTTGGTACCCAGAGCAACTGTAACATCCTAAAAGCAAGCACTACCCCCAGTCACATCCTGTTAAACAGGATCTACTAAGGATTCTCAGATTCTGCTTATGGAACTGGAAAATTATATGTCAGAACTAAACACCAAGAAAATGTGATTTTCTTGTTCATGAAACATACTGACCTCAAAGGTCAAGGTGAAGCCCAGCAGAATCAGGAAAGATTCACATGGGACCATCTATTCTTCACTCAACATGAAATGACTGTTTTCTTGGTCTTACAAGTATATCTGAGTTTACTAACCCAACAACATGCGTACAGAGACAGAGGAGGAAAAAAAAGGGAGATGGAAAGATAGAAACATAGATGGAAGAAAAAGTTCAAGAGAACATGTAAAATCATGCCTTCTAAAGAACAGAGACTGATCTCATTAGCATGAATAAACTAACTAATATCTTAGTGACCAAAAACAGGTTAAAATTTCCTCCCCACACTAAGACCTAAAGGGGTGATTAGAGGTAAACTCAGGAGTAAGGAGAGGGCATTTTTCTTCTATTTGCCCCCATTAGCTCCTTAACCAACTGAACACGGTAAATGAATCTATATGATACAGCTGGACAACTACAGCCATTTCTTAGATACACAGTGTTCCTTTATTTTTCTGAGGACAGTGAAGCAGATGAACCACCCAGTGTCAAAGGGAAGCATGCAGTCACTTTAACCAAATATGTCGTGAACAGGTAGTGCAGGTTGTAAGCACACATTGCCTGACTGCATCATAGCTCAGGGAACCATGAGTAGTAAACTTAGGGAGAAAGAATGCACACAGACACCCAAAATACCTTTAAATATTTAATGCATTTTCACATGAAAGTAACACTGAGTATCTTCTGCAAGATGCCAGAGGGCCACATTGTGATTCAACGAATATATATATATATATAATTATGTGCTTGGGAAATAGTGCCAACCTGTCAGACACTACATGAGGTAGATGAGCTCAGCCATGCTGAAGGCAGGACTTCTCGCCTTACTGCATATTCTAATAAGGAAGATAAACTTATAAGCAAGTTATTACTTGCTACTGTGCTATAAAAACACAAGCCTGGTAGTGAAAAGATCCCTGGCATCTTAACAGGGTCAGGGAAGTCATCAAGAAGAAAAAGATATAGCCAACCATAAGATGAAAATCCTGCAGATGAGAAAGCAGGAAAGACCAAGGCTGGTAGAAGGAGCTTGGCTCAACCGCTACAGAGAGAAAGCCAGAGAGACAAAACAGGGATGAGAAAATTACAGGAAACAGACAGAAAGCCAGAGCTGCAGTTTGACCGGAGCCAGACTGTGGTAGGGAGGAGCTTTGACCCTGATTTTCATCCCAAGAACGTTGGATTGGCTCTGATTTGCTTCACACAGAGGCGTAAAATAATCAGACTGTGACATAGGAAGAGAATAACAGAAGTCCAGCAGGAGGAACGGAGCCTATAAATAACTGTAAATGACTTTTGTGTCTAGACACAAAAGGTAAGGAGTGATGAAAGGCAGCAGAAGACAAACATGGCAGCCATCCACAAAAATAATTAATTCTGAAATTAACCGGGGTTTGGTGACACAGAGGCAACAGAGAGAACGGGGGAAGGCAATCAGCGGTAAATTGCAGGGCATGTGAAATGGGAGAAGGAACAGAGAGTTTTCTATGATAAAAGGAAAAGATTTTCATTCAGGTCTACCACTGAAGTATGATAAGGCAAGACTCAGCTCTGGGGAAGGACTGAACCATTGTCAAGCCAAAGAAGCAGGGAACACCAAGCTGGGGAAAGGCATCTGGCTTTATAGGCAGCAAAACGCTGGAAATAGTAGGAGCCCTAGCAGGGAATCAAAGTATCCCAAGGCATGTACCTACCAAGAATAAAATAAAAAGTGAACTTCGACGTGCTGGCTTCCAAGGCAAGGCTGATTGTAGATGGTGAGAGTAGGCATTATGACAACATCCCAGAGAATGCAGACAAAAGCAGCAGCTTCCTGCAATGCCATGGGAGCATCCTTTGCTCGAACCAGCCATGCTTTTCCCAGATCTCCCAGCCTTTGTAACTGTGATAAAATCAATTGTTATCATTTAAGCTCCCCAGTCTGTAGTGTTTCAATGTAGAAGCTTCAGCAGTTTAATACAAGTCATTTGTCCAGTTGTAATTCACTGAATCTTGTCTTTGGGGAAATAGTGTTAGTTGTTCTAAAAAGTCGACTGACCGCAGTTCAGAACAGACCACTCCAGACCACACGGTTCCAAGGGGGAGGAGGTTTATTCAGGAGATAGAGCAAAGGTGGGGAGAAGAAGGTAGAAGAAGAAGAGAGAAGAGAAGTAGAGGTAGAGGTAGGCCATGACCACGTGGAGAGAGAGGAAGGGGGGAGGGGACAGAGAGGCAAGAGGGTAAGAGATTAAGAGAGAGAGGAGGGGGGCAAGCAGCCCCTTTTATAGTGGGCCAGGCCTACCTGGCGGTTGCCAGGTAACTGTGGGGAGGAGCATACCTGGCTGTTGCCAGGTAACTGTAGAGGTGGAGTTTAGACAGAATACTAACAGGGATCCCTCTGGGTTTCAAATGTACAACTTAGAGAAATTTTCTTTTATTTTATGCATATGAGTACACTGTTGCTCTCTTCAGACACATAGTACATAAAAATGAGATTCTCGGTTAAAATCAGCATTTAAAAGAAAATCCTAAAGCAAAACAAAACAAAAAAACAAAAAACAAAAAAAAACAACAACAACAGCAACAACAAAAAACCCAAACCATTAGTTAACCATTAGTTAATTTTATTAATTTTGAGGATACTACCTGGAATACCTCCTTGGGAAATATGAAGTATTTCCCCTGCCTTTGATGCTGAAACTGATCTCTGGCATTGCTAGCTAATGAACCATGTGCAAAAGTAGAAGACAGGTCACTGTGCATCATGCTTCTTTAACGTTTGTCAGAGCCCAGCAGAACCCTGGTACTTGTTGCTGACCTATGACAGCCATGCAGCATGAATAAGAAGTAACTCTACTGATCTAAAATCACTGAGATTCAGAATTACCTGTTACTGTAACAAACTAGAATACACTGCTTCATACACTATTTTTTTCTAGGCCACAAAACTGCAAAACTGAGAAAGATACTAGACTTCGTATATGGGCATTCTTTGGGCATGATTTCCTTGTGTGGTTAAATGTCTAACTGTAACCCACTTTGCAAGCTGAATGTGAGGTTCCCAGATCACATTTTAAAACCAGAATACTCACTGTTGATGTTGGCTCCAGTGCCAGTTCAAGACCAGAACATCGCTACGTAAATATTTCTGTTTCCTACCCAGTGTAATTTTGGCTGCCAGGGTAGAGATAAACTAACTGCACAGAAACGTAGAGTGTTAGAAGCATCCACAACAAAGCTTAAAACGACGAGCTAGATTAGAAACCATAGGATTTTCTAATCCTACAACTTCAAAAATTGTGAGCTCTACCTCTGAAGAATCCAGTCATGCCACAAAGTGCTGCAAAAAAAGCCCCAAACACCTTCACTCTTTTATCTTCCCTAAGACTGCTTACAATTCTTGTGTAATTCCTGATAATTTGGAAGTTGCCCCTGAGTGGATCTGACTGCCCCAAACTACCCAGATATTGATGATGTTAGTACATCAGTGAGTCAGAAAGAATGAGAGAAAAGAAAGAAACTCAAAAAGGATGAGACCTTATTCAAAAAGCAGAGTGAATTTTCATGAATATATTTTCCTCTGGCACTAGAAAGGGGAAAGTCATGTTACCAGGGTGCTGCCAGACTGCTTGATTTCTTCCAAGCATCAGTCAGTAGATGATAGACTTAGGATGTAATCTAAGATTTTTCTCTTCCCTGAGAGAATTACCACTGCTTTTATATGACAGCAACTTCATGAGATATCCTGAATGATTGTTCCCATTTTGCAGACAGAACAACAGTTGCTGTCTAGAACGCAGCATCTGCCTTGGACTCACTGCCTGTACACTATCATGACTTAAACAATGCACAAAAGCAGAGTTTTCAGCAATATATAAAATTCAGAAATTTTATACAGTGTATCTTTGTGGCCAAAGAACCTCTAAGTCTGTATGATCTGGCTGGTATACAGAAATGACTTAGTACACTCCTTTCATCCCAAACAATGAAGATAAAGTTAGTTTGTAGAAGGAAGCACCCATGTTTGAAAGTGCTGTTTAACTGAGGAACAAAGAAAGTGATTAATCAGAGAAAGATTTGACAGAATGAATCAGAGATAGAATACACATAACTCTCCTAAGAACAGTATAAGAAAAAGAGATGACTTAAGAGGGGAGGGAGGGAGAGAGGGGGAGGGAGATAGAAAGAGGTTTTATAGAGAATTTGTGTACGTGAAGTCAAAACAAGCCAGAGAAGGAGCCAGAAGATTAGAACAAATTGCTAGAGTTAGTTTGAGAGCAATAAGAGCAATTCAGTGAGAAGCTGAAAGAAGCCAGATGGAAACAGCCAGTTTGGAGAGGAGTTTAAAACAGAACAGCTGAGTTGAACCAGCCAGCCAGAGTTCAGAAAGAACTAGAAAGGGTGAACTTATTCAGTAGTAAGTCCCAGTGAAACTGAAACATTCTAAGACTTGGTTAGCAGATGGATGCTTTAAGATGTACAAAGATTAGAAATGTCCAGACCTATCCCTAGGGATAGTTAGCTAGACACACTCTAGACTTAGCCCAAGCCATGTATTCATACAGCTTGGGTATAGCTCTCATTTCACTTCATCTGAAGAAATAAAAGTGACATTTACATTTACAGAATTCTGCAGATCTGTGTGGTGGTGATGCTGGTGGTGGGAGATACTAGTAGATATCAGAATTTTATGGAAACCTGCCAAAAGTCCTATTTTTTATGTCACTAGGAAAGGAATTATACAGTTTAAAAAAGAACAGAGAATACTTATTAAGATATTTTATACTTTTCCCTGGGAATAAGCAGGGTACTCTAGCCATGGAAAAAGGTAAGCTAACTGAAAATCTTCATCTCTCCCTCTGAGCCTCCAAATTCAGTCCCCATGTCATCCTACCTCTATAGCAGGCTGTAGCCTACAGTTCCTCTCTGCCCCTATCTCAAGTCAATCATATAGATCTTCCCTTCCAAACTCCCTTTCCTAAACTTTTCTCTCAGTCTCCAATCCCAGCAAGCATTTCCTGGCAATCTGTGGGTCACTCCTGTCAGGAAATAGGCAAGCTAACTAGAGACATTTCCCTCTCCCTCAGTACCTCCAAAAGCAATTCTCTACTCTTATCCCTAGCTCTGTAGAGGATCACCTGCTAAAGCCTCCATTCCCAGTGGATCACAAGGATCAACCCCTCCAAACTTCCTTCCCATCACTCACTACTTTACCCCAATTCCCAGCTAAAACAGGCATTTCCTGGAAACCCACAGGCCAGTTTCGTCAACAAAGAAGGTAGGCTAACCTCTCTCTCCAGTCTTCCAAGTCCAATTCTCCAGCCTCATCCCCAGCTCTGTAGTACCAACTTCTGCCTCTCCTCACTTTCTGTCCCCATTCCCAGGAGACTAAGCAGATGCTGGTGGAACACACAGCTCTTCTCCCTGCTGTAGACTCCTTCATCATCACCCCCAGCCCATTCCACTTCCTAAAACCCAGAAACACATTTTGCCTGGAACCCACAGTAGCCACATTTATCTGGATTCAAGAATTTCCTACAAGGTAACGCATAGTCATTATACTCTAAGAACAAAAAATGGCAACAGAAACCAACAAACAAAACTCACACCCAATAAAGATAAGACCAGATATCAGAACCTAAACTTACCGTCTTTACAACATAGATGTTTAGATGCTAGTCTGAAAACACAACCAAAAACAGAAAAAAACACTATGTCTCCACTAGAGCCCAGCAACCCTACCACAGCAGGCCCTGAGTATTCCAACATAACTGAAGCACAAAGAAAAGACCTTAAAACAGCTCTTAGATTATAACAGTGCCTTTAAGAGGAAATGAATGAATCCCTTAAAGAAGTATTTGAGAACACAAAGAGTAGAAGAAAAATAACAAAGCAGTTCAAGACCTGAAAGTAGAAATAGAGTCAATAAAGAAAGTCCAAATGGAAACGTGGAAATGAAAAATTTAGGAACTCAAACAGGAACCTCAGAGGCAAACCTCACCAACAGAACATAATATCTGGAAGAGAGAGATTTCAGGCATTACAGACAAGATAGAAGAAATGTGTGTGTGTGTGTGTGTGTGTGTGTGTGTGTGTGTGTGTGTGTCAAAGAAAATGTTAAATCTAAAAAAAAAAAATCCCGGCACAAAACATCCAGGAAATATGTGGCACTATGAAAAAATCAAATCTAAGAATAATAGAAGTAGAGAAAGAAGAAAATGACCAGGTCAAATGCACAAAAATTATTTTCAATAAAATTACACAATAAAAATTCCCTAACCTATAAAAACAAACAGACTGGACCAGAAATGAAAGTCCTCTTAGCACATAATAATCAAAACCTAAATTTACAGAACAAAGAAAAATAAAATCTAGAAGGGTAAAAGACCAAGTAACATATAAAGGAAGACCTACTAGGATAATATGCAGCCTCTCAATGGAGACTTTAAATGCCAGAAGGGCCTGAACAGATGTTCTATAGACTCTAACAGAACACAGATGCCAACACATACTACTATTCCCAGCAAAATTTTCTATCACAAACAATAATATTTCATGACAAAACCAGATTTAAACAATATCTATATGCAAATTTAGCCCTACAGAAGGTACAAAATGGGAAATTCCACTCTAAAGATGTTAGCCCACACTCAAAACCCCACAAGGAAAATAGCATACAAGACCAACAAATCTAAACAGTTGAAGCACATATATACATTCATGCATACACACATAAATACACATACATACATACAAATCACATAACAACAAAAATTTAAAAAATAAGTAACAGTAATCAACCGATACTGCTCACTGATATCTATCAATGTCAATAGTGACAAACCTCCAATAAAAAGATACAAGATAACAATGAATGTGCAAAGAGGATTCATCTTACTGCTGCATCCAAGAAGCATACCTTAATATCAAGAAAGACATCACCTCAAGGTAAAAGGATGGAAAATTATTCAAAGCAAATAGATCTAAGAAGGAGTTTGATGTAGCCATTTTAAGGTTTGACCAAATAGACCTCAAATAAAAAACTAACCAGAAGAGATAGGTAAGGACACTACATACTTATTTCAGGAAAATAAATGCAGCAAGAGGACAGGACATTGCAATTCATAACTTCTATTCTCCAAATACAAAGATAATTAAACTTGTAAATTAAATACCACTACATCTTAAGTTACATAATGACTCTGATACATTGATGGGGGGATACCAATGGCCCACTCTTACCAATAGATAGGTCATCCTTACAAACGCAGACAGAGAAATACTGTAGCTATCTTACATTATAAACCAAATGGACCTAACAGATACTTAAAGAGCATTCATTCAAACACAAAGGAATATAACTTTTTCTCAGCACCTCATGGAACTTTCCCTGAAATTAACCATATACTCAGACACAAATCAAGTCTCAACAGATACAAGAAAATTGAAATAACACCCTGTATCCTATCAGACCACCATGGACCAAAGTTGGGTCTCATCAACAGCAGAAACAACAGAAAACTTAAAACTCATGGAAACTGAGCAACCCACTACCAAATGAAAAATGGGTCAAGAAAGAAATCGAAGACTTTCTAGAATTGAATGAAAATGAATACACAGCATACCTCAAATCATACAAAAATGATGGTGGTTCTAAAAGGAAAGTTCATAGCACTATCTACCTACAATTTTTAAAATCAAATAAAATAAAATTGAAGAAATTTCATACACATCTGAAAACAAAACAAACAAAAACAAAGCCCAACACCACACATGAAAATTCCTGAACAAGAATAATAAATCACATAAAAATCAAATTTCTTGAGATCTTTATAAATTTTAGATATTAGCCCTCTGTCAGATGTAGGGCCGGTGAAGATCCTTTCCCAATCTGTAGGCTGCTACTTTGTCCTATTGACATTGTCCTTTGCCTTACAGAAGCTTTGAGGTTTACTTTGATTGGCTCTTCCTAATATTTTCTGCTCATAAATACTTGCCAAATTTAAATTAACCAAGGCAAATTAATGAGGAGTTAGACTAATCAGTGGAGGAGCAGGCTACTTTATGATCAAAGAGAGAGAAGAGATCCACATTACCTGATTCTGTTCCCTCAGAAAGACAGTGATATGCATGACATCATACCTTACCCCAGGCAATATATCAGAGGATTGTCAGCTAGCGCCTTGAAAATCCCTCTGTGCACATGTGAGTGCACACACACACACACACACACACACACACACACACCAGAAGATTTACTCTTATCACCTACCTACTCTGACGTTGACATTTTTAGGAATCATGGTCTCAGAGGTTTAAGAAAATATTAAAACATGTATCTTTCTTTAAGTTTATATTAGTATGCTTAGAGACTAGTGACAAGCAAATCAGCTCTGTTAATGGCTCCCTGGGAGCCTTTGTTTGATCTGAACTGTTCTCTTAGACTGCTCAGGAATGATGAGTGCCTGCTTCTTCACATGCAGGAGAGTCAGGGAAGCCTATCACCCCCTCCCAAGACATAAGCTGGGTTCCTGTGGGGCCTCCAGAGAGCTAGCTGCCTGGAGAGAAAAACAACTTCACTTGCTTGAGAAAGGAATATAGCTGATTAAGATACACAACAGAGTAATCTGTGGCATTCGCAGCTTTAGCGAACAATATGACTAATATAATAGATTAAGAAATATTCTATTAATAGCTATTTCAGAATACCAAACTACTAAACCACTAACTTACTCTTTTAAATTGATTGATACAAATGTGCCAATTAGGACATACTAGGGGAAACACACAAAACATAGATGATCATGTGTGTGTATGAGTCAATTATAAGCCAAAAGCAGCACTGACCTTTCTGGTTTACTTATATTAATTTCAGATATTAGCAATTACAAGTTGTGCTTTCAAACTCCATAAAATGCAAAGCTACCATGAAATAGAATTAAGAAGGAGCTTAAGAAATTTATTAAACTGAACTGCAGTGGCAACATCATTTTTTTCAGCAAATACAGGAATATATGTCTATCCATACACTATTTATGATACCATTTGAGACTTACATAAAATATAAGTTGAAAGAATATGTTGCCTTCAATAATTTACAAAGGTAGAAAATAACAGCAAAGGGAACTGGAAACAAACCTTTCTTTTCTCATAGTATAATATACAGATATTACATCTACTGCTTCAAATACAGATTCTTAATTTGAGCCCCAACAAGTTTTGTACTGTGGGGAGATTAAAGGGTATCTGAGGAAAGACACATGAGAAGCTGCTTCTGGTGCAATATAATGTTGGAAAACACATTGATCAAATCGAGTTGTTTCCTAACTTAATAATTACATTTAAAAGGGAATAGAGATATTTGCCACAAATATTATTCCCAAAATTTTAGAGATGGCTCTGGCAATATATCTATGCCTCTTGAGGTCCTACTAAACATAGATGGTACTAAAGCATAATTGGTTTTTAAACTGTCAGATTAAAATTGCTCTTCCCTTTTGTATAGAACTGTTTTTTATTCATTTTACATCCAGCTCACTGGCCCCCAACACCCCTCTCAAAATCCTCCTTGCATCCCCCCTGGCCTTGTCCTTTGAGAGGGTGAAGCTCCCTCTGAGTATCCCTCAACCCTGATACATCAAGTCTCTGAGGGCTAGGTGCATCCTCTTCCACTGAGGCCAGACAAGGCAGTCCAGTTAGATGTACATATCCCACAGATAAGCCACAGCATTTGGGATTGCCCTCACTCTAGCTGTTGGGATCCACATGAAGGCCAAGCTGCACATCTGCTATGTGTAGCAGGAAGCCTGGGTTCAGCCCATGTATGTTCTTTGGTTTGCGGTTCAGTCTTTGAGAGCCCTAAGGGTCCAGATTAGTTGGCTCTGTTGGAGTTTCTGTGATTCCTATCCCCTTTGGGAGCTGAAATCCTTTCCCATATTCTTCCATTAGAGTCCCCAACCTCCATCCACTGTTTGGTTGTGGGTGTCTGCATCTGACTCGGCTGCTGGGTAGAACCTCTCAGAGGACAGCCATGCTAGACTCTTGTCTACAAACATAGCAGAGTATTATTAATAGGATCAGGGATCGGTGCTTGCCCATGGGATGGGTCTCAAGATGGTCCAGTTATTGGTTGGCCATTCCCTCAACTTCTACTCCATCCCACCTCCCTGCATTTCTTATAGACAGGATAAATTTGGGGTCAAAAGTTTTGTGTATAGGTTGGTGTCCCTATTGTTCCACAGGGGTACCTGCCTAGCTACAGGAAGTAGCCACTTAAGGTTCCATATTCCAAATGCTGTGAGTCACAGCTAAGGTCACACCCATTGATTCTTGTGTACCTTCCGAATCCCAGGTCTCTGTCACATCCTGGAGACGTCCCCTATTTCCTCACTCCAGTCAGCTGCAGATTTCCATTTATTCTCATGGCCATCTGGTCATCATTCCTGTCCCTCTCCACATCTGATCCTGAACCCCATCTTTCCCCTTCCCATACTCTCTCACCCAGTTACTCCTCTCTGTATGCCCTTTCATGACTTTTATTCCCTATTCTAAGTGAGATTCAATCATCCTCACTTGGGCCCTCCTTCTTGTTTAGCTTCTTTGGGTCTGTGGTGATATTCTCAAGTTCCATCCAGTTGCCTGCAAAAATCATGACGTCTTTATTTTTAATAGTTGAATAGGATTCCATTGTGTAGATGTAATTTTCTTTATCCATTCTTCAGCTGAGGGTCATCTAAGATGTTTCCAGTTTCTGGCTATTATAAATAAAGATGCTAACAACATTGTTGAGCAAGTATCATTGTGATATGGTGGAGCATCTTTGGGTATATGCCCAGGAGTGGTATAGCTGGGTCTTGAGGTAGAACTATTCCCAGTTTTCTGAGAAATTGCCAAATTGTTTTCCAAAGTAGGTGTACAAGTTTGCACTCCTACCAGCAATGGAGGATGTGCTCCTCCACATTCTCCCAGCATTAAAAATCTCTTGAGATTTTTAACCTTAGCCATTCTGATCAGTGTAAGGTCAGAGGTTTTTCGATTTGCATTTTCTTGATGACTAAGGACTGTGACCATTTCTTTAAGTACTTCTTGGCCATTTGAGATTCCTCTGTTGAGAATTCTCTGTTTAGCTCTTTACCCCGTTTTTAGTTGGATTATTTGTGTTGTTGGTGTCTAACTTCTTGAGTTCTTTATAAATTTTGAATATTAGTGCTTTGTCGGATGCAGAGTTGGTGAAGGTCCTTTCCTACTTTGTAAGTTGTAGTTTTGTCCTATTGACAGTGTCTGTTGCTGTATAGAAGCATTGCAGTTTTATGAGATACCATTAGTAAATTGTTAGAGGTTTCAAGATATCTATCCATGTTCTTCTAACGTTTAGAGCTTCTGTTGAGCAGGTGGGTCTGTATGGCTGAGAATCAGCAGGTCTGTATGGTCTAGGAGCCACAGGTCTGATGAAAGTGGATGGAGAGATGGAAGGAGAATGGGGGTCTGCCAAGGATAGCAGACTGAACAGCTTAGCGTACCTCGGTGGACTCAGTGAGCAGAGTAAATGAGTAGTGGAAGCGAAGCTCACTTGTATGGTTCAGGCTCCACAGGTTTGATGAAGGGGAGCAAAAAGATGGAGATAGAATGTAGGTTCAGAGAGGATGTCAGGCTGCTCAGGGCAGCTTGGGGTGTCCCAGAGGCTCAGCAAGTAGGGATGACAGGTCTGATAAAAGGAGGAGAACAGGTGGGGAAGAATGGTGGTCCAGAGGGAATAGCAGACTACTCAGGGCCTTGTATAGAACTTTTAGGTCATTTTAAAAAGTCATTTCTTACTGGCCAAACAAGGTTTCAGTAATTCAAATGAATGACCACAGAAATGTATCTACGTTCAATCTAAGTAGGAGTTCTGTAACATCCAATTTTCATTTAAAACTATGTGTGTTGAAAAGAAAATATTAAATCTTAAAATTAAGTAACATTTAGAAAGAGCCATCAATAGTATCTGAAGTCTAACAAAGATAACACTGTTAAAAAATACAAAACTAAAAGCTCAAAACTCAAACAAAACTAAATATAAAGCAATTAGGAAGTTAGCTGAGACCACTATAAATGAGAAAAGAAAGAAAGAAAGAAAGAGAAAGAAAGAGAAAAACTTTGCAAGATCCATTTTAAAATTTTTCCATGCAGTTTCACAGCAAGCCTGACATTACATTTACATGACAAATTAAAGTATCTAGTTAAATCATAATTTTAAATATGATACATGAACTTTTATGTGATGGAATTTCTAAACCCCTGTTGTTTGTGGGGAGGAGCGGTGGGGGGGAAGTAGGAGCCAGCAGCTCTAAATGGTATGTTCTCTTAAATGTATCCAATAAGGGGGCATAGGTTTTAGGAATAAATTGGTAGCAAACAGTATAAATGACACTGTGGTAAACTATCAACTTTATACACCATCTCCTGGCTTTACAGAGGACCCCAGGAGGACAGCAGTGAATGTTCCCTTGGAGCAATAGTATCATTGAAATAATCATATATATATATATATATATATATATATATATATATATATATATGCACAATGGAACTAAAAATCAACAACATAGTTCATCTGTGCATGTTTATTTCTAGCCTTCTAGAGACCTTAAGGGTCAATATGATTTACTAACATTCACTAAAGTTATTAAAATTGTTGTACTAAGTTGATGGAAAGGTGTTATTGCTTCTGTAACAAAAGCAGCTTTCATGCAACAGTTTACACATAATTCTTTATTGGGGTTATCTTCTATCTTCAGGTTCAGCTCTCAGAGTTCCACGGTTCATAAAGTTGATAGTCTGTGCTATATGCTGGCACTGTTTTTGCTTGCACAGTTCCCAGCATGTGGATAATGTTTTCCAGGACTTAAATTGGAAATATAGTAATTCTTTGCCCTCTCCTGGCTTTACAGAGGACCCCAGGAGGACAGCAGTGGATGTGCCCTCAGAGCAATAGCATCATGGAAACCACCTAGATTAAGAGATGTGAAAGATACCAGAATCTTCAAACTTTTCCAGATAACTCCAGGAAGGTAAAGAAATGTTGTTTTAAAAGGTGTTAAATGAGCTGCAAGCTTTTTTCTCTTGAAAATAGAACCATTACTCTAGGGAAAATGCTGTAGCAACCAGCAGAACTAGAGAAGAGAATAAAGATGAGCAAGGTACAGGCTAGCAACAGCTGTGTGTCTACATAGAGAGAAGACATAGAGCAGACACATGAGACATAGGATCATCAACATCAAATATAGTTCATTAGACTTGGTGTCAGGAAAGATAGAACATAACTGTCTTGCAAACCTGGAATTTAATTTATAAATTGCCCCTTGAGGAAAAAAATCCAAGTAAAAATGAATAAAAATAACTCAAAAATAGTTATGAAGAGAAACAAAGAGACTAACAGAACAAAACAAAGAGACTAACAGAAAGTTGGTCCAAAAAGCTTAGCTGGTTCAAATACTGTGATAAAGCATAACTATAACTGGTGAGCATCATGTATCTGGTACATCTTTTAATGTGGCTTTATTACTATAGCACATGTCATTTCACATGCCCTCATGCAAGGAATAAACCAGAAAACCATACAAATTTAAGAGGTGTGGTCTTTTCAGGGAAATAACAGAATGATGTGATTCTAATTCAAAACACAGCAATAAGCTGTTAAGAGTTCACTATATTTTTAAATAAATGAGCAGCTCAAAGTTTAATAGTATTCATGAGATTTACTTTGCAGTGTGGGACTGTGGTGTATTTTTCACTTTAGGTACATCTCACTGGTTTCATTCTATCTCAATGAATAACATTTCAGACAAAAAGAAATACCCATCATATTTCTATCACTAGAACTCAGTATACAAATATCAGCACATATAACTTGTAATTATTAAGCAATTTCAATTTTAATCTAGATTGTAGTTATTTTTTTTCTTTGGGTAAACACAGAAAGTTGTGATGAAATTCAGATTAAGTCAACCCTTATTCTCTGCTATTGGCTATACACTGTCATGAATGCTTCCACAGTAATGAAAAACAATGGAGTTTTTAATATGTCACCATAATAAAAGGCCAAGGGAAATACAACTATGTAGGTAGAAGAAGTTAAGAACATAAGAGTATCAAGAATTTTCCATGACACAAAATGGAGAATAAAAGAAAATATCCCTATATCAGGAAAAATATTAAGAAAAAATATGGACAATTTAAAATGAATCTAGGAGTTAAAAGAAATGGTTCTGTGGAGTCTTGATGTCCTAGAGAAGGGGGATGCTAGAGAAGTGAGGCAGGAGAGGGTGGGTAGGTGAGGGAGCACCCTCTTAGATGCAAAGTGGAGGGAAAAGGGGTGTCGCATGCTCATAGAGGGGAGAGCGGGAAGAGGGATAACATTTGAAATGTAAACAAATAAAATGACTAATAAAATTTTTAAAAGTACATAAAATTAGAATTTTCATACTTCTCTAGGGAGTCAAACTAATGCAATATTGAAAACAGATCTGCCTGAAATGAAACAATAGCACAAAAGGAAAGGAAGGAGGAAGAGAAGGAAGGAGAAGAAAAAGGAGAAGGAGGAGGAGAAGGAGAAGGAGGAGGAGAAGGAGAAGGGGGAGGAGAAGGAGAAGGAGGAGGAGAAGGAGAGAAGGAGGAGGAGGAGGAGGAGAGAAGGAGGAGAAGGAGGAGGAGGAGAGAAGGAAGAGAAGGAGGAGGAGAGGAGGAGGAGAGAAGGAGGAGGAGGAAGAGGAGGAGGAGGAAGAGGAGGAGGAGGAAGAGGAGGAGGAAGAGGAGGAGGAAGGGAATCTCCTTCACATATATACACACACAAACATGTATGCACATGGACACACACACAAACTAGTACTGAGCAAATGAAAATATCACCTTTAGTTACATTTCATAATGAATAGAAATGTTTGCTCACTAAAGAGCACACAGAAGATGAACCCTATGTTAGGGAACAGTGCAGTGCACATGTCTGTGTGGGTGTGGTACAGTGATAGGAAGGCAGGGTGCTCAATGAGAACAGTAAAAGTCTGATGCAAAGGCAACATAAAGGATGCTCACAATTCATGAGAACATAGGAAGAATAATTTTTTAAGGCACATGAATGAGATGGTAAGCTAAGCAAAGTAAACAGAACTAAAAGGAATCCTGAATGGAATTTTAATATGGAAATGAACAAGGAGAGCACAAAACGCAAGATGAAAATATGTACGAATAGAAAATAACTAAAGAAGGCTAGGGAGATGAGTCAGAGGTTGAAAGCACTGCTTGCTCTTCCACAGGTCCTGAGTTCAATTCCCCAGCACCTAATTGACATATCACAACCATCTATAAATACAGTCCCATGAGATCTGATGCTCTCTCCTAGTATGCAGACACACATGTGACAAAACATTCAAATAAATAAATAATGGAATCTTTAGAACTTTGCAGAATTTTTTTTTAAAAAATTAATAGAAGAGAGTGCTTAAGAATATAGTTCTCAAGGAAATTTCCCAAAAGATAAATGAATTGAAAGTTATTAAATATAAATATACAAGATCTAACCAAAAGAAAAACTGGCTTAGCATAAATAACACAAAGATATTTCTTAACAACATGACTGGATGCCCAAGAAGAGAACTATTATGTGGGGGAAAAAATGCCATACACAGAAAACAAGACACCTACCAAAAAAAAAAAAAAAAAAAAAACACACAAAGCAAATAAGAAATATGATTTATATTAGAATTCTTCCTAAGAACACTGAAAGAAGTGGGTAATTCTCTGTAAATATTCAGAGGAGTATCTCATTCATTTATATTCCTACACAAGGAAGTTTCCAAGTTCAATAAAAAGACACAAGCATTTGCAAACTGACTCTTAAAACTACAGCTAGAGAGAAAATAAGCTTCCGCCAACAAAATGATAAATGGAAAATCCACGTAAATATATATATATATATGCATCCCTGGGTCTATTTAAGAGTCAGACTCAGATCAGAACCAATGTAAGAACAACAGTGAGAGAAGAATATGGTGATGAGATCTGACGCTGGGCATGTCTGTCAGGGAGATGGGTAGTAGAAGGCCTTTTAAGCTGACTCAAACGCATCTTAGATGACAAATCGTGTAGTAGTGTTTGCGCATGTTGGATGTTATAAGGAGGAGCACCGTAAAAGGGAGAACTGAACAGAGCTGGAAGAATTCCAGTCTTCCTTTTTCAGGAAGAATGCTATAATGTATGAGCCCAAATGCAAAAGCAGAAGATAGTCACTTCAAATAAAAATGCAAATGAGACAAACTCATTTATTAAAATAGACTCCCAGATCAGTCTAGAAAGCAAGTCTTACTTAAACACTATATGCAGGAAAGATACCGAAAATAAAGTAATTCAGAAATACTTTAAAGAGTCAAAACTAATAAGTAAATCCACTAACTGGCTGTAGACAACCATAAATGCACAAAGAGAGGGACATAGAGACAGACTGAGACAGAGCAGATACATCACAAAATATCAAGTCAAGAAAATAACTGAAACACATACAAAATAGGACTAATTATACAGAATACTGTCAGACACAAGACTCTAATCACTTACGTTCAGTAAATGAATTTGAAAAAGATAAAATATCTGATTTCCTGGAAAGAAAGAGAATCTGTCAGAGTTTATTATACATCAAAAGCATTTCTAGGTCTCAACATACAGTCTGTTAGAGCAAGCAATAGGGCCCCTAAGGAAAACCTGGCTGGGAAAACAGACTGCTTAGCTTTGGTGGAGCCTGTCATTTCATTTAAATGGGGTCATGAGCTGGACAACAGACCACTTCTCAAAAAGTGGATTCACCTTAAACTATGCTAGAAACACAAGCAAACTAGTATTTAGTGAGATGCTATACCTTTCTCTCCTAAAATCCTCATTTGTAGCACAGTAGGTTATACGTCACATTCAGCTTTCTAGATAAGTCAGCCTGCTTTCCTGACTTATTCAAAAATAATTTTCATACTGTACATATATAATAGTAAAACAAAATATAATATATAACTAAGAAAAATATGTAAGAAAACAACAGTATGATATATCAACTCTCTTCAGGTTACTCTATAAATTTAACACAACTTTTAAAAATCTAGAACTATTTCTTTTACAATAAGCAAACTAAAAGAAAAAACGTTAAGTAAAACTTTCCACTGAAAATTCTTTAAGATAACAACATTATAAAAATAACCTATGCCTGGAGGTGGAGAGATGGCTCAGGGTTAAAAGCACTGACTGCTCTTCCAGAGGACCTGAGTTTAATTCTCAGCACCCACATGGCAGCTCACAACTGTCTGTAACCACAGTTCCAGAGGCTCCAACACCACCAGACAGATGTATATGAAGGCCGAACACCAATGCACAGGAAACAAAAATAAAATATTGTTTAAAAATCTCTAGTTCTATTACAGACTGAAACACTGAAACACTGTCATCTTATGAATACACAGACAACTCCATGGATTAGAACAGAATTTAATTTTAATTTAATTTTAACAATTAGAGCTTTTTTAAAGATTTGTTTGAAATGTTTGATATTTCAGATCAGTAAGAAAAAAGCAGATTATTTAACCAATTGTATAATGATGTACTTCTAAGTATATGGGGAAACTAAATTGGATTCACATTTTATACATGACATAAGAACAAGTACAGATGATCAAAATCTGTTAAAAGTTAAAACGTATTTAAAAAACTTCCAACATAGTAGAGAATGTATTTTTAACATACCAAAATTGAGAAACAATTGTTCAATATAAATTAGATCCAGATGCCATAAAATAAAATAAAAATAATAAATATTTTGAAAACAAGGGCATAAAGTCCATGCTAAATAATCAAATGGCAATATTTGAATATTTGGCTAACATCTAAAATTTCTATCATAGGAAAAAGCTGTTTTTCTACCCTCAAAGAGAATTCTTTAAATTGATTAGAAGAAAACTAAGCACTCTGTAAGTAAAAATAGGCAAATACTCAATTCAGAAAAAAAAAAAAGAAAGTACAAATAAGTCTTAAAATGTGCTAATCTCTCCAATAAAAGAAAAAAAAACCAAAAACTGTAATGAATAATATCCGGTACCATATCTGGGAGAGTAGACAAGGGATACCTGAGACATCTGGTCATATCAGAAAGCAATAAAACTATTAAGAACTAAATGGGCCATATCAGAGAGACACAGGAACCAACAGGAATGGGATATGATGGGCAATATGTGGCTATTTGAGCTTCAAAAAAGGTATGAATGCAAATTATGACCAAATAGATAGTACATGAACTCAAGGGATCATCTGGACAGCCCCATCCAAAAGTAAGGAATAAAATACTTAAGCAAAACCAAGAATACCACTATAACTGGGTCTCTAAATCCTCACTGTCAAAATAGGCACATGAGGATAAGTAATTATCCTACCTTTCTGACATCAGGGAAATCAATTATTTCTAATTAGAATCTTTTACTGAAAAGATCTAGCTAATAAGTACGGAACAAAAGGTAGAGAGTTTAAAAACACTGTTCTTCAGTTCTTCTTAAAACTCTTCATTCAAGCAACATGCACCCAGACAAAACCATCTGTTGAAAGTTAAATGAAGACCTTTACATCAGAGGGAAGCACTGTGACTCTGCCCATCCCCAGCCTTACACCAAAGACAGAACTGGTTCTGTGCCCCCTGCTTTGATACAATAAGAAGTATAGAGTGGTATCTGTTAACACGCCAAGCTTCCTTCTAATCCAATTCCAGGTGCTGTTTGTCTACCGAGGATAGATGGACAGGCCAAGGAAGCAAACAGATAAATCCAGACTCCGAGCTTCTTTCTCTAAGACAGCCAGTCTGGTTTTTATTAGTCAGCATCAAGAAGTCAAAAGAACAGGAGACTTCTCTGTTTTGAAAAATGGGTAAAGATCCAGAAACAAAACCAGGGTGTATTCTGATTCAAATAAGCTATTGGCAAGCAAGATGTTTTCTATCTCACTGATGCATTTTTCTAGAATATTTTATTACACAAACTGGAACAATAATTGTTCAGACAACGTATGACAATGGCAAAGGGACTAGATGATGAAATGTCCACAGGTTTGGGGTTGCTTATGGAAAAGTGCAATGGAATCCTGTCAGCTATTTGATAGATGTTTCACTAGTGAAAAGGGAGGGGAACTAGAGAAGTGTCCTCCCTGAATGATGCTGGTAGAATGTGATATTCTTGACAGTGCCTAGGAAGCTTCCTTCCTTCCCTTCTTGCGAGTTTCGGTTGGTGTCTACCAGGGGGGAATACAAACTAATATAAGGAAGTTACCTTCCCAATGTTGGTTAAAAGAATAATTAATAAATCCTATATGGGTACATGTCAATTATTACCAAAACTTAAAATGTACATGTCTACCGCTTAAATCTGTAGATATCTGTTCTACAGAAACATCCTCATACATAAACCTGGAATTTATTGAAGCATTGTTTGTAGCAGGTGAGGAAATCTATAAGAGCCATAAAGTCTATAAATATAGACTAATCAAAGTGTCATGTGGGTTTATCTAGAGTATACAAGAGCAGTCTTTGAGAAGAAAAGTAATTTAGAATGAAATATGAGACAGGAATTCAGGACTTTCTGTAATAATACAGATAGTTCTTAAGTCTTTAAAATCACATGAATGCAACCTCAACAGATAGAGCAGGGTAGAGGACCACAGTTCAGAAAGCTGGACCTACATCTGCTCTGGTAGACAATTCTTTGTTGTGTCTGTCTTGCACACTGTAGGGTACTCACAGCATTTTTCAACTCCTCAAGCTAGAATGATGGAAATTATCTCCAGTCTTTAGCAGGTGACCTCCTGGAAGCACAATGATCAGATTGGCTCTAACGAGATTTCAGTATCAACCAGGCAGAAAACACAGCAGCTTATTTTTCTTCAAGAAATCTGGAAATTAGAAAATAACAGCTAAATGAAAAATCTTACTACCAGACAAAAGGAGATTTGGCTGTAAGTAAAGGAAAAATTCTTCATGCAAGGCATTAGAGATATAAACCAGTCATGATATAAACTTGGCTTCCCACGCAGGTTCATTGTACAAGGTCCAAAGAAGGAAAGGATATGGTAACATTTCTGTTTAAAGCCTACATGATCGGGAAATGACAACTGACAGGTATAAATACACTCATAAAGAAAGTAGCAAGTACCAATGACAACAGTCAAGAAACCATGAAGCTTGCTAATGTGTGTCTGTCTGTCTGTCTGTCTGTCTGTCTGTCTGTCTGTCTGTTTGTCTGTGTGCAAGTTATTAAGAACAGACTGCAAAATAAATCTATTCAGTATATTTTTAAATGATACATTTGTAACATTAGTAAGAAATAGTTATTTTAAGATATCAGATTAAAATACAACTAAATAAAATATCTAGAAATTAAACATTTAATTGAAATCAGAAATTCCAGTAGACTAGAATACAGCAGTAGCTTCAATTCAATAAACAGTCATTAAACTAAAATCTCAGCATACAAAGTGAACACAGGGAAACTGAGTTAGATCACATTATATACAGCAAAAGAATAAGCCATTTAGAATAGAATTAGATTGTTAAATATATCTCCATCAGAAAATGATAAGGAAAATTATGGAAATAAAAGAAGTGTAGAGATTAATTACTGAAACTTTACCAAAATTCTTAATTTTTTAAACTAAAAACTACCCAACTCTCATATCAACAAAAAACAATAAGCTTTTCCTTCTTTTTTTGTATTGGAAAAAATTTTCATACGATATACTCTGATCAGAGTTTCACCTCTTTCAACTCCTTCCAAAACTTCCCCTGCCTCCCTAGTCACACAAATCTCTCCCATTTCTTTCTCTCTATCATTATGGAATATATAAATAAACAAACAAAAAATGGAATTTTTTAAATGGGGGTGAGGCCTCATAAACATAAACAGACACACAGACATAGACAGACAGGTTCTCTCTCTAGCGCGCTCTCCATAAAAGCATAAAATTAGAAACTATAATATGCAAGCAAAAGACCATTAGACAAAAAAAAAAAAAATACCCAACTAATACAGTATGAGACAAAATGTCTAACAAAATACAACTGGGTTTGTTTTTTCCTTGACCATCTATTGTTAGGCCTACCTTTAGTTGTGGTTAATATACTCAGTAATAAATCTTTGGAGAAAATTAAGTTTTATATTTATTGCCAGTAGATGTCAATTTATAGGTAACATCTTGATTAGAGGTGAGAGCCCTTGTTCACTTTCCCCTCTCAGTACTGAGGACCCATCTAGCTTGAACCTGTGCAGACCTTGTCACACAGTTCCTGCTGTCACATTCTCTGTGAATTCATATGAACATCAGTCTGAAAAGACTGTTTCCTTGCAGTCATTCGTTACCTCTGACTCTTACAATCTTTATGTATGATTGTAGAGGCCTGAGCCCTGAGGTGAGGTTTTGATGAACACATCTCATTTAGGACTGGGTGTTCCAAAAATCTCTTACTCTCTGCACATTGTCCAGCTGTGGGTCTCTGTATTAGTTCCCATCAAAGGCAGGAGCAAGCTTATCTCATGATGACTGATTAAGGCCATCTATGGGCATAAAAAAATTATCATTAGCAGTCATTTAATTCCTATTTTTCCCCTAGCAAAACAATAGTAGTTAGTTTTCTCCTGGGTCCATGGCCTATCTGGTCTTAAATTCTTGGCAATTTGAACAGTGTCACACATGGGTTACATCTCATGGGGTGGGCCTTCAATCTAATCAAAGAGTATTTGGTTACTCCTACAATGTTCAGGCCACTATTTTACTAGTGTATTATGCAGACAGATCTTCCTTTAAATCCAAGGGTTTGTAGCTAGTTACTTTTCTTTTCTGGTAGTGTACAGAGCACAAACCACAATAAGGTTAAAGTATATCCAATGCTATGAGGCATCGTTGGTTGGAGAGATACCTCTGTGGTTTCTCGTCTGGGACTGACAATGATCCCATAGACTATCTGATTTAAAAAAACCGCAATGTCAGGTTTAAGAAAGCCCTCTTTTGAGTTTTTTGGTGCTGATTGTTATAACTCCATTTGCTAATTTCTATTTCATTTTCCCGAAACCAGACATTTTTCCTTGTACATCTTTTCAGAAAGGAAAAAAAAAACCAATTCTTTATCCTTCTACTTAAAGTATCAGTAACTGCTAATACATTTTAAAATATTTGATTTAATTTCTTAGAGAAAAATCTTCTAAAAAAAAAAAAAAGGTCAGATATAGCAAGAGATATTTTTGTTATGAAGGCTAGCAATATTGTCAAGTCCTTCCTCCAACGAATGACTGTAAGATCATACATACCTCAGAGTCTAGCAAGAGATGAATTAAGAACCTAGCAGAAATATTTAACTCTAAACACAGGCTCATTTGCCCGCACAAGCTGTGTATCACCCCCCTGATGTTTCACATAGTCCCACAAATGTCCAACAGTACAAAGGAACGAAATGAGAGGAACACTTAGCGTGAACTAGAGTTCATATAGAAACCTTATCACTTCAAAATGTTCATCACAAACAACAGAGAAGAAAAAACTCAAAGTCGGTCATCATAAAGCTCTCTGGGAGTTTTTACATCAATGGTATGATCAACCATATGTCTCTTCTGAAGCAACTAACAGCACGGCTCAACTTCCAGTCTGGAATTTTCCGTATTTCAAATGTGCAGCGTTAAGAATGAAAGAAGTGTCACTAAACTTATATTATCCATCTTAGTCACACATTTAAAAAAAAAGAGATTTTTTTGGCAAGTCCTGATACAACTGTGTAGGAGGGAGATTAATGGAGAGCAAATTGGGGAGTAATTAATCACCCTGCATAAGAAAGTGAAGAGAAGAAACAGAGATGCGGGGTTTGACAGGGAAATTCTAAGCTCTTTGTACTTGGCACTAGTCAAAAAAAGGGAGGCATAATAGGTCTGAGAAGTTCATGAATATGCTCCAGTTAATCTGTATGTGCACTGAAATGCTTTTTAGTTTGGTTCATTTAAATCTGAAATTCCCTTCCCCATTGATGTCAGCTAGTTAGCCAAGATGGTGCATTACTGTTATGATCACTGCAGCGCACATAATTTAGATTTATCTCTTTGGGGACTCGACTCCACCCCCTGCTAGCTAATATGCTCACCATGTTTAATGATGCAAAAAATTTCCCTGAGTACAGGTTATTTATCTTTATCAGGGGCTGCGTTTGGCTGGCTGTCTGTTATCAGCCAGAATATTTGTTCCTAAGTGATTGGTTCTCATACATATTTCAGGATGGTCCTGAGGACCATATTATCAGTTAGATTTGCAGGAGAAGTGTCTCGGTTCTTCAGATATACCTTAGTAATACTGATTTATGAATTTGAAACAGCTGAAATTATTATTCAATTCATGAATCCTCAAATCACTATGCTGCATGTAAAATCAATTTAAAATCTGGGAAAGCACTTTCCTTTGGAGGAGTTTGGGAGATATGCAGCAAATAACTCGAAGTATAGGTATATGATGAAGAAAATCGTCACACATTGGCTTTCAGCGATCATGCTACTAGGCCATAACCAGAGAAGAAAACCTGAGAGATGAACAAGCAGGTCCCATCAGAACCGTCAGAAGCCAGGCCTGCCATTGCCAGTGAGACGGTGAAGAAAATTAAAGGTGTGTGTGGCCCTTGACAAAAAGGGGAAGTAATGTAGGCAACTGGGATTCTCCCTTCACCCAAGCCCAATGTTCACAGGACCAAGGAAGAGGTTAGTTTTGAGAATGCAACATTTTAAAGTATCAGTATATTATAGGAAAACAGAAAAGTGGAACGAGCAGAAGTGTAAGATAATTTTAGGAAGTCAACTGTGACGATAACTTTAGCCGACCTCTTCTCTCCCAGACTCTTCTAGTGCATTGCTGACCACCTAGTTTTCAAGCAAAGTAGCAACCTGATGCAAACCAGATGGTAAGGCAGAATGAGAATGGTGCCCCAGCTGGCAGGGCAGGAGGGTGACAGAGACCTCTGTTTACAGATATTCTAATGCTTGCCTCTACCTTCTTCACACACTGATTTCCTAAGTAACTCGGATAAACAACAGTGTCAGCGGTGACTCAAGGAAATTGCCTCAAGTTCAAGATGTCTTCAGAGGAAAGCAGGGCCGTCAAGTCCTTTGATACAGGCAGAGGTCTTTGCCAAGGTATAGCCTGCTCAGCCTCATGGTCCAAACAGGTACAAGTAGAAAAAACATGTGGAAATGTTAGTTTGAGCAAGAGTACCTATAAAAGTAAATCCATATAATTGGCCAAGCTACTTCTTCTAAAAACATTTAAGAAAACCTAAAGATCACTGAGGGTCTTAACAGATATTTCTAAAAAAAAAAAAAACCTAATTGAGCAAACACTATTAAGGAAAGCAGAATTAATACTCAAAATAAAAGCGAATATTCAATTAATAAAAATGTGTTTGGAGACACAAGTGTTGGCAGGAATTGCTTGCAGAATCAAGAACATATTTTATAAGGGAAACCTAGAAAAAGTTCTGGTGTTGAAAAATGTTACATTAAAAACAAAGATTTGGTAAACAAAATAAAAGGCAGAAAAATTATATCCGAAGACTGAAAAGCAAGCTATAGCAAAAGTTACAACACCTTCATACAAGACACCAGAAAGTAAACAGACACGAATGATTCGGTTTCAAAGGAAAAAAAAAATAAGGTTCCAGAAAACAGAAAAGTTAGTATTGTATTTAAAGTAGGAATGCCTCACAGAAAACAGTTTGTTAGTTTGTACCTCACTGGTATTAGTTTGTACCTCACTGGTGTTAGTTTGTACTTCACTGGTAGGCTCCACGCTTAGCTTGAGTGAAGCTATAGGTGTGGTTTTTTGCTCTCACACAAGCAGAACAAAATCAAGGAAAAGGAATATTTGGTGGGGGAGTTGATAAACTGCCCCTGCTACAGGAAAATGAAGACAATCTGAAGAGAGAAAAAAATATTTTAAAAATCTTCCTGGAAACCTAGTGACTTTAAAAACAAAAGATCAAAATGACTTCAGGCTTTTTCAAAGACAAACAAACAAAACAAACAGACAAATAAACAACAAAAAAAAATCCTTGAATACAAAATGGAAGGATTGGAATGTTTGAATTTGAAATTTTGAAATTACATTGCCCTTCTTTAAACTGAATAACATTATAGCGGTCTAATGTCTCAGGAACAGAAACACAAAACACTATTTAAAGAACTTCTTGAACATACTGAAGGAATTGTTCAGGGCTTCAGAGTGCTTGCCATTCTTCCAAGATTGCAATTCAATTCAACCTGTGGGTCACAACCCCTTAGACAGGCCAAATGACCCTTTCAGAGAGGTCAAATGACCCTTTTACAGGGGACACCAAAGACCAGTGAAAAACACAGATATTATTATGATTCATAGCAACAACAAAATTACAGTTATGAAGTAGCAATGAAATAATTTTATGGTTGTGGGTCACCACAACATGAGGAAATGTATTAAATGGGTCCTAGAAGGTTGAGAACCACTGCTATAGACAAAGATACCTGAAGCCTTGTTCTGAGCCTTTTCACATCACACATACACTTGAGCCTCAACATGAGTACACTCCTGTATGCACCTTACATACAATACACACACACACACACACACACACACACACACACACACATACACAGAGAGAAACAGAGAGAGACAAAGAAGAAGACTATTAAATTTTACTGAGGCATATTTACAATACAGTAGGAATTTGGATAACCTTTTTAATTTGAAAATAACTACATGCCCAAATATATGGCCAACATCACTTACAATGAAGAAACATCATCTTTAAATTAGAACAAGACAAAATTTTTCAAATCAATATTTTAAATTCTCTAGTATAAACAAGAAAAATTATTGTTTCCAGATGATTTGATTGTCAACATTGAAACTCTTTAAAAATCAATAATTTCTGGATAAAAATCAATTTGACACAACCCAGTAACTTTCCTGTATACCAACAAAAGCCAAGGAGAAAATTAGTCATTATGAATCACCTTGTAACCAAGAAAACAATATTCCCAAGACCTTGAAAGAAAACTTTAAAGCCCAAAAGATAGTATAACAAAAATCCTAAATAAGATATTATGCTTTTTAATGATAGAAAATTTCTGTCAAAGTTAATAAACTGAATTCTAATTATAGTCCTTAGGAAATCTTGGAGTAAACTAATAAACTATTAAGATTCACATAGAAAAATAAAAGCCCATGGAAATGGAAATCAATTCTTCAAAGGAAGCAAAAATAACAACCTAACAAAAGACCAAGGCACTCTTCAGAGCCCCAGAAATACATTGAAGATTATAACAATAAAATAATAAGCCATGCTCATATAAATGGAGAAGTTAAAGATATCATAAACCTAAAAAATAATCCCATCCAAGTGTGGCAAGCAACAGGATATACTGCAAATCAGGAGATGTAGTTTCTAGAAGTTTTAAGAAAAAAAAAAAAAAAGAATCCTGTCTCAATATAAAATACACGGTGACTTAATAAACCCAAAAAGGAAAATTCTAAAAAATAAAATACACAGAAAATTTCTAAAAGGAAAAGATTTGCTTTGTGAAGTTAAATAAGATCCCAAAAATATGAGGTTAAAACTCATGTTGCAAAATTTAGAATAATTCTTATTCTAAAACATTTATTCATTTTTATTTGTTGTATATGAGTGTCTTGCTTACATATATGTCTGTGAGCTACTTGTGTACCGTGCCCTTGGACACCAGCATGCTCCAGCACTAATGCCTATTCTTTACCGATACATTTCAAATATGAAGTAAGATATACTGAGATAATGCATTTGGCATTTCTTAAAAAAATTCAGAAATTTCTTCTGAAAATAACATAGAACTGGCATAAATTTAAATAAAGTGTACAGAAAGTTCAAAGATATTCAAATATCTAAAATGTACATAATAACTATTCACACTAATAATAAGAGATGTGAAATAAGAACAGTAATTAGGCTATGCCTGACATGAATTAGGACTAAACATTAGGAGAGCTCTGAAAGAACTAACTAGTCAACCCAGTGATTGCTGTTCAAATATGTTTTCAATGAGCGTCGAACTTTTAGAAAATGAGAAGTTTATAATAAGTACTGGAACTTATGCACACATGCCCAAAGAAGCAGACTGCACATTGCCAACTGAATGATAAAAATAGGTAATTGTCCCTGTGGTGATATAGTGGGGCATCTTTTGGGCATATGCCCAGGAGTGGTATTAGCTGGGTCTCTAGGTAGAACTAGTCCCAGTTTTCTGAGGGACCACCAAATTGATTTCCAAAGTGGTTGAACAAGTTTGCACTCCCACCAACAATGGAGGAGCATTCCTCTTGCTCAACATACCCACCAGCATGTGCTGTTTCTTGAGTTTCATATCTTAGTCATTCTGAGTGTAAGATAGACTCTTAGGGTTGTTTTGATTTGCATTTCCCTGATGACTAAGGACACTGAACATTTCTTTAAGTTCTTTTCAGCCACTCAAGATTCCTCTGTTGAAGACATTTTTTTTTCAGGTTCATTCTATGTGTATTTTGTGAAAATTAAATATCTTTTTTATTGGATATTTTATTTACATTTCAGATGTTATCACCTTAGCCTATTTCCCCCCACCCAGGAACCCCCTATCCTATCCCCCCTCTTCCTGCTTCTATAACGGTGTGCCCCCAAGCCCCCACTCCCACCTCCCCACTCTCAAATTCCCCTACACTGGGCATCCAGCCTTCATGGGACTAAGGATCTCCTCTCCCACCTATGCCTGACAAGGCCATCCTCCCTACATATACAGCTGGAGCCATGGGTCCCTCCCTATGTGCTCCCAGGCTGGTGGTTTAGACCCTGGGAGCTCTGTTTGGTTGGTATTATTGCTCTCCCCACAAGGCCACAAACTCTTTCAGCTCCTTCAATCTTCTCTCTAACTCCTCCATTGGAAACTCCATGATCAGTTCAATCGTGAGCATCAACCTCTGAATACGTCATACTCTGGAAGACCTCTAAAGAGACAGCTATATCAGACTCCTGTCAGCATGCACTTCCTGACATCCACATCAGCATCTACCTTTGGTGACTACACATGGGATGGATATCCAGGTGGAACAGTCTCCAGACAGACCCTCCTTCAGTTTCTGTCCCACACTTTGTATCCATATTTGTTACTCCTTCTATGAAGGACCGAAGCACTCACACTTGGTCTTCCTTCTTCATTAGCATCATGTGGTCTGTGAGTTGCATCTTGGGTATATGAGCTTCTGGGCTAATATCCAATTATCAGTGAGTGCATACCATGTGTGTTCTTTTGTGATTAGGTTACTCACTCAGGATGATATTTTCTAGTTCCATCCATTTGCCTAAGAATTTCTCAAATTCATTGTTTTTAATAGCTGAGTAATACTCCACTGTGTAAATGGACTACATTTTCTGTATTCATTCCTCTGTTGAAGGACATCTGGGTTCTTTCCAGCTTCTGGTTATTATAAATAAGACTGCTATGAACATAGTGGAGCATATGTCCTTGTTATACGTTGGAGCTCATACCTAAACCACAGACCCAACGAAGAAAGAAAACTTCAGATCCATCTCCCTTATGAATATCGATGCAAAAATACTCAATAAAATTCTAGAAAACTAAATCCAAGAACACATCAAAACAATCATCCATCATGATCAAGTAGGCTTTATTCCAGAAATGCAGGTATGGTTCAATATTCAGAAATCCATCAACGTAATCCACTATATAAACAAACTCAAAGAAAAAAAAACCACATGAATATCTCACTAGATGCTGAGAAAGCATTTGACAAAATTCAACATCCCTTCATGTTAAAAGTCCTGGGAAGAGCAGGAATTCAAGACCCATACTTAAACATAGTAAAAGCAATATACAGCAAGCCAGTAGCCAACATCAAACTAAATGGAGAGAAACTTGAAGCAATCCCACTAAGATCAGGGACTAGACAAGGCTGCCCATTCTCACCCTACCTATTCAATATAGTACTGGAAGTCCTAGCTAGAGCAATTAGACAACAAAAAAAGTCAAAGGGATACAAATAGGAAATGAAGAAGTCAAAATATCACTATTTGCAGTTGATATGATAGTATACTTAAGTGACCCCAAAACTTTCACCAGAGAACTCCTAAACCTGATAAACAACTTCAGCAAAGTGGCTGGTTATAAAATCAACTCAAACAAATCAGTAGCCTTCCTCTACTCAAAAGATAAACAAGTTGAGAAAGAAAGTAGGGAAATGACACCCTTTACAATAGTCACAAATAATATAAAATACCTTGGTGTGAATCTAACCAAGCAAGTAAAAGATCTGTATGACAAGAACTTCAAGTCTCTGAAGAAAGAAATCAAGAAAGATCTCAGAAGATGGAAAGATCTCTCATGCTCATGGATTGGTGGGATTAATATAGTAAAAAATGGTCATCTTGCCAAAAGCAATCTACAGATTCAATGCAGTCCCCATTAAAATCCCAACTCCATTCTTCACAGAGTTAGAAAGAGAAATTCTTAAATTCATTTGGAATAATAAAGAACCCTGGATAGTGAAAACTATTCTCAACAATAAAAGAACTTCTGGGGGAATCATCATCCCTGACCTCAAATTGTACTACAGAGCAATAGTGATAAAAACTGCATGGTATTGGTACAGAGACAGGCAGGAAGATTAGTGGAATAGAATTGAGGACCCAGAAATGAACCCACACACCTATGGTCACTTGATCAAAGGAGCTAAAACTGTCCAGTGGAAAAAGGATAGCATTTTCAACAAATGGTGCTTGTTCAACCGAAGGACAACATGTCTAAGAATGCAAATCGATCCATTCTTATCTCCTTGTACAAAGCTGAAGTTCAACTGGATAAAGGACTTTCACATAAAACCAGTACACTGAAACTAATAGAAGAGAAGGTAGGAAAGAACTTTGAATACTTGGACACAGGGGAAAAGTTCCTGAACAGAACAGCAATGGCTTATGCTCTAAGATCAAGAATTGACAAATGGGGCCTCATAAAATTGCAAAGTTTCTGTAAGGCAAAGGACTCTGTCAATAGGACAAAATGGCAACCAACAGATTGGGAAAAGATCTTTACCAATCCCACATCCAATAGAGAGCTAATATCCATAATATACAAAGAACTCTGTTGAGAATTTTTAAACTGAATTATTTGGTTTATCGGAGTCTCACTTCTTGAGTTCATTATATATTTTAGATATTAGCCCTCTATCAGATGTAAGATTGTTGAACTTTTCCCAATCTGTAGGTTGCCATTTTGTTCTAATGACAAGGTCCTTTGCATTACAGAAGCTTTTCAGTTTCATGAGGTCTCATTTATCAATTATTGATCTTAGAGCCTGAGCCATTGATGTTCTGATCAGGAAGTTGTCTTCTGTGCAAATGTATTCAATCTATTCGCTACTTTCTCTTTATTAGATTTACTGTATCTAGTTTTATCTTGAAGTCTTTGATTTACTAGGACTTGAGTTTTGTGTAGAGTGATAAAATATGTACCTATGTGCATTCTTCTACATGCTGATATCTAGTCATACTAGCACCATTTTTGAAGGTGCTTTCTTTTTTTCTATTGTATGGTTTTGCCTTCTTCATCAAAAATCAATAAATCATATGGATTGATTTCAGGGTCTTCAAATTTGTTCCATTGATCAACCTGTTTCTATGCCAATATCATGGCATTTTTATTACTATTGCTCTGTAGTACAGCTTGAGATCAAAGATGATGAGACACCCCCCCCCCCCAGTAGTTCTTTTAATGCACAGGATTGGTTTAGACATTTTGGGTTTTTTTTTTTATGTGAAGTTGAGAATTGTTCTTTCAAGGTCTGTAAAAAATTATGTGGGAATTAAATTACATTGAATCTGTAGATTCTTTTGTTGGCCATTTTCACTATGTTAATCCTACCAATTCATGAGCATGGGAGATCTTCGCATCTTCTAATATCTTCCATGTTTATAGTAGGTTTACTCTTAGTAGCCAGAAACTGACAACATCCTAGCTGTCCCTCAGTTGAAGAATGTGTAAAGAAACTGTAGTATATCTATACAATGGAATCCAATTTAGCTATTAAAAACAAACACATCATGAAATTTGGATGGAACTAGAAAATATCATTCTGAGTGAGGGAATGAGGCAACCCAGTCCCAAAAGGACATGCACAGTATGTATTCAGCTTTAAGTGGATATTGTCCATAAAGTGCAGGATAATCATGCTACAATCCATAGACCTAAAGAAATAGGGTAACAAGGAGTTCATAAGGGAGGATGTGCTAATCTCACTCAGAGGGGGACATTAAATAGTCATAGGAGGTATATGGAAAGAGGGAACTGGGTAGGAGCGAGAGTGAGAAGAAGAATAAGCATGGCCATCAGGTGCAGGGAGAGAAACTGAGGAGAGGGCTAGGAGTAAGAATGGAAATTTGTTGGGGACATCTCTGGGACTAGCTGGAGACCTGGAACAGGGGAGGATACTGGTAGTCTCTGGAAGTAACCCTAGCTGAAATTCTTACCCAAGGGGGATGTAGAGACTGAAGTGGCCACTTCCTCCAGCCAGATATGATTTCCAGAAAAGGGAGGAAACATTAAGCCTCTCACAAAACCTTCCATCCAAAATTGTCTTGCATAGAAGATATGCAGGGATAAAGATAGAGCAGAGACCAAGGGAACATCCCTAACAGTGACTTCCCTAACGTGAGACCCATCCCATGAAAGAAAGCCAACCCCCAGCACTATTAATGACATTCTGTTATAATTCCAGACAGAAACTGCATAACTGTCTCCTGAGTGACTTCATCTAACAGCAGATGGAGGCAGATGCAGAGACCCACAGCTGAACATAAGGTGGAGCTCAGTGGAAGAGTGAGGGATAGAACTGAGCAAGCTGGAGGGGTCAAGGACACCACAAGAAGACCTGCCTTGTCAACTAACCTGGGCTAATGGGAGTCTCCAAAGACTGGATCACAAACCAGGGAGTATGCAGGGCCTGGACCTAGGCCAGGTGTACATTTGTTGCAAATGTGAAGCTTAATCTTCATGTGGAACCCCTAACAAGTGAAGTGGGGGCTGTCTTGGTCTCTCTTCCTTGCACTGGATCTCTTCCCCCATCTGGACTGCCTGGTTGGGCCTCAGTGGGAGAGGATATGCCTAGTCTTGTTGGGACTAGATATCTCAGACTAGGGTGGTTCCCAAGGGGTTGGGGCAGTTCCCCCTTCTCTGAGGAGTAGGAAAGTGGGGAAGGGGAAGGAATTCATAAGGGTGGAACTGGAAGGAGAGGAGGGAAGGGATTGTAATTGGGATATACTGTGAATAAAAACATAAATTATTTAAAAAATCATTAGGCTAAGCATCGGACTAAGCCAGTGACTAGGAATGAATCAGCAAGGTGTTTGGTGGTGTAAATTTAGTGTTTTTACTGGGTTTGACATCATCAGAATGTTAAAACAAACACACACAACAACAAAAACACCTCTTTTGTTTGGAGGATTTTCTCAGCAAATAAGTCCCATTCTGACACTTTTACTCTGCAACCCTCTCAGCCAAGCCAAGGATTATCCTGCTAGTTACTGGCACCTGTGGAAGTCTGATTTAGAAGCGACATGGAGGAAAGGCTTTCTTTCAGAATCACTCCTGTAATGATGATAATGAACTGCAGAGACAGATGCAGACTACAGAGGGAACGTTGGCAGAGTTCCAAAAGGTAGCATCCCACACCCACAGCAGTGTACTAAGGCCCATGCAAATTGCTGTGACAAATAGTCCCCATTGAGCCATCCAGAACTGTAATTAGGATGCTAGTCCTTGCTGGGTAAGTATTTGCTATCCCCACTCCACTATCCAGCTCTCCTTGGACTCCTCCTTTTCCTCCCTGGCCCACCACCACAAGATGAGAATAGGACCAGCTGTCTGTCAGTCACAAAGAGCCTGTGCTAGAACTGACAGTTGTGACATTTGACCCTGCAATTGATGGCATCTTCCTTTTTACTGAAGACTGTTTAGCCCTAGTATCAAAGGTTCAAGAGCCCCGTGACTTCTTCCCCATAATCTCCATCTCTTCATGCTATTTTCTCTGATTAAAAAGGCCCATGATTTTTCATCCTTACTGGAGGGATCAGGTGGGGAGTGGAAGGAATGTAGGGAGAGAGTATTGTGAAAGATGACTGGAATTGGGGGACATTAAGGCCCTATGCAGAAACCTAGTGCAGTAGAAACTGCCTGGAATCTGTAAGAGCAACCCTAACAAAGTCTCCTAATAATGAGGGATACAGAAGCTCCAGGTAGTAGCACTGAGACACCAACCCAGCCACAAAACCTTCAACCTACCATCTGTCCTGCCTGCAAGGTGTGCTGGGGTAATAACGATGGTGCAGAACTTGTGGGAGCGGCTGACCAATGACTGGTCTAATTTGAGGCCCATGCCATCCAATGAGAGGAAGCCCATACCTGACACTAACTGGATAACCAAGAACCAGAGGCAGAACAGCCCAGAGACCTATGACAGAACCAAACACAACTGGCAAAAAATAAATAATTAAATAAAAATTAAAAAGTCAATGAAATTCTTTCTAATGATATTCTTTTATACTCATAGCCTCACCCAATTGTCATCAGAGAAGCTTCATCCAGCAACCAATGGGGGCAGATGCATAGACCCTCAGCCAGATACTACATGGAGCCAGGGAAAATCCTCAGAAGAGGGGGATGGAGGATTGTAGAACTCAGAGGGGTTAAGGACCATGAGAATACAGCCTACAGAATCAACTAAGCAGGGCTCAGAGGGACTCACAGCTGAAGAAACAAATACAGACCCTCTGCATATATGCTATAATCGCATAGCTTGGTGCTCTTGTGGGACTCCAAACAATGTAGTAGTGGGTGTCTCCGATGTTTTTGCCTATACTTTTCCTTTCTTATATCCTTGATATAAGAATTTGTGCCTAGCCTTATAGTTTGGTTGATATGCCTAAGAGGTCTGGTTTTTTTTGTTTTTGTTTTTTAAAGAAAATGGAGATAGAGTGGATCTTGGGGAGAGGGGAGCATGGTGGGGGCAACTAAGAGGAATGGACAGAAGAGAAACTGCAGTTGGGATGTAATTTATAGACAAGAATTTTTAAAAGCAAGTCCGTGATTTTTTATTAAGCACTTAGAAATGCAGAACGCAATTCAGTTCTGTGCAACATGCATTTTATCATTTAATTAATTATGCATGTGTGTTATTTTTTTCTTGAATGAAGGTATTTCAGTTATATCTTGGTATACACATTATGTTGAAATCCTCAAAGTCAAGGTTATATACTAATTTGTGTTGTAAATCTCACCAGCATAGCCTCTGTCTTTGGCTACGCAACCAACCGTCATACAGTGTGTTATTATCTTCACAACGTCCTTGCTCACAAACCTAACCCGTTTGGATTATTATCTGTGAAGAATCCTAGCTGAAACTTGGATGTACATCAGTTGCATTTGTCAAATGGTTTATACTACCATTTTTGTTTAATGCGATTTTTGTTCAAATTCCAACAAAAAAAACTTGAGTGAAACAATGTTCAGAATTAGTTGTGTTCCTCCTGAAGCCCCGAGACTACGGTGGGTGTGTAATTATGACTCAGTGTTCTATCTCTGTGGTGGAGGTGATGATACCTCTCATACTGTGGTGATGGAGCGCTTGCTGAGTGAGGAGCATGGGTAATATTACAGAGGACTATGAAGATACTGAGAAGCAGGAAGCAAAATGCCAAATGTTCATCAAAAGAGTAAATTTTAGCAAAAAGAAAGCCGGCAACTAGTTATTTCTCATAATTTCTATACTAGCACATCACTGAGAAAAAGGAAATGAAAATCCTCAAGCAGAGTTTGTTAATGAACATATTTTGATGGAGAGATGAAAAAAGACAAGAGTTTAGAGCTTAGATGATGTATAAGCAATTCATTGAGCCTTATATTCTCCAGAAAATATTTCAATTATTCAAAATGATTAGATATTAGCTATAGGACACAATATATCAAAAAAAAAAAAACTTTGGCTTTTGACCACAGGAGCTTTGTCCTCTTGAAATATAAGACATAATGTATCTTCCATAAGCTTATCCACTCCCTAGTACCAAGACGCCTAGATTATAGTCTATTCACTTCCTGAAGAGTATTAAAATGGAGGCCAGTTTATTTCCCTCTTTTAGTGATTGGTAATTACAAATGTTGTGCTATTAGACTAAAGATGCCTTCTCACCTCAAGGCTGAGTTGTAAACAGCAGAGCAAGGCCATTTTATGCACCACTCATTCTAGACAAATAACTAACATGCAAAATGGAAACATCAACATATCAGAGGCTTCAAAAAAATCAAGATTTCTGATAACACAAAAAAAGAAGCTAACATCAAAACACTTACCTAAGCACCAACAGTCGGAGGGAACGTCACTTCAAACAGGGCTCATTCCCCAGTGGCCACAGTTCACTGCATTGACTGTGTGCCCCACACACATCTTACTTTCACTGACAGTTACTTCTGGACATTGAGACATGTTTTTTTATATGTAATGAGCTTTACAAATTATTCTCCATGCCTAGAGGCATTTTAGGTTGCAGCTTCTATGAACAATTATAACTTAGTTTGTCTTGAAAGACCATTTTGGCATTGGTCTATGAGTGTCAAGCAGAAAAAGGCCAAGAAAGTCTAGTCTCTTCTCCATTGCATACCACCATTTTCTCCATATTTGAACACAGTAAGTGCTAAATACATGCTAAATAAACAAATAAATTTTAGTACAAAGATAATGTGTTCTTATTGCTTTATTTGAGATCTCATTCCTGACCAGGGTTACTAAAGTAAAACAATATTATCATAGCCTCTTTTTCAGGCAATATGTTACGACTGCATTTCTTCCTGCTCCCTAATAACTGTGCTGAAGTATTAATTTCTGTAAATGGAAATTTGACCTTACTTGGAGATAAAGTCTTTTCAAGAAATCATTAAAATGAATGACTAATCATGGCTGTAGAATGGCTAACATCCTTATAAAGGAAAAGATGGATTTAAAAACACACATTTGAGCAGAGAAGGAAGAAGCAGGGAGATCAAGGAGATGCCTCTATATGCCAAGAGTGTCTAAGATATCGACAACGCATCAGATGCCACAGCAGGGACAAGGAACAGTGTCTTCCTCACAGTCCTCAAGAGGATTCTTCCCACAGATCTGCTTTTGTGCCTGACAGTGCTGATTCACAAGTCAGGGTAAGCCTCCTACTAACAAGACATCGTCACTGTGAATCTTTTCACTCTACTCTGTGGTCTGGTAAATCAAAACGCTAAGAAACTCCTGAGTTCTGTATGCATTCTGTTTGTGTTCCGTGTTCATGTGCATGATGATGCTGTATCATAGAGATGATGAACTACAAAATGAGTCTGGCTCTGAGCATTGTGTCTACTGATGAAAACACACAATGCATACCACAGGGCTAAGGAGACTAGGTAATTTCAATAAAATCTTTCAAAAACTGTATTTAGAGATTTTTCTAAAATATTTATTAATTTTTCTGGCACTTAATGTGTAGATTAATTTTGGTCATTTATGCCTCCTTGAGTTATTTGTCAACAATCTAGAACTATTAGCATATGGCCTTTGCCAATAAATAAAATATTTGATGGCAAATTAGTTAAAACAATAAATATTTCTAGCCACTAATTAAATAATATTTTTGAATACTAAGCTAATTTCCTTCCCATTATCAATTTTATCAATTTGAAGACTGCTTACAATTTATTTTCTAGCTGATTATTACTTCTCAAATTACATAACTATGCTTCAATAGTTCTCTAAAATATCAACTACTACCATAAAACATCCTTCATTTGCAGATATCCAACAACACTGAAGATGTGATTAACGTTTATGTGTAAAGGCAGCACTGAGATTTTAAGTATCATTTTAGCATCAGGGTGTGAACAAATGCTGAACCATAATTACCAGGATCATTTTCATTAATCACAGGTATTACTTTACTGTTCACCCCAAGTATAACAATTCAAAGCTGAAAAGTGCTTTTTGCTATTTCAACTAATTACTGTACAAAGGTCAAGCATGGCTCAGTGGTTTATCACAGACAATGGAAATGATAAGGTTCTTCTTCCTATTTTATCTTCACTCAAGGAAAACAAACATTTATCAGCCAAATTTTTAAGTTACTAAATGAGGACTAGAAACAGTTCTGTTTTATGGTTTTCTTGCTTCTACAATTTGGTAGACTAAAAATCTGCATCTAAGCTTATTGGCACGTGCAAGAATAAAGATGTCATAAATGGATGCTGTAGTCAATTGCAAAATGCTAGTTTTTCAAATCAAGTTAAATGGTTCTAGGTGAAACCTAAGTGTTAGTTTCCCTGAATTTGACAAGTCTGGTATGACAAAAGGAAACTAAAAATCGGTATAAAATCTTGTACCTCTTAGTTATGTGAATGACATGTAAATTATAACTAAGCCTTGGATATCATGAATCTATTATTATATAGTCAAAATCTCAGGCATAGTCTTGCAGTCCTATGAGCAGGATAAGGATTCAGTGATTCAGTGAGCTAAAGACAAAATAATCATCGTCTCGAGGTGACTGCTGGATGCTTCGCTGGGAAACGGGCAACTTGGAGCATCAGTAGCAATGATTAACAGACTTGTGAGAGAGGATCTTGGAAGACAAGGATGTTCACGCTGGCTGCTGGCCTCTTCATCTTGAGAAAGCCATGCTGCATTCACAGAAAGGCAGACACATGCACAAAGTGATGACTTAGGCCACCAAAAAAATGTAGACACCTGCAGGCAAGCATAGGTGCTGAACTTAACGTAAGGTCCCTTTGAAGATCATTTTTTAAACATGGCTTCAACATTCTGAAAGTCATGATTGTGGAATGGTTGCTCTGATATCATGCTACCTGGGGCTGTCGAGAATCATCTGGAGTCTATCCACACTAGCAAATGAGAGCTCTCGTATAACACTTGCTTTGAAAGAAACTTTTATCTACTTGGGGCAAAATAATATACAGCAGCATTTTCAGAATGAGCAAAGGTGGAAAAATAAAAAGTTCAGCTAAAATGTTTAAACCATTGTGGGAATGGGCCCACTTCAATATGCTTTTCAATTCTGAGCACATTGGCAGTGCTCAAAACACATTACAGAAGCAATAACATGATAATGGAGTTGGGGATCCTGTAAAGGTTATATAGAATTCAATTTATAAATCAAAATGCCTAAAAATCAAAGTTGGGCCAATTGGCTAGAGGTATTGGATTTTTCACTGCATTGAATAAGACAAGTACCCCATAACCATGAAAATAAGCAGTAGCCAATGTGCCCTGGGCCTAATTTTAAACTACTTAGCGTCTCTTACTGATTTTCTTCACTTTAGAATTTTTCCTGAAATTTTTTATTAAAATTTGAGCTCAGAAGCTTGAAATTCTATACGTTTGATAAAAGTTAAATATTTTAATGTGACCACTGAGAAAAGGTGATAGTCTGGAGAGTTCAAGCCAATCAGTCACAAATAAATGTTCATCAAGTCCTATGATCCCATGTGATTGTTAATAATGGAATTAACCAAAATAAATAGTAAGTCAATGGAATATTCAACAGTTCACATATGTTAACTTATTTTAAAATTTTTAAACATTAATTTTGTACAAAGCTAGCATTGCCTTTAACAATGATAGTTCTAGGAGTTGCTGGGAACCAACTCTGGATACTGGGGCTGCTTGACAAAGGAAATGGTCTACAAAGAATATTTTAAATAAGGTTTTCTATTTCTTCCCATTATAAAATAGTTTCATGTATCAACAAAGAACAGAGAAAACATATAATAAATAATGAAATAGAAAATTCAAAAAAGCAAAAGCAAAAGAAAGCAAACTGATATCTTAGAAACAACCTCTCCATATTTTACCAAAATACTCTCAACAACTTTCAAATACACACAATCATATATGAAAAAGCTTATCTTAATTTCTGTATGTTTTTAATCAATATGTCAAAAAAATCTTCGTTAATTGAGTCAGATATACAATGTCTCTTTCAAAGTAATAGTGGATTGCTACAATTAACACAATATTTGTACATATTTGTGGGTTGTATTATAGTAGTTTGATATTTATGATATGTTTAATTATGAAATCTGTATAATAAACATATGAGGAATTTGAAGTATAACATTTCAATATGAATTTGAATCAGACATTAAAAATACCATTCCTGGTAAAGGACGCTGAACTACTAGTAGGACAGGACAGAGGTTGTTTCTTTATATATTTTATATTTTATATTTTATATAAAATATAAAATTATAGCTTTTCCCAATTTCTATGAATGGTTATAGACAAATGAGGTCAAAGGCACAAAGAGACAAGATTCCAGGAAAAAAGTCAGATCTTCAACCTTACCTATGGTGTTCTAGTTGCCCGTGTGTGTGTGTGTGTGTGTGTGTGTGTGTGTGTGTGTGTGTATCAAAATAAAGATTTTCCAATAGAGGAAAATTCAAGAAAACACTGACAATATTTCTGAAATGTATGTGGGTTTTGAGTGCTTGTTTATGGCAGAAAAATTTCTCTTCATATTCCTAAATGAATGCAACTGGGAAGATTTGATTTCCAAATTTGTATGTGATTATAATAGACATACTATCATTGGCTGTTCCAGTTTCCTTTACTAACACTGGCTGTTCCAGTTTCCTTTCTGTTTCATTGACAAACACCATGACTGAAAGCAACTCAAAGGAAGTTTATATGACTCACAATTCGAGCTCATTGTCTATCTCTAAGGTAAGTCAGGGCAAGAACTTGAAAGCGAAAGCATAGGAAACATTGCCTACTCTCTCACTTACATATCAGTGTATATTCAGCTAACCTTCTTAACCACCTGCCCAACGAATGCTTCTACTCACAACAAACTGAGTACTCCAAGATCAAGTAACAGCCAAGACAGGTCTTTACAGACATGCCGATAATATCACTCAGGTGTAGGAAATTCCTCAACTGAAATTCCTTTCTCAGGTGACTCTAGGCTGTGCCAAGTTAACAGCTAAAGGTAACTAGAACACTGGCTTGAATCATAATTGGAATAAACAAAATGCTAAATTGGGATACATAACTATTTACCAATTCTACTTGCATTCATTTCATGCTTGTTGGTAAATTGCACTGTTTTCTAGGATGGCAGGTGTAACTAGTCATACAAACAACTAGAGGAACGGTGAATGTATCTGGAATGTGCACACTGGCCTCCAAGCATCCTCCACACTGTGCTTTTGCTTTTGATGACTCAGTAACTTTACTGGAAAGGTGAGACAACAGTGTTAATTGTTATTCCACTATCCACAATAGGATATAAAGATGAGAAACATGACCTAGAAAATCATAGTCATTCAAGTTATAATTTCAGAAATGTGAGAATGATTTATTTTCCTCACTAAACATGAAAACTTGCTCGGTTTCATTTGGTAATAAGACATAATTGAAAAATTATGGTTAAAAATCAGTATAGTTCTGAAACATTAAGTAAACAAACTTTACTGTATTTAATATTTTTCTTTTCAATATTTTTGCATAGTTATCTGAAAAAGAGAACTTTGAGTTTAACATTTTAAATTGCCTTGACTCTTGACTTGAATATACAGTATCCCGGGGTTAAAGAAGTAACCTCTAGAATGTGTGTCTTACAAGTCAAACTAAAAGCTCCCAAGTGTTACAGTGAGTCAAGTTTTAAAATTCGTCTACTACCCAACAGTGCTGAGAAGATAAATTTCTTGCATACAGGATGCTAATAAGAAGTCCATGGAAAGTGGTGAATCAAGACATTTTGAAAGTGAAATGTAAGGCAGTTGGCTGTGCTGGAGACCCAGATTATATCTGGCATGGTGTTCTGTACATTTGAATCACTTAAATATTTATTGCCCTAAATGTATGTATGAGTAAAGGAGAATAAGAACTGAGTTCCCCTTTCTAGATAAGAAAAGTACACATGAAAGTCATTTTGAGAAATTGCTCTCTCCTACCAAAATGTCTTGATTATGCTCAGAAGGTAACATCCAAAAATCACAACACAACAACCAAAAGTCTTGCTCTCCTGGGAACCATCCTCAGATGTTTTAGAAAGACATGTTAAGATGCTGTTCTAGACCTTCATCAGAGAGGCATTCTTCTGGTGGCAATCAACATAGAGACCAGTCAAGTGTTCTAACTGTGGGAAACTGTAAACTGAGGTTATAAAGCTGCTAACCAAGGGAGGTAAGTTTATTTTCTGAACTATACACAATAATCTATTTACAAGTCTGATCCTACAGCTAAACTGTTAGCTCTGTAGAAATCTCTACTGAGCTAAGCTACCTTACTCTTGAGCTTCTCCAAACCCAAGAGTGCCCCTTAGCTCTTTTTTCTAGAATCCTGTTTTACCTGTGTCCTGCCAGCTGCTTCTCTCTTTTTCCTGCAAACCTAAAGAGAAAACCCCTATCTCTTACACAAAGCTCCTTCCATAAAGGTTCTTCCAAAGAGACAAAGAGAAAGAGTAAGATCTATCAAAGGTCTAATTGCTTTTTATAAAAGAAGTCTCTAGCTCCTCCCCTATTCCCTTGGCAGGCTAAATCATGTCTCTGGCATAGTGGTGGGGCTCCAAGCCAGTTCATCTGACACTGCATCTGACAAAGGCAATATCTATTTAAGCTTGCACATTATTAACAAGTAGACTTTCTATGTACAATAATCAAACATCCTCTAACACATATAACATCCTATACAGAGCAGTGATCACATGCATAGAAACATATCTACAAGGCTCAGCAAAATGGAGGAAGAGGGGACAGGAAAACTATAAGGACAAGAGATGGAGGAGGGGTGTGTGAGAGACAATCACTTCTGGACATGGCACAGCTATTGTGCTCATGAACTCCATGCAGCTGTGGTAACCAGACTTGGTTTTTACCATTTTAAATTTTGTCTGTCTCTTCACTACTGCCTCTACTTTCATGGACTACTTCCAGATTTCTTTTGATACCATCAACTCAGAGCTCATACTTTGACCTGAAAGATCCTTTATCTTCCTCCCTCATGTCTACAGAAGCTACCTTGTCCAAGGTCATGCAGCCAGCTAAGAACAACCTCTGATTCAAACTCAGCATTCTTCCTGTAAAAAAGTCCAAGTTTTAGAGGTTATCGGATTAAATTTATTCCTGTGATTTTAGGCTCTTCCTTTAAAAGGAGATATTTACATGAAATATATAAGACCATCTTACTAGAGGTAACCTCTATCAAGTGAAAGTAGAATTAGAAAGTACTATTCCATCAGAATTAACATGTCCTGATCCATACAAAGCTAGAATTTTGAAGTTCTTTGTATAAAAAGAATCTCCCCTTCATATTTCGAGACAACCAGAAGCATTCCACAGAACTTAATGAAGCGGTCCACTTGGGTAGGCTATTCACCCCGATCTTCTAATTCCAGAAACCATTTCTGAAACTTTCATTCAGACGAGCAAGCTAAACTCTCAAAGATTACAAACAGCATTACTTCAACCCAAAATCTTGAATAACTTACTAAAAATTGCATTGCTGTCAATAGAAGAGAGGAAACTGATCCATCCATTAGGGAAACATCAAACCAGGTTTTAGAAGTGATTAATGCACAAGGAGGAGAAAATTAACACTACATGAAGATGGAAATTCCATATCACCCCAGTCGGAAGGGTTTTCAGAAAGCAAAGAACAACAAATGCTACCGAGGGTGTGAGGAAAAGAGAATCCCCAGCTGGGGGATAGGAACTCATTCACTCATTGTGGAATTCACAAAACTAAAAAGAGAACTGCCCACATGACCCATCTCTGCCTCTTCTGTGTACATAACCAAATGACTCTAAGTCAACACTCCACAGAGGTATCTGCTTCTCTGTTTTTATTGCTGCACACGTTAAGGAATCAACCCGAGTGCCCCACAGCAGGTGGAACTTGAGGGGAGTCATTTCCTGAAAAATGGATGCAACTGAAAACTATATCCAAGAAAACAAGTCAGACTCAAAAAGACAAATATGTGTTTGTCCTATTGATGAATCCTCAGTGATACATACACATAGACACAAACACACATACAGACACACACACACACCTTACATGAAAGCAAAATAGAGATCTAGAGAAGAAAGAGGAAGGGGAAAAACAAGTCAAGACTATATTATATAAAAGAAGGAAATTCGCTTGAAAGACAATACTTTATATAATGAATATACTCCAATAAAACATTGACATAGATACATATGGGGCTCAGATTAAAAGTGGCCAGCAAATAAATGATGTGCAAAACGACCAATACATTACATAGATGTGACAAGCTATGGCCAGTGTACCAGTACCTAAAGTTGGCTTCACTTTCATCTTCAAGTAAAACAGAATGCAAAACCATTCATTTAAGTGAATTATGGGGCCAGCCTAACAATGTGACAGCAATCAGCGCCTACAAAAGGAAAGAAACAAAATAATGGTACACAGCTCTTTCTGAAAGCTCAAACACGGACTATTAAATGCAAATTTCTTTGCCTTTTCTCTTTTGTCCTAACATTTACCAGCGAAGTGCTTCCTACGGAGTTAACAAAAATAAAAATAAATGGTAGGCTTTTTTTTTCTCTTGTATCTTTCACATTAATAATTTACCCTTAATGGTCTAAGACCTCAAATCATCATAATTTAAAACACTTCATTATAACCTGCCAACAAATTTAAGAGTAGGAATCTAAAACCTAAAAAGGAAAATAGGAACAACTTAACCCTAGGCAGAAATAAAATGAATGGACGCTAAATTCTATTTAATCCTTTCTTATAAATAAAAGGTGAATATGACAGAGAACAGGAGTTGGGGGGGCAAGCATGAGAGAAGTAATATTATGTGGGGAAACTCACAGAATTCTTCTCCTGCCCAACACTGCAGGGCCACCATTTGTTTCCTATCCCCAGGACTCATTACAGAATGAAATGGAGATGCCCAAAGGACATGGTGAAATTCTGCAATAGAAATTAAACAGAGAAAATGACAGTATGGATTACACATTTGCCTTCTTGCTACTTGGGAGCTCCTAGAGCAAGCCAGGACCCAACAGACGAGCATGCCTGTGTGCTTGAAAACTGCCTTGAGAAAACCATGCTAAGAATGATTTTGGATTATGCTTTTAATTCTTATTTATTACTAGAAATAATGAAATCTTAAGTCTATCTAGTGTATTTTCACAAAACTATGACTCAGTTGGTTAGATAGGAGAAAAATGAATTTAAACTGTAATTGATTTTTTTTCTGTGTATTACAACTTAAAAGAATGTAGGTTCTCTAAAAAGCAGTTGGTCTATAGTCTTATTTGTGTCGAGACAGCTTCAAGAGAGAGAAATTGAGGCCAGAGAAGTGCAAGTACCTAGGGGCTGCTTGCCCAAGGCATGTTAAGACCACTGGCTAGTAAGCTCACAATGTTCCTTATAGTTGACACAGAAAAAAAAATCACAAATAGGATGGATTAAAACAATAGGAACATGTTCTCATAGTTCAAAAGGTATTAGGGTATTGGCGAAAGACCCTTCCCTTGGAGGCTCTAGGGAGGACTCACAATATTAGCCTTTCTCAGTGTTAGAAGTTTCTTGGCTCATAGACATAGCCCCAAATCTTTTTTATCACCGTCTCCATATCTTCATGGTTTGTTTTCCCTTTCTTTAAGGGAATCACTCATTAGATTTAGAAACTCTTTAAACCCATATGATTTTATCTTAACTCCTACCCTAATCAAACCCGGAGAGATCCTATGTGTGATGCTTTAATGAACATGCATGTCTTCATTAGGATTTATATTGCTACTAAACACCTTGACCAAAAGCAGCTTGGAGAGTGCCTTTGTTAGGGTTTCATTGCTATAAAAAGTCACCATGACCAAGCAATTCTTATAAAGGGCAACATCTAGTTAAGGCTGGGTTGTAGGTTCAGAAGTTCAGTCAATTATCATCATGGCAGGAAGTACAGCAGCATCCAGGCAGCCATGATGCTAGAGGAGGGAAGAGTTGTACTTCTTGTACCAAAGGTGAACAGAAGACTGAATCTCTCAGGTAGCTAGGAAGAAGATCTCCAACACCACCCCCAGAGTAACATCCTTCCTCCAACAAGTCCACACCTATTTCAAAAGACCTCACCACCTAATAATGCTACTCCCTGGGCCAAGCATATTCAAACCACCACAGAGAGGAAAATGTTTATTTACACACTTTCAGGCAATAGCCTCTCACTGAGTAAAGTCAAGACAGGAATTCAAGCTGAATCCTGGGAAGGGGAATTGATGCAGAGGCCATAAAGGTGCACTGCTAACTGGCTTGCTCCTCATAGCTTGCTCAGAACACCTTTTTATAGCACCATGGGTAGGCCTATCGTCAATGCACTGATTTCCCTCATGTCAATCACTAGTTAATAAAGTGCTCTTTGAACTTGCCTACAGAAAATTCTTCCAGAGGCTTCTTTCATAATTGAGACTCCTCCTGCTCAGAAGACTCTAGCTTGTGTCAAGTTGCTATAAAAACTAGCCAGAACAATGCATTTTGGAGGAGCACGATTCACTCTTATGTAGATGCTTACTGTCTTAGTTTTGGCTTTATTGCTGTGAAGACACATCATGACCAAGGCAACTCTTATAAAGGGCAACATTTAATTAGGATTGGCTTACAGTTTCAGAGGTTCAGTTCCACATCATGGTGGGAAGCATGGCATCATGCAGGCAGACTTGGTGCTAGAGGAGCCAAGAGTTCTATATCTTGATCTGAAGGTAGCCAGGAGGAGATTATCTTTCATAGTGGTCAGAGCCTAAGTATAGGAGGCTTCAGTGGCACACTTCCTCTGACAAGGCCACATCTCCTCCAATAAGGCCACATCTCCTCATAGTGTCACTCCCTATAACCAAGCAAACAAACACATCAACAGATAAGGGCCCAACCTAGTCAAACCACCACATTTGTCACAAGAAAACTAACGCAAAAAGTAAAATTTGAAGGGCCAATAAAGTGACTCTGTGATGGGCATATACCCAGAAGATGCTCCAACATATAACAAGAATACATGCTTCACTATGTTCATAGCAGCCTTATTTATAATAGCCAGAAGCTGGAAAGAACCCAAATGTCCTTCAACAGAGGAATGGATACAGAAAATGTGTTGCATTTACACAATGGAGTACTACTCAGCTATTAAAAACAATGAATTCATGAAATTCTTAGCAAATGGATGGAACTAGAAAATATTCTGAGTGAGGTAACCCAACCACAGAAGAACACACATGGTATGCACTCATTGATAAGTGAATATTAGCCAAAAAGTTTGCAATACCCAAGATGCAACACATAGAGCACATGAAGCTCATGAAGAAGGAAGACTAAGTGTGGGTGCTTTGGTCTTTCTTAAAAGGAGCAACAAAATTCTCATGAGAACAAATATGGAGACAAAGTGTGGGACAGAAACTGAAGAAGGGGCGGTTCAGAGGACTGTTCCACCTGGGTATCCATCCCATGTGCAGTCACCAAAGGCAGACACTGATGTGAATGCCAGGAAGTGCATGCTGACAGGAGCCTAATATAGTTGTCTCCTTAAAGGTCTGCCAGAGCCTGACATATACAGAGGGGGGTGCTCACAGCTAATCATGGAGCTGAAAGGGTTTGCAGCCCCATGGGGAGAGCAACAATAACAACCAACCAGAGCTCCCAGGGTCTAAACTACCAGCCTGGGAGCACATAGGGAGGGACCCATGGCTCCAGCTGTATATGTAGGGGAGGATGATCTTGTCTGGCATAGGTGGAAGAGGAGGTCCTTGGTCCCATGAAGGCTGGACACCTAGTGTGGGGGAATCCGAGGGTGGGGAGGTGAGAGTGGGAGCACATCCTCATAGGAGCAGGAGGAAGAGAGATGGGATAGGGGGTTCTGGGGGGGGGATGGGGAAAAGGGATAACATGTGAAACGTAAATAAAATATCAAATAAAAAAAAAAGAAAAAAATAGATTTAGCAAATTGCCATTACTAAGACAGGAAAGAGCCTGTTCCACACCAACTCCTCTACAAACTGAGGTAGAAATAAAAGAAGTAGAAATAGGGCTGAGGGTATGCTTGCCAAGCAAGCATGAAGACATATGCTCCATATCTACAACCCAAGTAACAAACCGAAGCATAGCTACAAAGATCTGTAAACTGGCTCACTGCTGGGGAGGTAAAGAAGGGTCCCCTAGCCTAGCCTGATTAGCAAGCTCCAAGTTAGGCAAAAGGTGCTGTCTCATAATATAAGACAGAAAGTGATTCAGGAAGCACTGTGACGTGGACACTGGCACATGTACCCATACATATGTACACACACATACACATGCAGACACACACATACACGCACTTGCACACGCACACACGCACACACACACACAGGTTCACACATGTACAAAAGGGGAAAAGTAGAATAGGTCTTTATCAATTAGATCATGTGACCTAGAAGTGATATAATGTAGAAACATGCGAGGCTAGAAAAAAATTATGTCATGGCCAGTTCAGATGGAATAAACACATTTATTCAAGAAAACTAGACATTCTCCTCAATTAACTTGGTAAATTTTTGAGACACATTTTCAAGATGTAATCCAAGCTAGTCTACAACTCATGATCCTCCTGTGTTGCTAGGAATAATAGGAATGCTAGGGTTATAGGGATAAGCCACCATACCCAGCAAATTGATCAATTTCTATATACTGATAATAAATTATTTCCTTTGAAAGTATAGCTAAATATTTTATTTAACAATTGTCAAAATGCCAGAAAACACTACTGTCTTCTAAGATCCTAACAGAACGACATACCAAACTCTGCTTAGAGTATTCAGTGACTTTTCTATTTCAGACTTCCAGCATCTTCCACATTCCTCCAAAGAACAACATGGTTTGGTTTTTCACTGAAACAGCCCACGTTCCTGGTACCTATTTCTATATCACTGAGTTTCTTGTTGTTGTAAAAAATAAATCATGATCAACAGTAACATAAGAAAGAGTTTATTTTAGCTTTGAATTCCAAAAATAATGTATTATGTCAGGAAATGCATTGTATGGCAGCACGAACAGGAAACTGGCTAATAACAATTTTTATCCATACAAAGGGTCGCAGCAACAGTGATCAAGAAATGAGTCAAGGCCAGAAACTCTCAAAGCCCTCCATTAATGAAATACTTCGTCCAGCAAAGTTCTATCTCCTTACAGCTCCACCAACTCTCAAGTGCTCAAATATATGAACTATGAGAAATATTGTCCGTGTAACCCATGACAAGAAGCAACAATAAAAAGGTAGGCATGAAAAAGAATTTTAATCCAGCAACATGGCTACTTTGGCAAGGAAGCACATCCAAAGACCTTATAGGTCTATGTGATCTGGCTGAAATACAGACACACCCTTAGTACATGCCTTTAATCCCAAACAATGAAAGTAAGATTCGTTGGTAGAAGGAAACAGCCATGTTTGAAGGTGACATGTAATTGAGGAGCAAAGTGACAAATCACAGAAAGATTTGACAAAATGATTGAAAGATAAGATATGCCCAACTCTCACAAGAAGAGTCTACTTAAGAGAGCAGTGCAGAGAAAGGAAATGAGAGGTACTTTTTACTGGAATAGTTTTCCAGTTTGCAAAGAGAACAAGCTGGATACAGATAAAAACAGAAGGAGCCAAAGGATGAGAAGGAACCAGAAGGTTAGAACAGATTTCTAGAGTTAGTTTAAGGCCAAGCAGAGCAATTTGGTCAGTATCTAAGAGAAGCCAGTTTGAATCAATCAGTTTGGAAAGGAGTTTGAGCCAGAACATCTGAGAAGAACCAGCAGCCAGAGTTCAAAAAGACCTAGAAAGGATGAGTTATTGAGCAGTTAATCTTTGAGATGCATTATATCAGGTGGCTTAAAGTTACTTTTACGTAGGCAAAGTACATTCTCTACATAATAGAATTTATATTCTGTGTGTGTGTGTGTAGTGTGTGTGTGTGTGTGTGTGTGTGTGTGTGTGTGTGTGTTCAAGCACACATATAGATAGGTTAACCTTGAATTTCATTCCTCAGATGCTGCCCACCCATCTACTTTTTATTTTTATGTATCTGGAACTCACCAAGTAAGCTAGGTTTATTAATCATCAAGCCCAGGGGCCCTGCCTGTCTCAACCTCCCTAACACAGGGATTACAAGAGCATACCACTATGCAGCTTTTTGTTATATGGACTGTTAGAATCAAACATGGGTCATGGTTCTTGCACAGAAAGCACCTAATCCATTACTACATGCCCAGTCCCTGTCTTTGCATTTTTTCTACATATGTTTACCACATCATTAACCCCGATATTTATCAT
>JANHMN010000004.1:105725439-105764797 GCA_030674055.1 Rhabdomys pumilio | reverse complement strand
ATGCTAGGTACTTCCTCTCCCATGAGGTCAGACAAGGCAGCTCAGCTATTAGAACATATCCCACATACAGGCAACAGCTTTTCGAATAGCCTCCATTCCAGTTGTTCGGGACTCACATAAAGACTACTCTGCACATCTGCTAGAGAGGCCTAGGTCCAACCATGTATGTTCTTTGGTTGTCATTTCAGACTCTGAGAGCCCCCCAAAGTTTCAGATTAGTTGACCCTGCTGGTTTTTTCCTGTAGAGTTCTTGTGTTCATTGGGCTGAAATTTTTCCAAAAAGAGATCCCAAGCCCTATATACTGTTTGGCTGTGGGTTTGTATATCTGTCTGAGTCAGTTGTTGGGTGGAACCTCTCAGAAGGCAACATGGTCCTGTTTACAAGCACAGCAGAGTATGATTAACAGTGTTAGAGAGTGGTGCTGGCCCATGGGGTGGGTCTCAAGTTGAGCTAGTTATTGGTTGGCTATTCCTGCAGTATCTGCATCATCCACTGTCCCTGCATTTCCTGTAGATAGGATAAACTTTAAGTTGAAAGTTTTGTGGGTAGATTTGTGTCCCTATAGCTACTGGGGTTCCTGTCTGGGTACAAGAGGTGGCTTCTTCAAATTCCATATCCCCAATGTTGTGAGTCACAGCTAAGGTCACCCTCATTGATTCTTGGGCTCCTCCCTTATCCCAGATTTCTGTCTTGTCCTGAAGATGCCCCCAATCTTCTCACTCCAGTTAGTTGCAGATTTCTATTCATTTTAGGGCCATCTGGCCATCTTTCCTGTCCCTACCCACACCTGATACTGAACCACCCCATTCCCCTCCCCATCCCCTCTCTCTCAAGCTTCCCTGCCTACATCTGCCTCTTATGACTATTTTATTCCCCCTTCTAAATGAGATTCAAGATTTCTAGCTTGGGCCTTCCTTCCTGTTTAGCTCCTTTGGGCCTGTGAAGTATAACATGGTGCCTGCATATTAATAGCTAATATCCACTTATAAGTGAGTACATACCAAGCATGTCCTTTTGAGACTGACTGGGTTATCTCACTCAGGATGGTAGTCTCAAGTTCCATCCATTTGCCTGCAAAATGCATGATGTCTTTGTTTTGAATAGCTGAATAGGATCCCATCGTGTAAATGTGCTACATTTTCTTTACCCATTCTTCAGTTGAGGGACATCTAGGTTGTTTCCGTTTCTGACTGTTATGAATATAGATGCTATGAACATAGCTGAGCAAGTGTCTTTGAGGGATGGTGGAGCATCTTTTGGGTATTTTCCCAGAAATGGTATAGCTGGGTCTTAAAGTAGAATTATTCTTAGTTTTCTGAGAAACCATCAAATTGACTTCCAAAGTGGTTGTAAAAGTTTGCACTCCCACCAGCAAGGTAGAAGTGTTCCCCTTAAAGAAATGTAATGGTTTGTTTTAACCATTAATGTGACACAGCCAAGAATCACCTGGAAATGAGGGTCAGTGTGGGGTTGTCTAGATCAGGTTGGCAGTGGTATGTCTGTGAGAGACTGTTTTAATGATGTTAATTGATATGGAGAGACCCATCCTCAAAACGGGAGGTTTCATTCTCTGAGTCTGGCTACTAAAATATATAAGAGCAGTGAAAGTAAGCTAAAATAAAATTAAAAATATATATGCATTTATTTCTGTCTGCTCCTGACTGTGGGTATATGACTAGCTACTTACAACTGCAGCCTTGATTTCCCGGCTATGATGGACTTGAAACTGTGAACTAAAATAAATCCTTTCTCCTTTTCTAAATTGATTTTGATCGGGTGTATTACACAGCAACAGAAACAAAACTAAGACATCTATTTAATACTTTTCCAGACATTGAATCCTTCCCAGGCCCTGAAGTTTCTTGGATTAAAACTCACAAATAATTCATTAAGTCCAATTAACTTTCAGAATTGGGATTAAGGACTCACTCACAAAGGTTGGCTCACGTTGTCTTTGGTGATCGCACCTCTGGACCCTACCTTTACACTCAAGTAATCAGCTGTCACTTATGATAACCCCATGTAAAATGGGGAATATGTTTTCCTGACCATCTCAAGAGATTTCTAACACTCCCAGGCATTATGCATCATTGTCTTATTTGAATATCTTCTTTCATTTCCCATATTGGGAATAACCACCCCTTACTCTAGTGTTTCTAGTCAATCCATACACATCTCTAGTTTTCTGTTTTCCTTTTTAACTATATTGGCATAGAACTTCCTGTATCTGTTTCTCTATCTTGTTGAGTATACAAACCACACACTATTTTAAAATTTCCATCCCAGACTTGTCACTGCACAGTGGAAAGTAAATTATAAGTAATAAATCATCAGTTTCTCTGGACTTTGGCTCTTTTGGAACAACCTTCCTTTTGAAAATACTACTCAAAGCAAAAGTGCTTCCAATATCATCCAAAGGCCATTAAAAGCAGTAGTTAGACATGAACTAACAAGTTATCCAACCCAATAAGCTAGAAAAATACCATGCATTAAAAAATTAACTGTGAAAATAAAATATTTCACTTAGATTCCATTGCATCCTGCTCTTTTTTCATCTCTGAGTGCACTGCTCACTGACACTGTAACTTCTTCCAGCGCTCTCCTTACTAAAGTGTAGCATATCCATCATGCTGAAACGCTTGAGTTACAGGCAGTTTACTCACATTAGATCCCATTAGCAATTACACCAGTGTTCAAAATACATTACCTCATTTGTCTCATGGCCCATATAGGTTTTTTTAACATAATGAATTAGATCAATTAGTCTCACATGACAGAAGGAAATCTTATATAGTACCATCCTTATTTTAAGACAAGCTTGACATATGAAAACACTATAAAATTAATTTCCTTTGTAAGATAACAAAAATGAGTCAAATAACAAAACTTTTATTTAAATATCTGGGGTGCGGGTTGAATATCAGAAGAAAAAAAAGGCAATAATGGGAAGGATAATGGTTCACTCAGTTTGGTTTTTGAAAGACATAACTTCATTATTTGCATAGCTAAAAGCCATGTTTAAATGTCCAAGCCAACTTGTTTATAGACTTTTCAATTGAGGCCATTATTGTCCTTTGGGGAAAACCATGCTGATTGTAATCAGCTAAGAAATTTACAACTATTGCACTGATCAATAGCTAGAGATTTTTGTTAGCACAAAGCCAGCTCTCTCTGTGTGTGTTTATTTTGCCAGGACAGAGTTGTTTATTAACACCCCTGGTTTCCATTCAAGTGATTCTTTCCAACATCAAATTCAGTGTTCTAACAAGTACTGGTATCTGTTCCTTCCAACTTCGGTCATTATAAAGCACCTGAGATTGACAGAAAGAATCCAAACTGTGGGTAATTTTATCTAAAGGCTCCTAGCACTCATTCTGTGGACATATAACCTCTAAAGCATCCTATGCCCTTATGGTCATCAGTATAGCAATTGCCCATCATCTTTGCAGATCATAGTTTGTTCTGTCATTGTTCCATCAAGGACTCTGAGTACTATAAACTGGCTGTTGGTGGATAACTGACTCACAGTGCCCAGTATTCCATTTATGGCTATACTAAATTGTGTCACCTAAGGAGTCAACAGAAGATACAAATCTGTGCTCATTCTTCCCTGAAACTGTTCAAAAACCTTGAGGTGAAATTCGACCCAATCGTCCCTCTTTAATCAGAGTGACTCTCAATATGTCCATTTTAATGCCATGGTAGTAAAAGATAATTTAACACTGAAGGGGAATGCAAAGTGAGGGCTAGGTGTCAGCAGTGAATGGGGTTTTTCAGAGAAGTCTCATGTTATAAAAAATGGGTTTTCCTTGACTTCGAACCCAAGCATCCTTTCCTAAGGAGATGTAAAGAAAAGGAGACATGCAACTAAGAGAGCCCTTTGCATGCCATGATTAAAAAGACCAATTTCCTCTTTAACCATTTTATTCTACCTTTACAAAAATATCTCACATAAAAAGCATTATCTGACAGGTTTCATTAAAGCACATGGCTTATGTTCAAACAGGATCTTTTACATTAAAATCTTTAAAATATTATTTAATACTTATCACTGACCATTTGGAAAACATTAGCTCCAGTGTGTGTTATTTAGATGAACTCAAGAGTCAAGAACATTTAAATTTTACTTTATTTTGCTTCCAGAGATCCACATATAATATCATTATACCTAGTGAGCTACTGAGGGACTCATGTCCACTAGGTTAAGATAAACCAGAAATGTAAATTCTGAATTTACAACCTTGAGAGACTTGTAAAATTACATGACAAGCTCAAATCTGACCCAGTTTTACTATAAGTAAAAAGCAGAATGCCCTCTCCAACAGTGGTTGGAAACTCATTTCATTTAGTCGGGTTTTTAGTAAACTCCTGCTGTTTAACTTTGGCTCTTCATTTGGAGAGTTCTGGAATTGGAATGAAAGGAGCTCCCTCCCTCAGACCCCTCCCCAAACACACAGACACAGAGACTTGGCAGCCTACATGGAGAACGAGTTCACCCAAACAAAACAAAATGAAGAATTGTTTCAGAAACTCTAACTTATGGTGTGAGAACTGACAGTAGGAGGGAGAGAAAAGACCAAACAGAAACAAAGAGGATGGGAAAGATGGGCACTAAGCATCCTTAACGCTGGAAGCCTTAGATATTTGGATATGGTTCAGAGAGTCCATATGCTCTCTCGGAGGAATTTTTAACTCTGCCTAATTGATCTCCAAGTAGAACTCTGTCTTTCTTGTGTCTAAAAGCCTCCCTGGCACAAAGGGGCCTATGGCTCCCATCTGCCTTTAATAAATGACTCACACTATGTGGTCTGAAGCCTCAAAATGGGGCTATCTTCAGGCAGCAGGCATGGGCTTCCTCTTACAACAAGATCCAATGACTGTTTCAGTGAAGGTCTGAACTGCTCTCGCAAATGTTTCCCAAACTTTATGATTGTCTTTTTTAAAATTACAAAGTCATGTTGTCCGTCTTGCTTTTCATTGTGATGATCAAATCCAAAGAAAGGTGAACAAAATTGCTCCTACACATGGCTTCCTTGTACAGTTACTTAGTGTCTGGGGAACTTGGGAAGCAAAGGACAGAACAACTGCTTCAAGTTTGTTCAGGTATTAAGATGCTAAGATGCTGGCAGGGCAAGTTCTGACTTCTGTCCTTTACAAAGCCCTGTAGATTTGCAGAAATAGATGTAGATCGCTGTCTTTTGAGCTTCATTCTACTTATCCTGTGCCTTTTGCAAAGACACCTTCTTCAGTCATTTCTAAGCTTTAATCATTCCTTATTTCGTCTTGTCCCGGGAGTGTCTTGTACCCAGAGGCTGGATCCCTGACATAGACAGAAATAAGTGCAAAAGCAATAATGGACATTAATTGCATATGACTTGCATGCCAATTTTGTACTGGCAGCTCATGTATAACATTGCAAAAAAACACTATTCTATCTCTATCACACAGACAGAAACCAAGACTCAAGATTTAAACAACTTCCTCAAGTCCATTTAAAGATAATCCTGATACATTTCTTATTTGGGGCAGCACTTCAAACAAAATGCAAACAAGCACTTCTTGTCTATTCCCTCCCTGTAGAGTGCCTGCTCATTTCCAGTTTGTAGGAGAGCCCATCTCCTGAGTCTCCAGTATCCTCCACTTCTACCTAGGATGAGGAGATAAGACATTTCTACATTTCAAAACAGAAATAAGGTCATATGCACTCATGCTGCTTTTGTGAAAACCACACGGCTATATCTGAACTAAAACAATCCTGGGAAATTCATGCTCTCTCAGACATGTGCTTCCCTGGGGAAGCACCACTCTGAGGAAGGGAAAACATGCCCTTTTGGAGAACACTTAGTCACGTTTGTTGTATTTCTCTATAGTGTGTTATAATAGCAAGGTCTAATTCCAAATGGCCTCTCCTGACTTGAATGAGAAGACCTGCAAAATGCCTTAACCCAGCATATATGAGTGTGGCAGAAGGCAGGTTTTCACATAAATCAAGTGCCTGCATTTTTTACATGACTCTATGAATTGTCTTCTGTGGTGTGCACAAAAAAGAAAATTTTCAGAAGATGACTTCTCTGGCCAGTGAACGCAGGGAAATGTGACAGCGTGGTGGTTTTGTGGCAAGACTTTATAAAACAGTGTGCTTCTCTGCTTCTGCTTTTGTTTCTCTGCCGTCTGCATGACAGAAATATGCCACAAGTACTTACCTCTTTAAAGAACAAGAAAATGCATGGAGGATACTAAACTTAACTTCAAGCCAGAACCAAACTCAGATTATTATAGCCAAACCCAGGAGTTCCTTGGGGGAGGTAAGGGTTCATCTGATCTTATAGATTATAGTTCATCACAACAGGAAGTCAGGGAAAGAACTCAAATCAGGAAGATGAAGACTGAAAGCAAAGGCCATGGAGGAATGCTACTTACTGGATTACTCAACCTGGCTTGCTCAGCTTGCATACACACACACACACACACACACACACACACACACACACACACACATATATATCCTAGAATTACCAAGAAATGACAGTCTCCAGAATGGGCTGGGCACCCTCAAATCAATTCTAATCAAGAAAACACTCATGCAGATTTGCCCATAGGCCAACCTAATCTAAAATTCCTATTGAGGTTTTCTCTTCCAAGATGACTGTAGCTTGTATAAATTTGAAAAGAAATTAACCAGAACACCATCCATATCAAAGTCATAAAAAACTTTGCTTCTTTTATACGCCATTAAGAGTTTCAACCTTGCTTGTTACACAGCATCACACTGTTCCAGCAAAAGCTGAGAAATGTAATAACCTTCTGTAGGATATGTATTGAGCTAGCATTCTAAGAAGTAATCTTTTTGCACTTGACTGACCTGGAATTCAAGAAAAGGTTTATCTGACCAGGGGCAGGAGAAAAGTACTTTCCACTGTTGTGTCTGTGAACGTTTCATGCTCTTTACAAATTCCAGAAAAAAAATATTTCACTGCCATTTATCATTAGAAAAGTGTAAGTCATCCACACATACAGACACATCCACACACAGACACACACACACACACAATCGCCCAAAAAATTAGGGAGTGAGAAGGAACAACACTCACAGCAAAACATACGTTTTAAGCTAAGGCAGGGGAGTAGCCATTCTGCAGGCAAGGAGGAAGATGCCACAAGGGAAGAAACTCATTATCCCAGTAAGGTTTAAAACCATGTATCCAAAGAAAATGTTTGACTTCCTGTCTCACAGAAACATTTCCTCATACATAAGGATTAGCTCTCCATCTGATGTCTGCAAATTGCTCTGATGCACAGATAATAAACATGCCCTTATCTCTGGAGAAACCACGTAGCTCCATCCATGGGTGGATGGGCACCTAAGTTAGTGCTGAGGGTTACAGCCTTTCTAAATATTTACATGTCAAAAGAGACAAAGACCAGAACTGGAAGGTATGTGATTGGAGACACTTAGGGCTCTCTGGCTCCTAGAGATGTTTTATTTACATATACCAAAAAGTTTGAGTTGGGCCTGGAGCCTATTACATTTTTTAAGGAGATGTCTCTAGAAGAGAAGAAATGACTGCAGACAAAAACTGGTTTGGCATCATTTCTCGGCCTTTCCTCACTGCATCCTAGGAATAAGGACTAAGGCAATGTGGGCATTTTTTCATAAAGTAACTCATAAGAAACCTGCCTCTTCTCGTCAGTATTTTCCGTGTGCAATCACAGTAAAATTTCATAAGATGAACACTAACAACCCAACTACTACAATCCAGACCAAGAAAAGTTTAAAATGTTCTTTGTCTCTTTCATAACTTTTACAAATTTGTCCCCACTCATTGTGGGCAAATACTGAGTAGTCACTTCTTATCCGCAAAGACAAAGAGAGGCAATGCGTATAAACTGTATAAAAGGTAGGGTAGAATAGGACTCATGGTGGAACTGTCAGCTCTAACCAGAGACCTTCTGCCAGCCCATAATGAGATGCAAATGATAATGTCCCTGCTGAGCTGCTTGGCTGCAGCCTTGTGTGAGACCCTTTGCCACAGTTACTCAGCTAAGCCACTCTTCTATTCCTGACTTTCAGAAATTATAAGATAATATGTGGTTGCTGCTTTGACCTAGTGAATTTGAGAATAATTTTATATATATATATATATATATATATATATATATATATATATATATATGGCTAATTTTATGTCAACATAAGCAAGAGTTATTTTGGAAGAGAAGAACTTCAATTAAAAAAAAAATATGCTCAGCAGATCAGCCTTGGGAAAGTCCATGGTACATTTTCTTGACTGATGATACATGTGGGTAGAGCTACCGCTGGGAAGGTTGTCTTGAGTGCTACAGTGGTGGCTGAGAAAGCCATGGAGAGCCAGTCTGTAAGCAAAACTTCATAGTTCACTCAGTTCCTACCTCCAAGGTCCTGACCAGTTCCTGCCCTGAATTTCCCAGGTGACAAACTCAAGCTATAAAATAAACTCAAGATAGTTTTGGTCATGGTGTTTTATCACAATAATAAAAACACTAAGCAGATTTCGGCATGAGGGATAGGATATTGTCAGGATAGACCTAATAGGTGTTTTGAGATGGAATGTGGAAGGATTTTTGGAATTTTTGACAAGAATAGCTCTTAGGTGTTCAGGGATAATTCTAAGAGCAGTGCAGAGATGACGGAGTCTTGACTTATGACATTTCAGAAAGAAACAAAGACTATCAGGACTATTTGTGTGTTATTTTGAACTAAGAATCTCTGGTTTTGATTAGCTGGAGCTGAAGAACTAGCTGCAATTAACAAGAGACCAGAACCATTAAGTAAATGTTTGCTTTGCTGAGATAATAGATGCTAGCCACCTGGGACTGAGAAATTAGCAGTGTTTTAGAAAACACCAGTAACACTGAGGTGAAATCTTCTGGGAGTATTTCCTCTGTGGTCTAGAAGGAGCCAAAGCTGTATCTCATGCAGGCAGCTAAACTTGGTAGCGTTGAAGGCATAAAGAGGGCGTGGAGAACAGCTGAGGCTTAAAACAGTGATAGCCAATCAAGGTCATTGGTGAAGGTGTAGCTTTGGTTGTTCTAGAAACTCCAGGATTGAAAGGGTCATGGAGAGAATTTGAGGCTTGGCACATGTGGCAGGGGAAGAGTCCATGAAAAGAGGCCAAGACAAGTTGTTGGTGAAGGAGCTGCCCAGTTGTAACAGAATACGCCATTGCAGAGATGTCAATGAGCTGACCAACAAGGACAGCAATAACCCTAAAATGGAGCAGGCCTGAACCTAGGAGACAAGCTGTTTGTGTTATGTGTGGTAGAGCCAGAGAAATGTGACTGTCAAAGCTCTTTGGATCCCAGAATATTGCGAATGAATCCCAGACATTGGACAGAGTTCTTCACACAGTTATAATTTAGTTTTGCTTTATTCAGGTTATAACTGAGTCCTAATTCTCTCCTGCTGGAATAAGAAAGTATTTAACTTGTTTTTTTAATTTTACAGAAGCCCACAGTTGAAAGACTTTGCAATTTTAGAGAGACTTTGGAGTTTTACACAGTCTATATTTTAGTGAGAATTTGGATACATTAAAGTACAAAGACTGTGGGACTTTTAAAAATTGGACTGTTTTACATTTCAGTATTTATAGTACCATGACAAGGGACGAGTGAACATCAAAGGTTTTCCTGAAGAGGGATGTGTTTGTGTGTCAAGGTGAGAAGTTAATTGTACAGACTAGTTTTATGTTCGATTGACACAAGCTAGAGTCAACTGGTAAAGAGAAACATTCTCAAGTGAGAAAATTCTCTCAACAGATTAGTTGGTGGGCAAGCTTACGGTGTATTTCCTTGATTAATTATGGATGTGGGTGGGCTCAACTCACTGTGGTAAGTGTCATCTCTAGGATGATGGCCTTGGATATAAAAGAAAACAAGCCATGAAGAACAAGGCAGCATTTCTCCATTGCCAATGCATTCATTCCAGTCACCAGGTTCCTGACTTGAGTTCTTGCTCTGATTTCCCTGGATGATAGACTCAAGCTGTAAAATTAAATAAACTCTTTCTTTCCCAAGTTGTTGTTGGTCATCATATTTTATCAAAGCAAAAGAAATCCTAACGTCGATACAGAATGATTGGAACTAGAGAGGTAGCTCAGACATTAATGGCTCACACATACCTTCTGAAGACCCTGGGTTTAGTTCTCAGGAATAGATAATACTTGTGAGTGAAACAATTAACTCTCAGTTGTTATCAGTCTCGTTATTGTCTTCCCTGGGTTGCTTATTCTTACATCAGATGATCTGTCTGTGTCAGATAACACTAAAAGTGCTTCTTATTAACCTTTCCTAAGGATATAGGACACGTGCCTATTCATCCTAGACAGGGAATCAGTGATAGACTAAAGTAACAGTTCCACCCAAGTGTCAGTTGGTAAAGCAGCACACTTAGCAAGGAACGTCTACAAGAGCATAGATGAGCAGTTACTTACAGGAGTGCTACTAAAGAGCATCCCCCTCAAAAACCATTAACTGTTTTTACTCCTCTTTGAGAAGGGCTGGGCCTTATGTGCTTTCCTTTTCAAGTAGATGAAAGCAAACATACCTTTTTAAATTTCAAGACAGCAATGCCCAATGAACAGCTTTTAGAAATGCCTAACATTTAGGATCTAATGATATCAAAGACAATGTTCGTAATGCCAATTAGGAATATTTATAACTAACATAAAAGACAATGCTATGGTTGGACAGATAGCTCAGTCCATAAAGGCTGTTACCACAAGCATGAGAATCTAAATTTAATCCTTAGAACCCATGAAAAACTATTTGAATTGGTGATGTGTGCTTACAAGTTAACACTAGGGAAGTAGAGATGGGCAGACAAGACACACAGGTCTCATTAGCCAGCCAGATTAGAAGTCTTAACAAGTTCCATGCCAGTGAGAAACTTTGTCTTTAAATAAATAAGAAAGGAGAAATGGCAGTAGGGATTCTCCTTTGACCCCTAGATGCACATACACCTGCAGCACATCTATATACAAGTACACACATAGTCATGTACACTCGTGTATACGATACACGAGTATTGTATTCAAAAGAACCAACATATTCTCAGTAAAATAAATTCATGAACTATCTATATATGTATAAAACACAGTGCAGTTACAAAATGATAAAACAAAACAGAAAATCTTGTCAGCATCTAGAGACTAAAGATCACCCCTTGCAACTTAGAATTGACAACTTTGGCCCTAGCAACACTGGAATCCATGAGAGATTGGATTGCTGTGTGCTCTGGCACCCTGAGTTCTGTACCTTTCACACACATTGGTAAAATAAAGACATTGCATACGAAACAGTGAGAGAATAAATCACTAGCACATGTGATCTAGAGGCAAGTCTAATGATTCACTTCAGCTATAAGGAAGACAAAGCTCAGATGCAGCCTCCAAGAGACAAGAACAAAGAGGAACAAAGATGAGCACAAAAACCATCTTGGTAAAGATAAAAGGCATCAAACTAAAATACAAAACTCTAATGTTTGTCAGAAGAGGAAATGGAATTAGAGTCATTTAAGTTACTTTGTTTACAATTAAATTTAGCATACAATTCAATTTAGTACGCAATTAAATTTAAACATTGGGAAGTCAAGAATGCATTTTTAATTACTAGAATAATCACTTAACAGAAAGGAGACAGAGTACATAAATTTCAAACAGTTACGGGAAGACATGGGAGGACTAGAAAATTGGTTTGAAAACGCAAGTAAACAAGTAAAGTATTCAACAAAGAGAAGAATGGAAGGCAGATAGTAGAATATGTACGTTAATAAATAGTATAATTATATAAAATATAAACATTGCAGAAATGTAATTATATAACCATAAAATATAAATAAACTAATTGTTTCAGAATATGATAAAATACATCATTCCTTATCTCCATGTTATTCATTATAAACGTTAATAAAAAAAAAATAGAAGCATAAAAACCTTCAAAGTTTGAAAATAAGAAACAGAATCAGTGGCAGAATGCAACACGGAAGAAGGCAGCTATAGCTTTGGAAGACAATAAAGAATATGATAAATAATCTGACTGTACATTAATTTAATTATATTTTACTCGAGATGAAACCAATTCGTGTGATAAATTTTTTCCCAGGAAGGTATAACAATGTTTCACGTGTGCATCTCTCACTGAACATGAACAAAGAAGATGCGATATAAGCATAAGCAAAGAACTACAAGCCTTACTGTCTGTGGTGGTTTGAATAAGAATGGCTCATATATTTGAATGCTTAATTGCCGGGGAGTGGCACTATTTGGAAGGATTAGAAGGATTAGAAGGTATGGCCTTGCTAAAGGGAGTGTGCGATTTGAGATTTAAAAAGGACATGCCAAGTCTCTCTTTCTCCCCCCCTTCTCTTTCACTCTGCCTGTAGCTCATAATGAGGTTCTTAGCTACTGTTCCAGCTCCATACATTCTGCCATGCTCCCCACCATGGTGATAATGGAAACCTCTGAAAACATAAGCAAGGTCCCAGTTAAATACTCTCTTTTATAAGAGTTGCCTTGGTCATGGTGTCTTTTCATAGCAACAGGACAGTGACTAGAATACTGGCCTCTTTCTCTTGATGAAACACTTATTAACAAGTCTCCCTTTTACCTTTAGGTCTCCCCAGCATGAGTGAGGCATTATATACAGGAGTAAGGGCAACTCACCAGTGTCATATTACTGATGAAAATGATACTCCCTCCAGCAACAACCATTAAGTTCAATAGTCTCTCAGGGAGGAGTGGGTCTTCAGAGGCCTTCCTCAAGACATGTTGAAATATTGATAGGTCCAATCTTGTGATTTGTGCAAAATAACAGCAGCTTCAGAGGCTTCCTAAATTCAGGGGATGTGTCATGTCCAGGGAACATCCCTTTGGTGTGCAAACCCCATCTTCTGACTGGTGCATTCCTTCTACTTCCTCTTCCACGATGTTCCCTGAGCCTTAAATCTGTCTCATTTAAGCTCAGATGTTCCACTGTCACTCTTCACCACATTTTGGTCAAGTATAGGACCCTATATGAACAACACCTGCTACAATTTCTTTCACAGAGGGTGGACACAGCACTAATCTATGGGTATAAACACAAATCTTTAGAAGACAGTTTGATAACCTGTAAATCTGACTTTCTATTAAAAAAGTGAAATTAGAACAGTTTCCTGTTCATATGGGAAAAATATTAAATTAGATCATAATTTCAGACCACACACAAAAATAAACCCCAAGTGGAATAAAGACCTAAAATTATAATAATAGAATATCTGTGTGAATTTGGGTAGAGAAAATGAATCACAAACTCTCCGATCATTATGGACAATATTAACCACAACATACTATAAATTTCTATTCATCAAACACATATACAGAAACACACACAAATGAGATGGAGGTGGAGAGGACACAGTACATAGAATGGAAGGAAATTTAATCTTCTATTCAGGAAGGGATTATATTCCAAATGCACACACAATTTAAAATAACAATACATTTGAAAAGTCATGTTAATGTAGGAATGTCAAATGCCAACAAATATATACTTGTTTCGTGTGTGTGTGTGTGTGTGTGTGTGTGTGTGTGTGTGTCTGTGTGTGTGTGTACACAAGAAACTTCTCAGTGATGATGATTAGCTGGGATTACAAAATAAAATAAGTACAAAGAGATAGTAGTATATGTTCATAGATAGAGAGCCATCTACCCTGGAGAAAGCATTTCGGACATTTGTCTAGAATCCTTCATTCTAATATTAATCAAAGTGGAAACACCAAAGTATGCAGCAGCAAGAGAATGAATAAATAATCATAGCACAGAGGGAAGCAGCATAATAAACTGCTATAAATAATAAACTATATATAACATAGATGGGTATTATAAATATAGTATTGGTCACAGCAATTGACACAACATAGTTTTAATTCTAGAATTTTATGTAATGAAGTTTCAAAATACTTAAAAATACTTAAAATAGATTTTGTTGTTCATATATGCAATCTTTGTGATATCACTTTTTACTTTTTAAAGCTATGATTTATAAAGTTTCAAAAATAGAAAGTTTATAAAAGTAAACTTCATGATTCTTGTATTAGAAACATCGTCACTGTGTATTTTAAAATCACACGTGTTACCAAACCATTACACACTCCTTCCAGGTTATTAAAAAGAGAGATGATTTTTAAAAATGTAAATAGTTATCTCAGAACTCAGGGGCATACATTGGCAGGAGAGGGAGAGGGTAGTAATGACCAAGGCTTGTACTAGGGTCTTGTCATATCTTAGCAGTGTTATACTTCTTGAAACTAGGTCATGGAAACATACTTATTCTTTCTATCATTTATTAAACTATGTGCTTCTGAGATTATATATATATATATATATATATATATATATATATATATATAATATACATACATATATATGCCTCTGTATATGAGGTTTTCAAGACACTACTTTAAATTTTTTATGAAAAATACTATGTAATACTTTACTTTCCACCAGTGGGTCAGTCCTAAAAGCCACAGTCTTTACAATCTGTGCAACTGGCTGTGTGTGTGATGTAGAACATGCCAGCAGACTCCTACTGAGACGAGAAAGGAGATTAAAGTAATGATTGTATCAACAGACTCATCCAGGCACTAAAAATGTATTTGTAAAACTCCATATACTCTTTGGATAAGTAATCACGATCTGCAGCATTTTCGTTTCCTCTGAGGTAGTTCGGTGATGTGGAACAGAATCATTAGCCAGCTCTTCAACCTGTAACTTCTCTTACTTGTGAAGAGAGGCAGAAAATGAAGTGTTTGGAATAGAGAGAGAGAAAAAAAAAACCTCATCAGCTCAGTGCTGAAAGAATAGCACAAGTGGCTATTCCTTAGATTCAGATGTATCTTATGGATTCCTAAGAGATATGTCAGCTCCTTGTCTCCCAAGTTGAAGGTTGTTACCTAGAGACCTTTAAAAAGCATAACTGGTGGGCTAATGACAGAACATACAGATGTGACAGGTTCGGTCATCATTCCAAGAACAGTTGTTGTTGGGGAGCCTCTCCCCAACGCCGTTCAAAACCATCCCTTGCTCATACTTTCTCTGTCTCTTCTGCTTCCATGTCCTGCCCCTCGTGAGTTACTGACCTTTCATCCATCTGTGTTATCAGTCATCACAATGTTGAACTAAACAAGAGGGAGGTGCCAAATGTCACCAAAGACAATTGATCCTGACAGAAAATAGAATAACCAGAGACACATTTAACCTGCCATAATGCAATGCCAGAAACAGAATAACAGGTGAAAACAAGCATCAGGGTTTCACTCTAATCTAAAGAAAGCACAAGGCTATGGTTCTGAGTGCACCAGCTTGCTGCCTGGGCTCAACAGAATGCAGTCACTCACTGAACTGAAAAGATGCAGATTACAGTTCGGAAAAGCCAAAGTACCTATCATGTGGTACACAGAGTAGGAGGGAAGAAGATGTACAAGGCAAGAGCCCTTTGATCCACTCGACTCTTGGCTGAGCACTGCTCTGCAGGGACATGAGAAAATCTACTTGACGACAAAGAGGAGCATAGAAAGGAGTTGCACAGCCACCAAAGCATTAGGAATAGTTTCACCTTCACCTACTACGCTCATAAGACATGGAGTTCCGGAATCCTCCGTGTCATTACCCTGATCCCCAAATTAGCAGTCACGTAGAAGACTGCTCTGCATTGACCCGTTGACTCTTCCAAAGAACCCATTCAGTCCACAAAACTAACCTACACTGTGGGAAAACACATTTGTGGATAAATTATTTTGTTTTCAAATTCAATAACTAGTAGTGTAAACCTTACAGTGAATATCATTACATCAAAATTAACCATGTTTGACATCCAAATTACGAGACTGCTGAAAATTTCAAGGCATATAGAGAATAAACATGTGATCCAAGCTTGACTATTAAAAGCCACCAATGGAAACTGACACAGAAATTATTGGATTGAAAAAATTAATTGACATAGGCATGAAGACAATTTACAAGTTGATTCAATATGTTAGAGAAGATAGGTGAAAATAGGCAAAAGGAAATAAGAATATGTTTAAAATACACAAAAAAATAAAAAAGAAATCATTTAAAACTTAAAACATACAATACTAATGTCTTAGTTTGGGTTTTCACCATGACCAAGGCAACTCTTATAAAAAACATTTGATTGGGGCTGGCTTACAGGTTCAGAGATTTCATCCATTATCATCAAGCCAGGAAGCATGGCAGCATCCAGGCAGGCACAGTTCTGGAGGAGCTGAAAATTTTACATCTTGTTCTGAAGGCTTACAGCATGGCAGCATCCAGACAGGCATGATACTGGAGGAGCTGAAAGTTTTACATCTTGTTCTGAAGGCTTACAGAAGACTGACTCTTCCATATTGGGTGGGGCTTAAGCATAGGACGTCAAAACCCACCCTCCACAATGGAGGACCCATTTCCTCCATTGAGGCCACACCTACTCCAATAACAGTGTCACTTCCCAAGGGGCAAGCATATTCAAACCACCACAAGGAATAAACAATAATTTAAAACTTCTAAAGAATAAAAATTCAGTATTTAAAATGAACAAACAAGAAAGAATCAGCAGACTAGATAAAAATAGAAAAGATCAAAGAGGAGCTCGGGAGATGGCTCCCCTAGTAAAAGTGTCTGCTACTCAAGCATGAGGACATGAGTTCTGATCCCAACAACCGCAGACAAACCACTTCAGCAGCATGAATCTGCATCCTACACTGGGGAGTAGGGAAGTTGGATGGAGACAGGATGATTGCTGGAACTCATTGCTCAGCCAGTCTATTCAAATAGATAAGCTCCAGTGTGAGTGAGAGGTCCTGCCTCAAATATATACATACATATACATCATATACACATACACACACACACACACACACACACATATACATATATATATATATATATACACATATATATATATATACATATATAACATATATACATATATATATATGTATATATGTTAGAGAGTAATCAAGAATGACACCAAGTGTTGACCTCTGGCATCCACACATCCACAAACACTCTACATATAAACACCACAGAGACATAGACATGAACATACACAAACACACACATACCCTATACAGAAAGAAAGAAAAGATCAATGAACAGAGAAACCTAAAAACAGAGACAAATCAAAATGAAGTTTGAAATACAGTAACTCATTTCTATAGCCAAGGAATCAATATGTAGCCCAGGCTAGCCTTAAACTCATTTCCCCCCCCTCTGAGAACAGAGAATACTGAACTTACAGTCATGAACCACCAAGTCTGGCTCAAGAAGACTATTTCGAAGGGAAGAGAGCATCATGGATCTACAGAACAATATTAAGTGACCAAAATTGTACAATAAAAGTTACAGAGAGGAGCAACAAATTACTTGAAGGAATAATAACTGACAATTTCTCAAATTTGGTGAAAACTCATCAACCTTGCACCTAAAAAAACCTCCGAACAGTATAAACAGAAAATCTAAGGGTTTCAGTTGGAAAGCAAAGAGAGAAAAGTAAGTATGTGCAGAATATAGGTAGTAAAGGGGATAAACATATAAGAAATACACATTGAGCACAAAGAGGAAAAAAAGCAGATTTCTGTCCATAGAAAATCTATATGATAATGTTCCCACTTTATAATGAAGATGACTGCAGTAAATGTTTCCAGCTATGGGACAGAAAGAAAGTGTCCCAGATGAGCTAAGTGTTTGTCCTAAGTTGCAGCCATCAGGTCTGATGCTGAGACGGGGATTGAAAGGAAAGTTGTATTAGGGACTATCTAAAGAGAAATAAGAAGGGCAGAGGAGCAAGGCAGGGGAAGAGGAAGAAATGGATGTTGGGTAGGAATACACATCTGATCTGCAGATGCATGCAGATGGTGGGTCTAAGCCCACTCATCGTGGACAAACACAGGACACTGTACCCACACTGGGGAACTCCCTTGAGGTAAATGGAGGTCGCTGGTCTGTGGGCATCCATGCTCAACAGAAAGAAATCTAAATGGGTTTGAAGGGCACACAGATGCTTTCTGCTGCAGTTTTCTCTACACTAAACCGAAAAGGTAGCAGTCCATTAGAAAAGTGGGCAATCCACAAAACCAAGCCAAAATAATCAATGAGCCTAACAAAATATATTGATTCTCACAAGTAATCAAGAAATACAATTAAAACAACAGGAAAATTGCATGTCAAGCGTATCCAACTGGCAAGATTTTAAAAGACTGATGGTCCACTAGGGAAGAGGTGCTTTGTGAGCGCTTGTAGAAACATAAGCTCTGGAAAACTCAGAATGAGATAAGCTACAAGGCACCTTGAATGATACATTACACTAATTCCACTGTTGAGACAGTAACCTAAAAAAAATTACACAGGCATTTAAGGACACCTGCAGAGGCATGCTGGGAGAAATATTATTTGTAACAGGAAACAAATTACAAAGAACTTACCATTTTTCAATGTAAAGATTTGTTTTTTTAAAAAATTAGATAGATAGATAGATAGATAGATAGATAGATAGATAGATAGATAGATATACTTTATTAAATTGTCATTGAAGTGGTGTGTCTATGTGAACACATGTATACACATTCATCCTGGATTGCTTCTGGCCCAACTGCATTGTGTCTAGCCTGAGTTGTATTCTCAACAGTTCTTGGATGGGTTTCCTGTCTTAAAAGAAACTGAGTCGTTTTATTAAATCACGGCATGATGTCCGGTGTAGTCATGATTAGAGTAATAAAATGATTGTTTTGAAGAACTTACAACACTCTTGAATAGTTTACAAAGTAAAACCATTTATTTGGCAATTACAACATTCCTTGTGCTCCGTTTAAAGTCAAGGAGCTTCTGCAAGCATCCCACCTTTCTTCTGATTTTGGCTGATTCTTGGGCCTAAGGCCTCTGTTGATGACCAGGCAAAAGAAGGCAGCGGGAAGCAAGCTCCCAGTCACTGGAAAGAAACTCCTCAAATACTGTTCTCACCTGAGGCACCCTTCCCAACATAAACTGGAACACTGAACACATTCCATGTGCTCTTTCCCAAGATAATCATCTTCTTTAGTCACAGTTCCTGGATTCTAGCATCTCCCCATTCCTGAAATCCTGTTTATCAGGATTCATTTTGAAGAGTGGTCAAGGAGAATCTGTCTGATTTCTTTGACCTGGGAACTCCATGTACACTAACAGAGTCTAAAACCACGTGTGTTCTCCCAGCAATGGTACCCTTCTTAAGTCATTTGGAAGGAATAATTATCTCAAATAACTAGAATTATCTAAAACTGGATGTTTTTATTTAAAGTGTTATCAAGCAAAATATACTCAGTTTCACGAAATTGACGTAAGACATTTATCTCCCGCTAGAACTTTGCTTGGTCTGTTGATACCTCAACATTTTGTTCTACGAGCCAACATATCCACTATTTTAGAAACGAGTAGCAATGAATTTGATTCAAAGGCACTGCATATAGTGTGGTATATGTTATCAAATATGGAGAAGGAAAGAAAAACGAGAATAGAGCACCGTGACAAAGGCTCCTGCTAAAAGCAGGAAAAGACAGAAAGAAAAGGAAGAGAAGCTCCAGCCCGCCACTGGAGGACCAGGGTTCCAATCCTTAGGTCCTTAGATCCCGGTCCCGAGCTTGCAAATCTGTGTACAGAGTTTAATGGGCTGCCTCAAAACCATGATGCACCATGGGGACTAGGCTACTTGCAGTTACTCAATATTTACAACTGAGGTTAAGGAAAATTTTTCAACCAATTTCCTTGTGTTGTTTGTTGCAACTTCTGGTAAATTTATAAACTAATAGTGAGCATATTGCCTGCATACTTAGAGAATTGATGTGCTCTAACTAATATTAGCTGGCCCCTCCCAGCACACGGAACAGCTCAGCTGCTGCTAGAGGGGAATAGACTTAGTGTTCAGTCTACACTTGCACGAAAAACATATATGTAGTGTAATATATAGTGAATATATACTATGAACATTTAGTTAATACAAAATAAAATATAAATAGCATCCAGAAATTTTAGTCTATTTGTAATAAAACTAACAGGAAAAGTCAGCAACTTTACAAAAACACTTCTTTTTTTTTTTTTTTTAATCAAATAGAAGGAAAATGACTGAGAGGTATAAAATGCCGCCTGAAGAAACAAAGCTTTGTATAGTAGGTGTGAATTAGAAGACACAGTCGTGAAGACACTGGGTTTTTTCCAAGTCTACCTACATAACCAATGCACATGGGTAAGATGCCAACTAAAATTTTATGCAGCTTGATGTATATATAAAAGAACAAAATCTGACAAGCAAATTAAATATTTTTAAAGAAAAAAATGTGCAAAAAAATCTTTGTAATGCCTTAAGATACACTTAATGCCCTCTTGCAACATGGCATTGATTCAAGGCGTGCGTGGGCAGAAATCAAGCAAAATGGAGAGCTCAGGGAAGCGTACAACGCTGCATACAGCGTTGCGTTTTTATGGCAGCTTTGGCAATGCACATCCGCCGCATGGACCACACAAAAGTCATTTCTGAGACAGCTGGGGAGCTATCTGACAAGAATGGGAATATCATAGACCCTAAACAGTAGCAAATAATACTAACTAAAAATCGTTTACAAAAATCCGAACTTTGACTGTTTTCAAAGAAAGTACAGATACATGCCTTTACTCACTTGGAATCAAGTAGACATTTCTAGGTAAAACACACAGAACTTCAAAGACAGAATACAGTGAACTGTTTACAAAATATAAGATGTTTCCACAATGCACAGTACAAAGTTAAATGTCAAGTCGGACCTGGAACGGATGTTTCCAGACAATAGCTATAGTTAGGGTATTTAATAACTAACTTTTTAAAGAGATCCTTTATATAACTAAGAGGAGAACACTGTAGAAAAGTAGGTGGAGGCTCAGAACTGAGTAAGAATCACAAATGGCCAAGAAAGGATAAAAGGCTCTGAGCCAGATTGACAATAAAGTGTAAACAAGCAGATGCCATTCACATCTCACCCCACCCCCACCCGGCTTTACAACTGCCTGATCACTGTGCATAATGTTGCCGGTAAGGACAGGCACTTATATTAGAGGCATGAGTTGTCCTAACTGTCAGAAAATAAATCTAGCAATAGAAAATAAGATCAGTGTTCATATTCTGAAAGCTTGGATTTCATATTCTGAAATCCTTGTCTGGGAGTCCATCTACAGATATTTTCCCATAGTACTCCTGTAGGTTCAGCTCCAGAGGATTTGATGCTTCTGACCTCGAGGGGCAGCCCCACACATGTGCAAATATCCCCACATTCACAGATATAATTAAAAATAAAACAGATCTTTGCAACCACAAGCAAAATGGTGTGAAATTCAAAAACACAGTGTTAAGAGAAAAATGCAAAGTGGCTCTAATGAATTTTAGACTGTTCTGTTTGCTTTATATGAATTTACTTATCTATCCCATGTTTAATGTTCTCCACACTGATGTCTAATATTCTCCACAAATCACATGAATATGCTCAAAGTCATCTATACTATCATCTCATTTAGTTGATGATACAATTGAGTGACCAAGTGACATCCCTATCTGAAGTTGCAAAGCTAGGCTTTGGAAAAGTATTGTTCCCAAGCTACTGTTGGAGATTAGTTCTAATGCTTTTGTCTTAATTCAGCTCCCAAAAGCCACGCTTCCAGGCACTGGCTTTGGTTAGTAATAAAGAATTGCAGTACAAACAATAGCTGGGCAGGGAGAGGGAAGTACGACTTTTAGATTGTACCAGCAAGAAACTGAGGGAGGGGAGAGAAGGAGAATCTTCATGACTTGAAGGCAGAGAGATCAGATTTAAGAGAATAAAGGAGAGAAATCCAGCAACAGTTCTTGGGTTGGTACATCAAGACGGGGGAGCAAAGAGAACAGGCTTAAAGACAATATGTAAAAATCCTGGAGAATGGCCCTAGGAGCCACTGCCTGGGGTAGCAGAGATGAAATGTAGATTTTAAAAGATGTTAACTCAGGAATACAGGAGAAGAGTGTGTGCTACCCATGGAGAGGTTTAGAAGTGCCTAACCATTAAGCTAGTCAAGGCATATTCAAATTAGCTGGAGTGTGTGTGTGTTTCATTCATGAATCCAGAGCTCTTAGATGGGTACAATGCTCGACCTGCCAGGAGCCTAAGTGGATTAACTAATCCACCCCCATAGTCTTTACCACTCATTGATTTGTTACCTGAATCATATAGTGTACTACCATTAGAATTCATTTTTTAAAACACCAAAGAGGTCTGAGATCCATTAAGAAAGGTTTCCCTAGAATGAGTAAACCCTGAAGTCTGTTACTAGCAACACACACACACACACAAAATCAAATAATGCTATGTAATGTTCAAAGATGTCTTTTAGAGCTACAAAAATGCAATTCATAATCATATTTAGAATAATAGTGTTTTATAAGCCAAGGATATAAATGGCACGTTCTGAATGCCTTGTGTCATGCCCTTCCTCTGATCCAAGTCTTTCTCAGGTGAAGGAACTTGGGGTTATAGCTACGCGGTGCCACTTCAGTTCACTCCCTAAGGCAGTGAGCAGCAATGGTCCGGGAAGCAGTCACTTCCAGGCTCAGTGTCACTGCAGCCATAGTCGAACAGTCTTTGATATGTCTGTGACTCTAGCAGGACTGTTTGAAGAGACTAGGAGTGGAGAGGGGTGGGGGTCAAGAAAGGGAAGTGAACACCACCTCTTCTCGTAGTGCGTTTCAGTTCACCCGTCCCAACTTTAAATGGGCTTGTGCAGAGAAAACCACCAGTTTGGGTTCCGCTACAGGTTCAGCCTACAACGTGGACACTTCAAAGACTTCAAAGGTAGGGGACACAGTACTGTATCAGGAGGGAAACCAAAAATGTGGGATTTAGCAAAGCTTTTGGAGGGTGATTCGAGGGCTTGAAGTGATTTCCACTTAAATACACTGCAAGCGAGTGAAAAAAAAAAAAAAGAAGAAGAAGAAGAATCAAAAACATAATAGGCCAGAGGAAGAAGAAAAAGATCTCTCATTTTTTTTCTCCTTTGTTAATACTATAGAAATATCAGTTTGGAGGCTTGGTGGGATTTTACAAAGCCAATGCCTGGATTCCTGCAGCAAAATGCAGGAGGCTGCTCTTTCATGCTTTCCTGCTTGTTCCCATTTAAAATAATTTATAGGTAAAATGAAAATTTAGTAGGAGCCCACTCCTTGCCAAGTAGCATGCTAGGGGCTTTAATCTCTGCTTTCTTTCATTCCTTTAAGAACCTTATGCACTAACCCAATTGTCTCCTCCTCACAAATGAGTAAACTGAGGAACAGGGATCTCAAACTACATTTTCCACAAACACACGCAACTGAACTCTGTCCAACTTTTTGGAAGCTTGTTGTTTTGTTTTGTTTTGTTTTTCCCACAGTGCTCTGCGGATTTATGAAAAGTGAGTGAAAAGGACCTAATCTAAATCAGCCTAAACACTGTAATTATGCCTAATTAAAAATACTCATTTTTTAATTTATTTACAAGCTAAAAATGCTTTTTAAACCTCCTCCAAACTCACTGGGGGTGGATTTTGTTTGATCCTATGCTTAGTGGTTTCATAAGGTTTTAACTAGTGCCCATCAACAGTAATGGTGTGGATTGCAATGTGCACTCTGGGGCTGAATGCACTCTCGAAAGGTTTTCTGGCTTCCAGTGTTTTGGGTTCTAAACAATTAGAAAAACTAGATATGGTTAAAGCAAGAGCCTTCTAATTGAAAAATATAGGTTTTTTTTAAACCAATGTCTCCACGAACTGCTTGGCAAAATGAATATTGTTTAATTTTCATTTTGAATTAAAGACTTGCAAACCTGAGTAATATAGAGTCTAATGATGAACTGAGCTGCACCAAGCTCCTCTGAGAGCCATAGCGATGTATTAAAACAAGAATTATTTTGTGCACTGTGCTGTTCTTCACCATTGGATCCTCAGCAGACCGCAAAACCACCATCCAGATAATGAAATTATAAAAGAATTTTAATTTCATGTTAGAACTTGTATTACAAATTATTAAGGAAAGAAACAGGAGAGAAAATAATTTTCAAGCTTATTCCTCTTGTGTATCCAAACTGGAAAAGATTTCTGCTTAGAAGGTTTGTGCAAAGTTTTATCATAAGTTGCAGAAATATTCACAACATAGAGTCTGCTGAAGGCAATACGAACGTATTTGAGCGCTAGCAATGGGGCTCAGGCTGTAGCTGAGTAGTGGACTCATTGCCTAGTGTGTGCAGTCTTCTCATGGAGAAAAACATAAAGAACATGCAAGAGCTGAGTCGATAGCACAGAAAAGGTCATGTTCAAAGTTACGCTGCCCAAATACACATTTTGGCTGAATAAATACACATTTTGGTAGCGTCATAGTTTATTCAAGGGACCAAGGCCAAGAAGCTCCTCCTTTGGAACAAGAAAACCAGCCTGGACTGGGAGGGAGATCATATAAATGTGCCTATAATGGCTGATCCAGAACAACTGTAAGTGCATGCAGAACTGGTCTGCCCTGTCACTCACAGAGCCCTACCTGAGCCTCACTGAGCCTCCATCAGATTCCCTTGCACAGGCTGAGATTTGAACTCTGTGGAATAACTTCTATATAGCTGCTCTCTTTGCAAAGAAACAAAGGCAGGTTGTCAAAAGCCTATGGTGACAGGAGTCAAGTCTACAGTGAAAGAATGTTTGGAGTTACCTCCAGCTAGCTGCTTCACCTTTCATTTCATCACTCTGGCTGAGAACGGTGAGAGGCCCTGGCTGACACGTCACCAGAGTGAGACACAGCAACTACTCCTGGAGGTAGCCAGGTCTGTGCTGGCTGAGAGATTGAAACACAGTCCAAAGGTGCCAAGCTGGTTCCTGCTTGTTTTGTGCTTCCCACATGACAAAACTCTGGCCAAGTCTTAGTGGAGCCAAATCAGTCCTCAAGACATTCACTAAGTTACAACATTGGGAGCACAGTCATAATTGCAAAATAATAAGTTACTGCAACACAATTCACAGTCGTAAATGAGTATTTCAATCAGAAAAAAACATATACACTCATGTGAGGGTACACATATGGACATGTATATACCTAGTAAGTTCAACAAAATTTGAAAGCTTTGAAAGGTATTTAGCTGCTGTCTTAGAGAAACTCCATGACTAAAAGAGACTTGAAGAGGAAAGAGTTTATTTGGCTTACACTTCCACATCATTATTCATCATTGAAGGAAATCAAACAGGAACTCAAGCAAGGCAAGAGGAAACTGGAGGCAGGAGCTGATGCAGAGGTCATAGAGTGGTGCTGCTTACTGTCTTGCTTTCGTTGTTTTCTCAACCTGCTTTCTTATAGAACCTAGGACCACCAACTCAGGTATGGCACCACCCACCATAGGCTGGACTTTCCTACATGAATTACTAATCAATAAATGTTGCACAGGTTTGCCAATAGACAGATCTCTTTTTTCATTAATTAATTTAGTTAATTACTTTACATCCCAATTCTAACCCCCTCTCACATCTCCTCTGAGTCCCACCCTTATTAAATCCCTCCCTCTGTCACCTCCTCCCCTTCTCCTCAGAGAAGAAGCCTTCTCCACCATCCTGCCCTGAGATATCCAGTCACAGCAGGACTAAGCACATTCTCTCTCACTGAGGCCCAAACAGGCAGTTTAGTTAGAAGGAGATCCAATGGCAGGCAACAGAGACAGCCAACCTCAATAGCCAGATCTTACGGAGAAAACATTTTCTCAATTGAGGTTCCCTCCTCTCAGGTGAAGCTAACTTGTATCAAGTTGACAAAAAAACTAGCCAACACAGGTGCCAAAGCAACAAGAGAAACAACTATAGTCATAAGTAAAGTCAGGCTACAGCCTTTTTTTTTCCTTTTTCATTCATTAACCCAAAGAGAAATATGTATAGCACTTTTTGTCTAGAAAGAAAATATAGACTTGAGGCTTCTCGTTTTAAAACCAACTTACAACACTGAGCTTGCCCTGGACTTGGGAAAGAAATAAAAGGAGAAAGATTAAAGTAAAAATAAGGCATCTGGTTCCATGTCGGCAGCAGACCCACTTAAAGCTCGTGTTTGAATATCAACAGTGTAATCAGTCTTTAGAGTCAATTTTACCCTCGATTCAATTTCAAGTGCTAGCCACCTGCAACAAGCTCTAACGAAAGTTAGCATCTATGCAGCTTTGGTACTATGGATAGCAGTGTGCTCCCCGGTTCTCTTCTGAGGCTCTGGAGCTGACAGAGGTTCATCTTTGTAAATAGTCATATAGCTTTGAAAACATGAAGAGTGATTTCCACAGGACATGCAGGGGATGAACACAGAGTCGTGGGAAGGAATCGGGAGACAGAGCAAAACCAGCCCTTGCATTTAGGGTATGTGAAACCTTAGGCACATTACTTAGCCCCAAAAGCCCACCATTACTTGGTGGCTTTTCAGTCATTGTTCCAATTAATATAACATACATCCACATCATACCATATACAATTTCATAAAATTAGTGCACTAGATGAAAATAAAAACATATATGATAAGGTAATATCAAAACCTTTTTATTTTGTTTTTACTGATTTTATTTTTCTATTTCCAAAGATAACACCTGCCTGTCCCCCGCATTTGGGTACTAATGGCAAAAGTTGCTTACAAGGACAGTACATATCGCTAGGCTCTGCTTTTGGTTGCAAAAGCTTAAATGTTCAAAGAGTTTTTAAAATCAGGGAGAGAACAGAAAATGTATGACAGAATCTGCGTTTCTTTCCTCAGTGGGTCTCAGAAAGATCTCAGAATTTCAGAAAGCAATTGCTTTGCTTTCTGCCCCAAATGAAAGTAAGTTTAGAAGTCTCAGAATCTGCAAACTGTGGTGACATTAGTGTGGACGACATTGGGCTTCAGCAAAGGGTTCCATACTGCTGCAAATAAAATACAGGGCTTTCTTGTCAACCTCCTCTCGAAGACCCTATGATGCAGACTGAATTCCTTGCCATAGTATGGTGGATACCAAAGCTAACCTTCTAAGCAAAAAAAAAAAAAAAAAAAAAAAAAAAAAGGAAGATAATATGTAATGTGCCTTGCACAACTAATTATGTGTGTATATTACCGATACTCATATCTATATGTACATGTGTGTGTGAAGGAAGAAAGGGAGGAAAAAGTAAGAGAAGAAAGGAAAGAAAGACAGAGAGAGATTATTCTCACTTTGATAATTCTAGCAGATGATGGAATTCTTTCTAGAGAAAGTTAGGAGATGGCTATGGTATTGGCATATCTTTTCTCCACAATATCCAAATAAACTAGAATTAAACTGATCTAACTTCCAATAAATTCTTCCCCTTCACATTACTGAATTTAAAAATATCATAGCTCAGAGGGCTCAGTGAGTCGATTGCTTATTGACTTTCTAGTGGGTCCATATAGTGTAATGAGTCTTTATATCTCTATTCTTAAATTGCTTATTGGATTCCTAAGATTAAACAAAGCAGATGAGAAAAATTACAGTGTTGGAAATTAGGCAAGCTGCTCAAATGAGTACATTATTATCCTATCAAAACTACATTTAAACTTTCCAGAATAAATATTAAAACACTGGAAAGGCTGCCTTTAAAAGCTTCTTGTAACAAGCGGTTCTTTATAAATTGATTATCTTTTTACAACTTTACTTACTATAATATGAATTTCTGTCTCCATATAAAAGTCTAATGGCTTTCTCTAGATTAGATAATCAAGTCGGTTCCCAATTTGAAAGAATTTGTGCCATGGTATGAGACTTATAATGAGATCCCCCCCACCCAAAGGACTGAAAAATAACACAAAAAATTCAGAACCTTGGACATAACATAATCAGAATATTATTTTAAGAAAAACTGGTGACTCGATGCAGTGTTTAAAATGTTTTGAAGGGGAAACAGTGACGTCAATGCTTCCCACTCCTTTAGCTTGTAGCTTATGGGCCCTGGCATGGCGTGGGCCCTGTTCCGGCTCAGCCTACTCACGGGCCTCTCCCCTACTTGTGGTCTGTCTCCAGACACTCCTGTCATTGCAGACAGTGCCTAGCTTCTGAAGCTTGTCTCCTCATCTAGCAAACTCATTCCTCTTCCGTCTCCTTTTCTCTTTCTCAAATAGAGCATTGTACGTGTACCTACACGAAACTCGTCACCCACACAAGCTTGCTCCGTGCTGATTTCTCCGAGAGAGATTCAATCATCCACTCTCCTGCGAAGCCCTAGACTGAACCATGATGCACAATCATACCTGCTGAAGGAGTAACAGATCATGGATGGCGCTACGACAGCTGGCACCAGCTTTACTGCTCCAGCAGCACTGGGGCCTTCTCTTCTACCACGTTGAAGACAATAGGAACAAAGTTTCCACAGTAAGGTGAAGACTCAGAATATGCCCTAATGAGTCACAGGTAACTGATAAGGGTTAAGCACTCATTCCTATTTCACACATAAAGATAGAATATCAATCAAGTCACATATTAGCCTTGGGAAACTCGGGCGGGGTGGGGGGAGGGAGGCAGGGGAGTGGTGGTCACCCAACCAACTTACACTTTTAAGTACTGATAAATCAAAGTAACCTCTTGACAAAAGTCAACTTCAGAACGCAATAGCCCTGAATAGCAACAGCCTCACAGGAGACACACAGGGCGACAGAGAGGGTGAGACTAGAAGCTGAAACCACCGAAACACGGTGCCGTTTTCTGTAACCAAATCACCTTTATAGAAATTTGCCAGAACAAATGGGCCAGAATGTGAATGAACAGAATAAATCAGAACGTAATCAGTTCCCACTCTACTCTTTATTGCTTCTGATGAAATCCTCTTACCATGTCCTACTGAATTTGCCATTATCTCCTGTTCCTGGAAGGAAAAGTGAACTCAAAATGGCCTAAATAATATCTGAAGTGCATTTTAAATGTAGGGTCTATTTGGTTAGTGTGCTATATTCCATTTTAAGGACAACGCTAGAACTATTATGTATTTATTCTCATAGCTTTCTTTAGTTATTTGGCACAGCTTAGTTCAAACTGCGCTTGTGAAAGCTCGGGTATCCTAATGTTAGGTCACATTTCTTCTGGTCTCTGAAATAGCTCTGTTGTAGCCACACAATTAAACTAAAGGAGACGCGGGGTGAGTGCTGCGCACAGTTCTACTCCTCCTGCCAAGTTCCTCATTATATCTTGCTTCTTGCTATCACCCAAGAGCAGACTCATTCACTCGTAGCAGGTGGCCTTTGTGCCCCCTCCCTGCCCCTTTGAGCCCATTCTTCTGGTTGCATAAAATTCACTCCAAAATCTGCTCACAGTTATCTAGATGCTTCTCATTTCTTTGTTCTTGAGCCCTGTTTCTTTTACTGTTTAGTGATTTGGAGGAAAACATTTAAAACTTCAGTTTATAAACTCCCAGTCTTGGCTACTCAGGGACAACAGCTCTGCTTCAGGTCCAGTGGATCAAGAAATAGAAATGTTCCCAGAAGCAGATGTTTCTGGACCAGGTGAAAGGCCCTCTTCTTTTAGCCCTGAATTGGGAGATTACAAGGGTTAGGTTAATTTTTCTTCTTCCTTATCTGCTTGGAGTGGAATATTTCAAGCTTAAAACCAGCTTTCTTTCCATAAGCCTCAAATGAATTATGATTCAATGTATTCAAGTATGTGAGAGTCAAAGAAAAGTAGAATGACAATCGGCTGTATTACCTCATCAGAAGAGAGCAGGGATTTACTCATTCTGGTTGAGATCCAAGGTTAGTCCATATAATGACCCAGCCTGTCGTGAGAATCAGAGCAACTGTGTGTTTCATAAATCTGTGACTGAAAGAGTGTGCTCCAGGCATGACATTGCTTTCCCAGACATGCCTGATATAGTGGTCTTGCTGAGACAGCACACAGGCTCACTAGCCAATGGAATTCCACTTCTAACTCTCATCTATATAACATCTAAAGAAGACTGATACATAGGGGGAAGCTATGCTCTTGAAGCACCGTGTAACTGCATAGAGAAGATAGGTGATGTTGTTCAGAGTGAATGATGTCATCTGCAATGATGTCATGTCTGGAGCATGTGCACTAAGCGTGGCAGGGTTTACACTAGGCATCGGGTTGCATCAACCAGTAGTTGTTCTAAAATAGCAGAAATGAACTGAGACGTCGCCCAGCACAAAATCATCCAAAAAATGGGTAGATGTATTGAATCCAGAAAACTTTTTTAAGGCTTTGAACTATTCTTCAGCTTTTTCGTCTCTATCAAGGAGCTGGGGAGATTTTTTTCTGGATTCGGCTTCCATAAATTGGTATGTCTCTGGCATTTCAACGTGGAGGCTGACATCTAAGACTCTGGGGAGAAGAGTTTCTAGAATCTGAAAAGCAGTTGACAGAGAAGAGAGCGAAATAAGACACTGTCAGAAGTCCAGGCCTGCCAGGCATGTGAGGAGGAGCCGTGGAGCCAGGGACTACGGATGTCTCCGAGAGGTTTAAATATTATAAAATTCAATAGTTTCACAGAAGAGCATATCAAGAAACTTGATCTCCTCCCTGTACGCTATTTCCGTGCTCGATTATGTTTGTTTGGAGGATGCAAAGCCATTAGCCACATGCCATGTGAAGATCTGAAAAAAAATGAGATGTCTAAATCTAGACATTGAAACTTAGATACCTCATGAGAGTGCGACACAACATCACCACCTAGTGTCCAAAACCTAAAAGTTAAGTCCAATGTCTGACCTACAAAGATCTGCTGGGTTACACAGAGTCAAGTTGGTGTGAAGACTGTGTGATGGGTTTGTAAGAGTCATGGAATATCTCAATATTAACCTTTAATCAATGCTCTACCTACAAATCCATACATTAGGAGGTATCAAGTTTGCAAACCAACTAAGGGAGCTGAAATAGAGATGCATTTGACTAGGAACTCTGATGGTTTCTGGACCAGAACATAGTAAGAGCATTAGGGAAGGGTCAGTTATTTCCCCAAAAGTTTTTGTTTCTAAAAGCCTATAAAATACAATGTACTAATATCTATGGAAATATATTCCTTACCCATTTTTAGTATTCTGCATACGAATCACAAAAAATTGCGCACATGATTTATCATTTCCATTGTGTTTGCTTTATCTAAGTCTCTAAAAGATAGAACATCACAAGAAGCCATACAATGATTATGGAAAGACTTTTAACATTGACTCTCTTAGCACTCCCATTATACAGTGAGTTCCTTTGAACTTTCTCATCATCTCTCCATGTTCCATCTCTCCTTGGGTTAGTGTGCTTCTGCCACAACACAAAGAAACCCATTCCCAGCATGCATATGCCTTTAACATAGACTTAAGGGCACTGAAGCCAATATGGGAGAAACAACTGGAAGATTCTCAGCATGATTTTCTTTTCCATCCCATCCACGAATTCATCCCATCCACAGACTGAATGAAACTTCTCTCCCATTTGCATTAAAGACATGATTTGTTGGGAAGCCTTTGACTTCCTTCCCGCTGGGTTACTGGCACCCAGTGTGGAATGCCCGGGGAAAACAACTAACAGTTCTAATAACACTTATGCCAATAGGCTGCCTTACGCTGCCCGGCCAGTGCCTTTCCCTCTGGTTCTGATGTCTTAGCTGACCTCTTGTGACAAACTCCTCTGCAACAGAGCCCTGGCTTAGCTGGAGTCCTGTCTGGGTCTCCAATGCCCTTCTTGCCCCAATCCCACTGTTGCCTGAAGGGTACAAGGTTTTAATCAAAGGCTTAATTCTAGGGTTCTCAAGAAGGGGCAGGATCCTATCAGAATCACCTAGGGAGGTTTTCCTACTTATAGCAACAGCTCCCACACACATACACAACCCACGATTGATTTCCTCCCAGGAAGACTGTATCTCCACCCTCAGGTGTGTGGGAGAGGGAAACAGAAGCTGAAACCCTTTGGCTTTGAGCATTGAGAGCAGAAATGTTAATCTTCTCTTGACTCAGATGGAAAATACCTCAAAAGAGGGAAATGAAACCTTGTCTCCTAAGGATGAAGCTATAATAAAACCTTAATTAATTTGGACCCCATTAATTCAAACTGTGTGATAATTAGAAAAATGGTTAGGTTAAAGTTTACCTTTCCTCTAGCTAGGGGAAAAGTGGCTGAAGATTACTTTCCTGTACCTGGGAAAAGTGAATTTGCTAAGCAAATTAGTACTTTCAAAGAGAAAAATATCTACTGGGCCAAGCAAGCAAGTAGTTTTGAGACCACTTAGATGGCATCTACAGTTAAAAGAGCTATTATAATATCCCCATTCTGACATCAGAACAGTATCCCTGGACCTGGATGGACTGCTTTCAAGTAATGTAGTTATCAGTTCGAGGTAATTTTGTTCTCAAACTTCACACCATCCCGATCTTCCTTTCAGTTAGTCCACATTTCTATAGCTTACTGAGTTCAGCTTACTGATAACTCAGAATGCTTGTTCTGGTCATCATACCCTATACATGTGCCCCAGGGCCCTTCTTTCGCAGCAGCATAGAAAACAGCTAGGAACAAGGTAGGGGACTTGGCACAATATACACCTGTGTCACTCAGTGTAAGCATTGATCAAAACCAAACTCATTTTCTCAAGTTTGTTGGTTACATTAGCTTTTGAAAAATTTAACGGGGAGGCTGAGGTACTAGCAAGCCCTGTGGCCCTAATATCTGCAGAAATGGAAAAACTGGTTTCAATAAGATTCAGCAGTTAGCTTTATTATAGAGCTAAGAGCCTTTCCTAAGCAAACAGAGAGTATGTATTTCCAGGAAGGCAGACCAATAATTCCTAAGGTTCCTTGAAAAGGTAATCCTTTTTTCACTGCCTGCCCTAGAAACCCAATCCCCAGTGCTATGTAGCCTCTTCTGGAGTCACTAAGTCAGTTGTGAACAGTTAATAACTAGCCTCAGAATTCTAATAGTTAACTAAAGATTTTCAGTTACTATTTCTACTGCCTAATTATTTCAACACATCAAATAGAAATAAGAACAAAAAGTTATACCCCATATTATTATATTAATCCTATTCCATTTGAGTTTTAAAAAAAAGAAAGAAAGAAAACAATTGCTAACTGAACCCTGGGGCTTTGTGAACTGAAGTTCCTGAGTTTGATTTAAAATATTTTAATTAAGTAAAGCCTCTGCCCCAGGGCTTCCTAAAGCAATTTTCAAAACCTCACAAACAAACAAACATTATACCAAAGGCCTGACCGTTGACAAACCACAACCATTTCCAGGTGGTCACTTTTAACTTGGTTTTACTATGGAGAGAAATATTTTATTTTAGATGACAACAGTAAATCACAAACGGAGGCAGTGTAGTAGTGCAGTTTTATGCCCTAGGCATAGTGAGAACCGACAGCTCACCACAAAGTCACTTCAGCTGCCGGGGAACTCGTGAAAAGCAGCTCTCGCTGGACCCGTACCTAATTTAGACCTAGAGTTCTATGGAAGTTACTCCACCCCCAGTGTTACGATTTCATTTTAGCAGCATGCATATGTATTTCCATGTGGCTTTTTGAGGAAGCCCAGTGTGAGTTTTGAAAGCAATGTTACTGTAGTGTTTCTCAAAGCATGAGTCCCAGCATCACAGGGGCTGGAGGTGGGAGACTAAGAAATCTATTCTCAGGCCTCTGCCCCGATCTGCTAAAGGGAAATTCTGAGAGCAGCATTCAATGGCCTACCAAGACATCCTCAGACAGTTCTGATGAGTGCTAATAAGAAAGAACCATTGAGTTAGAACAGAAACTTGAAAGTCGTGTCTGCAAAGCACTGAGATTTCCTAATTGTTAGTTTCCTTGTCTGCAAAAATGATTTTGAAAAGCAGTATTACCTAACTCAAAGAGTTGCTTTCAAGAAAGGAAATGTGTATTTTATGTAAAGCTCTTCCTACAGTGTCTGGCAGCATTCAAGGCAGAAAACGCACAATTAACTGATCACTCAACCCAAGACTCTGAGAAGCCTGGAAGCCTTGTTAGGAAAGGAGAGTCATTGCTATCTCCCTGGAACGATGGCTCCTAGTTGGCCAGCCAGAGACTTTTGACATATAATGAGTCCTTTGAAGATATTCATGTGAATTTGTCCAATGTATCTAAATGATCATTGTCACTTTGATGGGTATGGTTTGACTATGGTGTATAGGGCAGGACATTCTCTGCAGTTAGCAAAAGCAAAGAAGACCAATGCTTGATACAAGTAAGTAAAAGATAGCACTTCTTTGCCTAAGAAAGTTCTCATGCTAACTAAACTAAGGGAATACTGGGCTTATAGGGTACAGAGGAGTGAAATCGGGGCAGAGAGCTATAGATAGTGGCAGAGAGTGACAGCAGAGCTATGAGCTTGCTGTCTGGCCCTGTGGCCTCTGAAGTTGCCCTGCCTCTTATTCATTCTCAGGAACAGAATCTGATTATTGTTTCTAAGCTCACGTTATGACACATGTTTAGTGAGAAAGAAGCTAATCTTCATGTTTAAGATGATGGAGCAACCTCCAGATCTTCTGATTCCTTACTACAGACCCCTCAGGCTTCCAGTCATTGGAACACTATTACCCACACTGAGCCATTACAGCCGTGCCATTGGAGCCATGATTGTGTTGAAATTATTGCAAAATTGCTTAGTTTTGTTTTGAGCTTTTCAATTCCCACAAGTACACCACTAAAATTTCTAATGTCGCAAAAGGTCCCAAGAACACAGGAAGGATGATAAACGTGGGCTGGAGTCAGGTCTTAACGATAAGTTTCTGCTCAGTTATTCTGCCCCTATGCCTTACCGTTGAAACATCCTTTGATCCTGTCTCCCACTAAAATGAATTTCTCCAGCACGGGTTTAAAACTTATATTTGTATTCCACCTGGAATGCTCACAGTGACATGACCCACTGGCTCGTTTCTCTTCTACCCTTCTGGAATTGGCTCTGTGGCTTGCTTCCTGCATCCTGGTCTGAATTCTTAATTGGCCTTATCTCCCCTGATCACCTCTGGACCTGACAGTAACCAGTCCCTGGAGAGGAGAGCACACTGATGAGAGCAGAGAGGGCTTTCCTCCCATTAGCCAGAATAGCCCTGGGACTGCAGGTCTGCTCACAGGGAATCAATTGGACCCATACAGCTCAGTGCTCTGCAGCTCTTCAACCCCCTACCTGCTTTTCCAATATCATCTTATCAGTTCCCTTCTGATCCAATCCATTACATGAAACTGAAGTATACTTCATCTATTAGCTGCTCCTTTAAAATTCTGTTAAGACTCGGGGAACGGAAAAAAGGCAGAAAGATAAATGCTCAAAAATGGAAATTTTGGTCATTTTGAGAAAGGGGTGTCGAAGTCTGGATGCTTGAGGAGTTTCATTATATACTTCAAAGTAAAATTAGCACTATTTCTGAGTTTTATTCATCCTTTTGAAATACATATCCATGCTTATAACATCGCTTCTCTTACTCTTAGGAAACACCTTTTTAAGACTGATTGATCCTCTTATCTCTCCCTGAGACTTCTTGGCCTTTGAAGAGCATTTCCTGTGTCATTAAAATTTTTCATTTCCAGTTCTTGATATAGACAACAGAAACCACTTCTCTAGTTTTATGGGGCAGTTGGGTCCTCGTCATTAGCAAACACTCCGGCTTTCCGAGCTGTCAATTTGTTCAAGAGTATATCAAAGGGGCTAATTACCCTGCGAGTCTTGCTTGGTGCTTTTGGCCTTGGTAAAACAGCTCCTTTACAAGCTGGGTGGGCTGTGTTGTTCTCAGGTCACTGCAGTCTCTATAACGTGTGGTGATTAGAATAGACAGGGTTCCTAGGCCACTTGTGTGTCCTTACCAAACATATTCTCAGACTTGATCAGCATAAACGTGAGAGAATGACAGAGTTAAACAGCATGGCTTCTTTTTAATTTCAATTATCTCATCAGTCTCTGTAAATAGAAAGGAGAGAAGAATAAATTATATTCTCCAGAGAAATGGCTTTTCTCCACTGCAACAGTTTGGTTTCCAGAACCAGCCATAGCAAGAGGGGTAACCAGCCAATCATTTCATGCAAGCTCACACCGCTAGTCATCCATACTCACACGTTCTCCAAAGCCACAAAACGAGGCCACCAGCCTGGGAACACAAGAGGGGTAACCTGCAAACCACCTCATTCCATATCCCCTTTGTGGCCTCAAGAGCAGAGAACAGGCACCTTTTGGTTGAGTAGAGAGTCAGGGGACATGAGTTTGCCATGGTGGGCATGTTCAGGTGTCTATGTAGTGTCAGCATCTTAGGATAAGCTATCTGGCAACAGCAAACGATCTCTAAAGAGTCCATTTCTCCAAACTGCTTCAATTTATACCCACAATTGGCCACTTATTCTTCATGGACATATAGTAATTTCCTTCACCATTTGAAAAAGTGAAGAGGATTTTTAAGTTACTTTGAAAACTCACATGGGACTTCTTTGGGAGTACCAGCTCCAGGCTCACGGAGAAGCTATTGGCTTCTGCTCCTGGGCCAAGGAAAACTTCAACTTTCACTGGCAGCTAGGCTAACACAGTGACTGAGTGCCTGCAGATTTATCCTTCTTTGGCTGTGATTTAAACACAACCCTACCTCCTGTCCCTACCATTGTCCTTGCTGTTAGAAAAGAAACGGAAAAAAGACAAGCCATCGACAATTGTAGTCATAGTAAATGTTTCTTCTCCTAATTCCTTCACAACACCATTAACTTTGTTACTCTTATTACCTTGTTCTTTGCACAGGACATTTTACTTGGACACTTCCCCTTGGCCCCTGCAGGATTCCTTATCTCTTGTTCCTTCATCATTAAGCAGTTCTCTAATGTAAGCACTGTAAAGAAGCCCCTGCCCTATTTTCCTAGTTAGCATCCAAACATTCTGATTGCAAGAACAGCACAGTTGGTCCTATGTTATAGTCAGCCATTTGAATAAGTGTCTGGAAAGATTGTGTCCACTCATTGTATTTCTTTAGTGTCTTGTACAAAGTATCCATGAAAAAGTATTTATGGATTAATCAATAGGTGGGTGAATCATACATGCCCTATGTTCTGTGGAAATTGTTTTGACCTTTTAAAATAGACTTGCTGTGCTGTCAACATTTCATTCATGTTCTCAACTGCCTATTTGTTAAATAAAGGGACTCGTGACAATGGCATTAAAGAAAATGTACACTGAATTTAACTTGCAACTTATCCATTTGCTGGCTGTTGATATTAGAAGTAAAAAAAAAAATGGGAAATATAATGCTTGTACAATAAAGGTGTTCTTAGAACCAGAAATGATGCTTTTAAGTGCCTGTTGCACAGTGATCATTTTTCACATACAATGTTGAGCCCCATTTCGGCCCTGATTTGGGCCTTGTGGACAAACCCGAACCTGGCTCCAGTTTCTGCAGCTTTATGGAAGAGCCTAAGCTTGGCTCCAGTTTTGAGACCTGTCTCAGTCACTTCTATATTGGGGTGACTCAGCAAGACCTGTTTGGCCCAGCCTCTGTCCCACTGTTGTGAATGTGGAACTTTGCCATTGGCCCTACCAGTCACCCCACACCCTCCGTCACCCTTCTCCACCTCCTACATCATCTCACCCCACCAAAAAGTCCCCTCCCTATGCTCCGAGTTTATATAAGTGAGAGACTGATGCAATAAAGTTGAGTTTCTGCTTCGACAAGACTCCCAGCCCCATGTGTTTCTTTTGGGCCGTTGACACTCACCATCCTGCTCAGCCCCAGAGAGACCCAGAGAGACTCAGACTGCTGCTCTCTTCTTGCCTGGACCTGCCAGCAAGGGACTGACAGTACAGGTTACTGTTGGTTTTGCACTAAGAAGCAACAAGTGGAAGGAACCATCTATCTGTGCCTGCCATCCTCACCAAGTCCTGGTAAGAGAGCCCACCATGCTTAGGCATGATCTTTTATGTCTGAGACCACATCATCCCATCCTTCCTAGAGATCCAAACCTTAGCTTAAATCAAAGGTCCTGCAGAGTTGGCCAGCAACCCAGCTCCTGGACTTGTCTGTCAATACAACAGCAAGACCGGACTAAATAATGGCATCCAATCTGCTCTAAGAATCTTCTTTCCTGTGAAGTTTCCCAAAGACAATGAGCTACAGAGCACAGCAGATGTTTGGGGGTCCCACAGAGAGTATGGTGGTATGTATAAGGAGAGTCACGAGAAATGAAGTTACAGACAGGTTTGGAAAGCAGAGAGAGCAATGAACAAGCCCACTCCATTGAACTGCCTTAGTAAGTGGTATTTGCTTCTCATGGGTCAGATCCCCTAGATGTCTGGCTGTGAGCAGCCAACTGTCTGTGTCTTTTTATTTCCCTTTTTATTAACCTTTGTAATAAATCCCCTCCATGAGATTGACCTCTTGCTCTCTGTGACCAGCCTGAGCATCCCAAAACTGTGATGAGGATGAAGGCTACAAAGCTAAAGGGAGGCACTGACCTAGAGCAGAGTATGTCACCTCCCCGGCAGCTCTTTAGTCTTTACCCTTTGGCTGCCATCTCCCCTCCACCTAATCAATTCTAGTGTTAGAACAGGCCTTGAAGGCCACTACCTCAGCATAAGGACAGGCATTCAACCCCTGGTCTTGTTCTTTCCTAACTCAACTTCCCATTTCTTCTTTGGAAATTTTTACCTCTCCTTTCTGGGGAGGATCATAATGTGTCCAACTGCCTGGAAACCCTTCCCCAAGAGTCTGAGCTTCTGGAAATGTCCTCCTTCCAGCTTCTGCCTTTTTTTTTCTTTTTTATCTAGCCAATGAGTGAGCACTCTGAAGCTTGGCTTCACTTTTGAAAAGGAGAGAAAAAGGCCAAGGGAACAGGTAGCATTCCAAGATTAATCTACCCACCTCCCTTATTCATTCTTTTCTGGTTACTCCTCAGGAAAGGTCTGCAGTTGTTTTCCCCTCTTTCTTCCACACTCTATCCTCAGAGTAGCCCATGGTTTCTTGCATCCAGCTTCCCAGTACTGTGCTCATTATTCTGTTCTGCTGCTGTGTTTCCTTGCAAGCTTGGCTTCCTTATTGTCAACACAGGATGTGATACACACTTATCTCTTAGTTTTCTTTCTACTTCTCCCATGAAGTAGAAGCTTCAGAGACCAACCTCTTATTAACCCCCTGTAGTAACACAGTGCATGCTTCTAACAGATACACAGTATTTAATACCTACTAATAAGACAAGAGCTTATTCTTCCCAGTAACTGCGTCTGGCTCAATTTCTGTTGGTCTTTCCCACTAGACTATGTTTTATTATTGTTAGACTCTCTCTCTCTCTCTCTCTCTCTCTCTCTCTCTCTCTCTCTCTCTC
>JANHMN010000004.1:105702178-105725429 GCA_030674055.1 Rhabdomys pumilio | reverse complement strand
TCTCTCTCTCTCTCTCTCTCTCTCTCTCTCTCTCTCTCTCTCTCTCTTGACCTGTCTATAAGACTCTATTAACAACTCTAAGCTTTCCCGAATCCTTCAGATACGTGCTCTTATATAAGCAGACTCAGATGTCTTCATTATACTTTTTTAAAATCAACTCTAGTTATATATTTCATAATCAGTACTTGAAATCGCATTGCACAGCCCTGGATGCTCAGCAACTTAGAATCTCACTGCCCCACAAATCTCCATGCTAAAACTCCTTTTCTTGCACTGGGTATCCTAGCTGTGCACTCTGTGGCAAACAGAAACAACTTAATATTCCTTCATTAAGAAAAGTCAATCATGGACCTGGAGAGATGGGTTAGTGTGTGCTGTTCTTGTAGAGGGCTGGAGTTGAGTTCCACTTACTCATGTCCTGCAGCTAACAACCACCTGTAATTACATCTCCAGGAAACATAAAGCCCTCCTCTGCCTCTGAGGATATGGCCATCATGTGTACATATCCTCACATGGACACACACACACACACACACACACACACACACACTCACACACACACACACAGTTTAAAACAAAGTGCATCTTTTTTAAAAGTGTAAATTACATTAAAGTGATCAATGTCAGGTTGACATGAGTTATCAGTATCTACAACTCATGAATAGTTCTTTGCAGTCTAATCAAGGGGTATGTGATTTCAAAATTATTTCCTGTTTCTAAATATATATTGTGTTATGAGGAACAGCTTACTGAGGTTCTTGACACAGCTTCTCCCCGACTGCAACATTTAACCCTTCCCCAACATTTTATATCATTTTCTCATCTCTATAACAGAATGTCCTCACACACAGACAGGGGAGAGTTCAGACAATAGGGAAACACAAGAGAGAAGAGGAACACAGACACTGCTCAGTCATTTATATCCAAATTTCTTGACTGTTCCTTTGTCCTAACAGTCTGAATGTGCAGTACATTGTACATATACATACATGTAATGAGTGATCCTCTGAGCCTTGTATATGACATGATAACTTGCTTAATTACTTGGCACATGTATTTAGTAAAAAAAAAAAAAAAAAACAAAAACCTTAGCTCTTAGAAGACTCAAAATGGTGATGTGCTAATAGTGTCAATTATTTTAGTTGTGAAAAGGAGAGATAAGAAGGTTTGAACTCAAGGTCAATAAAATGAAGTCATTAATGAGGGAGTCTGAAAAACAACAACAAAAAATTCCACAGCCCTACACAGTGAGGGGAGAAAAGTCACTAAAATGAAAAGGATTTGTATTCTAAAACCAGATTTACCTGATTCATGTGTAATTTGCATCTAAGAAATCCTCATATCTGTAATAAAGTAATTCGTTCAGTGTTAAGGGAAGCCAGCCCAGGAACAGAAAGCATCACCTAGGACCATGAATAAAAACAAAAGATCTTATGTTTCTAAGGCCAGTGTGGGATGACCAAAGAACGGGCAGAGCTATGAATGGTGGTTAGAACTGAGTCGTCTCTGTCCTTAGAGAACTTGAGCTGTACATGGCAGTCCATACCCTGGTCACTGTGTGGGCATCTCATAAACTTTGCCCTGTTATCCTGCTTTCTGTTGTGCACATTCTTGTTTTCCCTGCCTCCAGCTCTCCTATTGCCTTCCAAAAAAATCAGATGAATATGAATCCCTCTGTTTGATATCTCTTGAGCTGGCTTTAGGGGTCCATACCTATTATTCCACAACTTGGGAAGATGAGACAGGAGGACAGGAGGATTGTGAATTTGAAGACAGCCTAGACTACATAGCAAGGTGAGTCCTGTCTCAGAAAAAAGAAGGGCATTAAAACCAATTGTATAGAAGTATTAGCTACTTTATGACCTATAAACAACAAAAGTACTGAAATCGGAAAAAATGCAATAAGTGCAATAAAAGTGCCGTGTGTGTGTGTGTGTGTGTGTGTGTGTGTGTGTGTGTGTGTGATATGCTCTTTCATAGTTTAGGTGATATGCCATCACATAATTTAGGACTCGTGACCTCTAAATTAAACAAGTGCCAATTCTTACTTAGCCTCCTGTCTGTCTCTCACTGATAACATCAGTATCTTCCAATCCATCTTTCTCAGTATTAGGCAATCTTTATATAATACAAGTAGAGAATACAAATTCTAGTCCATGAAGACAGGGTATATTACATATAAAAACTTCAGGAAACTGCTGAATATCATTTTTATAATTCAACAGTCAGAAAAATAATAATCTATCCAGGCAAGTAAATTTTTAAAATGAGTTTTGCTGCTACTTAGAGCAGATATAAGCAGATCAAGATGTTGTAGCTAATGTATTTTCAGTTAGTATAAACTGCCATGGTGTCTTGCATTTGTATTGCTCTGTCCCAATATTCACATTTTTCTCATTACTCTCTTACTAATAATACTTACCAATATTGCAGAAAACTCAAACCAAAATAATTCCTTCTTCCAGAAAAACTAAAACCAGTTGTTTGAAAATAAGAATAAAATGTTGATTTTTATTTTAATTTTGCATTTTAATGTTAGAATATAGCAGTAGCTTCAGTGGCCACCTTTGCTCCTATATACTAAAAGCCAATCTAAGAAAGAAGGCTTCAGCAAGAGAGGATAGACCTTTGGACACCACTTGGGATGGACAAAATCAAATTCTTGTTTCAGTCATCAGATCAGCAGGGTGAACCTGAAAGTCATGGTTTCTAAACATGCCAGAGGCATTAGACAATCAGTAAATCTCTTGTGTTTTAGTGACAGGAGTTCAGTTTCTAACACTTGATGATGATTACAACAATCTATTTTTCACAGAATAATGAAAAAAGAAAGGAAATTTGGAAAAAGAATTGGTAGTCTTCTTTGGGAAAACGGTCACTAAGACTGGGAACTCAGTAGGAGTCTAGTTAGATGTCTCGCATACACACTCTTGCCTGCTCTTACCTCTGCTCTCTCAAAAGCTGAGTCTGCTTTTCCCATCCATACATGGGGAGTGAACTCAGCAACTCCTCGAACCAGCTGCTGACTTTATAATGGACATCACACTCAAATGGGAAAAATCCAACCCTCACTACTGAGAAGCTGGACTTGTCTGTTGGTTTTTAAACAAAAATATGAGTTGCTCAAACACACAAGAAAAGAAAATCTCTCTGCAGAGGTCACAAAGAATGAAACTAAAGTCCAATATATACCAGAGAGACCCAAGAAGACCAGGCCTTTCTCGATCGTAGATTTATACTCATTTTAGAACCTGGCTCTAGTCCTTTTCAGAATCTTTCCGGTGTTCCTTTCTCCTTACACTGCAATCATTCAACATATTTCCATTTGTAACTGAACAGGTTTTGGGTACGTGACACCAAAGGAACCTCTTTCTTCCCCCCCCCCCCCCACTTCTCTTTCCCTTCGCCTTCCCCCTCCTCTCCACTTCTTTTCCCTTCCCTCTCACAGAAATAAACCATTTAGTTTAGGAAACAGTCTGAAAGCCTTTGAAAGAAAAGACAAATCAATTCAAATCATAATTGATGGAGGTCTCAACTTCTCAACTTTTAGCTTCAACTTGTGCTCTGGGTAACCTCAGCTTTAAAAGAAACTCCATGGGAAATGTTCTGCCGAGGCACTGTTTGCTCATTTCAGGTCCTTAGATTTCGCTACTTATACACTGATAGAGACTAAAAAAATAACCTGATGCAGGAAGAAAAGACAAAAAAAAGTAAGTTATCAGGACCACATTTTGAAAGCCTGGTCTTAAACATAGGTAGCAGTAGCCAGAGAGATATTCTAAAACCCTAATCTGATCCACGGTTTCCCAACTTCTAAGCCTCTGTAACCCTCCGTATTCTTTAACATGTGATGCAGCTTACAGATAGTTCATGGCTGTGACCTCTCCATTGTGGCTCTGTGTGGTTCTGTATGTGTTCCTTCATGGCACACTATTCCAAATACCCCAGATCTGGAAAAAGATGAACATATCCATCTGGGGTCTGAGGTGCTGAGCAAAGCTGTTCTTACAAACAAAGTTATATAAAATGTACATGCTTGGGTGGATAAACTTGTACATCTTATCCAAATATCTAGAATTGACAGTTCTTGGTGAGCTTCAAAAACTATCCAACTTATTTCTATATTCTTATTGTTTGTAAGAACACCTAGGTGTTCTAAACAATTAGGTGTTTAGTAAGTAGCACGAAGCACATGAAGTTCTATCTGTTCTGTGCCGTTATGACATTCCAGGAGGTAGGGTCATGGCTGGTCTGCTTGTCATATCCCAGCATACTCCTCAACCGTAATTAACAATCCTCTGCTTGGAAGTTTCCTGAGCTAATAACCCAGGACTGTATTCTTTAAGGATATATGTGCATTCTATGTTATGGTTTTTTGTCTGCTTTAATGTCTTTAATGTCTTTAATAAGATGGAAAACCCCTGAGGTATCATCAATGTCTGGCTCCTGTCACTAGCTACAGCTACTCAGTGTGAGATTGGAAAGATCTGAAAGGCAGCATTAAGTGAAGAAATGGTTGAGTGAATGAGTCTTGAGATAAAGACAGGCTGCCGCCATTGGAAGTCTCTTTTGATCTGCACTAAATACACATCACAATAAGCGAACAAAAATAAGGAGTGTGCCTCTGCTGGAATCTCATCAGTGATCTCTCCAGAAAAGAGTGATAAAGTTATGGCCATAGTACTTCTGATGCAAAAACGTCAATTTCTAAAATTTTGTTTGCATGAAGACCAACTCAGCACTAGGATTTCTCACACCTTCATGACCCACCCTCAAATAGTCATGCACCAGGAGAACACTTCCTTCCCCAAGCTTTTCCTGAAGCTGCATAGTCTGCTACTCAGAACCCCATGCCCAGTCTTGCTGTCAGCTGCCACAAAGGGGTTTCCAACTTTGTCCCCACCACAATTAAGCATTGAAGCATTTTGCAAAATTAAGCACCAATGAATCAGTCTGCCATTCCCAATATTTTCTGCTTTAGGAACACCAAAAGGTTTAAACGGTGTTTGATGTGGTGTGGGTTACAGTAGAGAGGATAACAGCCATCTCTAGTGCAGAGCATAGGACTCAGCAAGAGGAAACCCAGCATTCCTGTGTCCTCTATAATCTGTGACACTTTGGGGAGTCTGGAAATTGTTTCTGTGCCAAAGAACAGAGGACTGGGGGGAGTATGTCTGCTCACCTTAGAGCAAGCACAAAAGCTCCATTCCCTCATCCAGTAAAACACTAAGATTAGCTCTTTTATCACCAATTTTCCACTCTCCTCACCTACTTTGTAAACACTGCATGGATGACTTTGCTTCTTATCAGCCACAAATGGAATCTGCCTTTGTTGAAGCCCTGTCAATCATAAGACTTCCCACGTGTAAACTCAGTGATATGCCCAACTGAGAAAAGACAGACTTCCCATTGCCCCTCTGTGTCAGGCACACACACACACACACACACACACACACACACACACACACACACGTGCCCGTGCACTGGAAAAAACAAAAAGACTCTTACTTACACTATAACCTAGAGCTAATTTACTTGGCCAGACAGAATGAGATTAGAAACCAATGGAGGTCAAGATGATTACATTTGTATAAAAGGGCATTTGCCTGTTAGGATCTAGTTAGAGTACACCTCTGTAATCACCCTGTTTCTGTCTACCATGTCATGTAAACACTAACATTAGCTGCAGCCACAGTGGCCTCCCCTTTAGTCAGCAGCTTTAGCTTTGATTAGAAGCAAACACATGAAATCCAGCAATCTGAAGTGTGAATGAGCCTCTTCTCTTCACTGGTACAGCTTGATCTCAACATTACCAAAGGAGCCTTGACTTGATTTCCTTTTAGAAGCCTTCTACTGTTCCTTTTCAAAGCGTATGACTGACAGCTCCCTTGCACACTAGGGCATTAGATTTAACAAAGAAAGCCCTTGATGGTCAGGGAAGGAGGAGATGTGAGCACAAATCCAGAAGACAAGCCTTCTGATGAAAGAACCATCACCACACCCTGGGAAAACGCCTTCCTCAGACTTGGGTACTAACATTGTTCCTTTTCTCTTAGTTTGACCCCACACTGTTACCTCTGAGAGCATTTTCTAGGCAAAATGTACCATGGTCCACTCTCATTGCTGATCCAGGTAAATAACAAACTGGAACATTATAAGAAGCTTTGCGCATGTCCCTAAAGGCCATACATTTTAGAGAAAAGAGATTCATGATAGGAGGTAGAGGAAGGAGAGAGAAAGGGGTAATGACATTATAATTTCAAATGAAGTTAAAAATTGTTATTAAACGTTCTTAGCAAAATGTATTCATCCATCCCTATCTTTCCATGTAGGGAAACCACCTCTCCTTTTATGTCTCCATTTTCTTTCCTACCCACACAAATGCCCCTATCTTTAAATTGTAAATCCCCCTCAACCCTGAAATCCCAGCTAGCATAAGGTGTACTCCAGTATTATGAATGTTCATAGCATTGCCAGCCTCCCTGTGCTGATGTCTGGTTTGCCTTTTTTTTTTTTTTTTTTTTGATTTACTTAAACTAATCTTACATTATGATTGCTTCTTGATTTCCACCTGACTCTGAGCTTACTCAGAACATTTCTTTGTCACCATCTTTTTACCTTCAATATTTAGCCTTGGGCAAAAATCATGGAATGATCAAATCTTTAGAAGAATGGAGGATACCTCAAAAAGAATGCTACTTACTCCCAAGGACACTGGCATTATTTATATTAAGCATTGAGGAGATATGCATTAGCAATGTTTTATGCTAGTGTCAGTAAATCACTTGAGAATTTTCCATGGAGCTGACTTAACCCTTGGGTTAATTTTAAGATCAAATGCTATTTGTTATGTTGTTCTTACCACCTTGTTATGATTGTGTTATTTAGTTGCAATGAGGGAAATCTTGAATAAAGCTATATTTAAAAACAGAAACATTGTGAATATGACACTTGAGTTTAAGTGTTAGTGGAGAAGAGTCTATCCACCTCAGCCTAAATTGCTTCAGGAATCAACACCGTGTGGGAGATTCCTTAAGAAGACACTGGAAGAACACATAAATATCTTATTGTTTTGTAAACCAATAGAAACTCGTTGGATACTAACTGTCCAAAGGTGTAAAATGGAATTTTAGATATAAAGACGATTTGCAGACTTGGTGTTGAGAGAAATAGACATCTCTAGTGGAAATAGGTGAAGAAAGAGATCTCTAAATTCTGCTGTGAGGAGACAGAAGGTAGACCAGTCCTTCCTGAGCACAGCTGGAATGGTGAGGTGTTCAACATGGAAGAAAGAATTCAAGCCAGAGGTCAGATTTTATATAAAACCATCCCCAAAACAGATCATGGACCTAAATGCTGTGTGAAAGACTATGAATGCCCAGAAGAAAATGCTTAAGAAAAACTTCATGATCATGAGCTGGAAAACAGGTATATGTGATATCGAGAATATGATCCATAAAAGATAAAAATTAATTTTAAACAATGAAAGCTGCAACTGTATAGGAAAATACTGTGGTGAGACCTATTATTATGTTAACTTAGAAACTAAAAATTTTAAAAGTAAAATTGATAACTTGATTTTTGGTTCTTTCATGAGTAAGTGTATGAATGTCAACATGACTGACCACTGAACCTGTTGAATATCGGGACATTCATTGATGGAAAGAGAGAAAAGTCATTGATGGAAAGAGTACAGTTTCCATCTCTAGAGACAAAATAAATAAAAATTTGTTTCGATTCAATACATCTTCACACTATATAAGCTTCCTAAATCAGAATTAGAAATATAATCTGATAAGCCTTCAGAAAACAAAATGCTTATCAAAGTTCATTTTCTCTAAATATCATAAAATATTCTTCCTCCTCTTATGATTCTGCTGTTCAACTTTGGCCTGAAGATCTCAGTCAGAATCATAAAAAAAAAATAAGCATAAGAAGAATTACAAAAAAAAAAAAAAAGAAGGAAACAAGTTAGCACTACTAACAGCTAAGGAAATTCTCTTTATCCATTTTGAAACCCTTGGAATTCTCATTTGATGAGCCTGGGTCAGCCCTAGCATTTGTCACTGTCCGTGACTGACTTGCCCAGTAAGTCTTCAATGAACATTGGACACTCTGCTCACAACATTGTGGAGACTCAATGTTTATTTCTGGCCGTTAGTCAGAGAAGATTGCTTTAATTCAATTAAAGGAGGTGTTCCTATGTCAGGCTCTTGGGCTTCCTGGCTTGGAGCTTATATACAGGCTCAGCCTTCAGACCTCTTAATGGAAGAACAATGTATTCACCCAGAACCCTGGTAAAATTCTCCTATAAAACCACATCAGCATACTGTATTCTTCATGGAAGTAGTAAAATACTAATTCTAATTCGGCAATAACAGACATATTTTAAGTTTTCTTTTCATCTTTTGTTTTTTTTTAACATATGTTTTATATTTTTTCTAAGAGTTTCCCCATATAATATCTTAAATTTTACAAAAATAAAAAGAAATCTTATTTAACACCATAATGTATCTCTGCTGTCTTCTCCCCTGGTTTATACCTTTGTTTATGTCTTCTTTCAAAGTTGTAATGTATCCTACTGGAGGCTGTGTCTCACTGAAAGCGGTGTCCCTCTGGAGCCTGTGGACTTCTGAAGGAGGTGTCTCACTGGAGAGCGTGTCTCTCCAGATGCTGTGTCCCTCTAAAGGATGTGTACACTGTAGAATGTTTCTCTCCAGAGGCTGTGTCCCTCTGAAGGATGTTTCTCACTGGAGACTGTGTCCAACTGGAGGATGTGTCTCATTGGAGTCTATGTCGTTTTCAAAATGACTAATTTGCCCCTGTTTTCTCATTTTTTGAAAATCTTCTTTCCATTTTTTTAGTTTATTATATTATTGCATGGAAGTAACTTTACTTCTAACACAGGAAATATAGCTCATTAATTTTTAATATTTTTTTATTAAAGAGTAGATATATAAAACTATAAGTATTTCTTGAAGCACATATTATTCCCCACAAATGATAAAAATACATCGTTGTCATCAATATTCAGTTCAAAGGTTGTTGATTTTATGTCTTATTTGTTTATACCATGACCTTTTAAAAAGAGCACTTGATTACTAGTGGTCAGAGTATAGACTTGCTTGGGGATATCTTTCACTTACAACGTTAACTTAATTGGGTTTTTTTTGTCAGCTCCCTCCACATACTGGCATTTTATTGTCCATATTTTCATAGACTTATCGATTGCCATGTGTCCTGACCTTAGGAATGTGTCCCAAGTCGATTCAGCAGACTCTGCTGCCTTGGCTGGAAATGGAGATTCATCTCTACCATTCTGGCTTTGTCCCGTAGGACACCATCATCCTCTGCCCATGTTCACATAGCTGCATAGTTTTGGCTTTTCTTCAAGTTTTCTAGTTTTGACTGATTTCCTTAACTTCCCTGTGAGCTAAGCAATACATTTTGATGACGTTTTCGTAAGTGTGAGTCTCTATAGGACTCTTTCTCTGTCAGGTCAGGAGCAGTTGTACAGCTAAGACTACTTTAAGATTGTCATGTCACTAATATCTTTAATTTTTGTTGATATTCCTTGAGCAGTTTGAAGGGTTGTTTTTTGTCTTTTGAGAATTTAGTGTCTAATTAATATCTGTTAATTAGGCTGCTTATTTTGAAATCAAGGTCTCCTATGTTGCTTCCCATCGAGCTGACTAGTCGCGGAATGAAATGAGTATTGACTTCAATACATTCTGTACATTACTCCTTCAGTTTCTTCTTATCTGTGCTTTACTAATGTTGATGCCGTGGTATCTGATACACAGACATTAACTGATGATTTATAAAATACATTTCTTCACATGTAATGATTTTGCCCTAAATTTAATGCTATCTACTATTAATTTAAAAAAAAATAAACTTTAAGAGAAAAAACTCTTGTTGACTTTTTTTGTTTTAGAATTTTGTATGGAAGATCTGGCAGTGGTGGTGGTGATGGTGGTAGGGTGTGTGTGTGTGTGTGTGTGTGTGTGATGTATATCTGAATCTGGTGACTATATATTCTGATGTAATGAAAAAAATATTTTTAGTAGATATTTTCTTCTAATTATCTTTTTTAACTTTGTCATTTCCATTGTAACTGTCTGTTTATAAGCTCCCAGATGTTAGACTAGAAAAATAATATATTTTACATCTACCACTCAGCTCTTTCAAATGTGAGAGCAGCCACCATGCTTTGAAGCTGTGTCACTGAGATACTCCTTTAAAATGACATTTTATCTTCCCTGTTAAACTTAATTGAGACAAGCCAAATTTAATCTCTGGTAAATTCATGATCATCAATGAAAGAGTCCAGTACCTTCTGTCTTTATTATGTTATAAATCATGGTGGGGAAGCTGAGACCACTGCTCTGACCCACAGGAAATAAGATCACATCGAGTCCAAGAGGTCCAGCCTTGCAATGTGCCCGTGACATAATTAGCAAGTTAATTCTGTGTTACTGATTAATTAAAATAAATATATTTGGAGGCCTTTGTTCTTTCCAGTTATAGCCCTAAGCTCTGTTTAGGCGTGTTTCATTTGCCCTGTGTGAGAATTTTTCACTTTAGAACGTCACTTTGCCTTCGGATTGCTCTAATTTATTTTTTTCTTTTTATAATGTTCTGATGACTCATTGTCACCATTTTAAGTCCCTTATGTTCCTTGCCTCACAACTGTACTTTACAATGCTGCCTGGAGAACAGCATATGACAAACTGTGGCTTCTGGGATACTTCCTAGACCATTTACTACCAAATTTGTTTAGGGTTTTTTTTTTCCCAGTTCTATAGTCCATAGCTGTTGTTTTCTTTTGCCCAATAAGTCAGATGGAGCTCATAAAATTTATAGAGCAAGAAGTACATTTAAAGTTACTGACCCATGTAGAGCTATATTATGTTTTCACTATTCCTTTACGGAGATATCTGTGACCAAGATGATGGGATAGATACGAGTCACGTAACGTGCAACCTGTCACTCAGAGCTGGAAATACTGAAAGGGCTACCACCATCTTGACAAACCATTAAGTCGATTAGAATTATAGCGTTATATGCCTATAAACCTTCCTACTGATTAAAATAAGGAACAGTAAGAACCAAAAATAAGCCTGACACATTCCTAGTCAATATTTTAACATGAAAAACTATGGGTATTTTTCTTTTAAAATGAAAGTGTTTTCTAGATAATATTCTTCCAGTATTTAAACAGATCTGTATGTTAGCAACTCAAAAAGTCCTACATGATCATAGAGTACTCAAAAATATTAGACATGAATGCACCCTTGGGTGTCAAATGGTCCAGTCTTACAGATTGTAAGCTTCATGATTAATAATAAAGAAATATTTGTGATTGTACTTAAATAAAAACTATAACAAAAATATTTAAAAGATAATTAATGGTGGATTTATAAGAAATTCATTATTAAGACCTGTTTGCTGAAGATGCCACACAAACTCACACACAGGTTGTGGGAGGATCCCATTGGATCTGACCTAGCTGCCTCCTCCCTGAGGACTGCTCTCACAGTACCAGAAGGTGCTCTGCAAACTGCCAAGAGGAAAGAGGAACGAATGGTCTTACCAGGTTGTAAAGCCTAGGCACTACAATGACCAGCAGGGCAAGATATCTCCAGTGATGTAGTAGTGACATACTTATCTGTGAGTCACCAAGAGATATCTAATTGGACTTAAGGCTTGCACAATAGGAAGAAATTCATGCCTGGTACTGATAAAAGTAGGTTTGTTATATAATGGTCTCTTAAGTCATTATAATTTCTCGCTGTATTCTAAATATTTATCCTTGTATGCATGGACAAGGATAGTGCTTACCTGATTTTTAAAAGGTCTCATTTTGCAGCAGATGGGGACTGTTACAAAAATATATAATAGGTCAAGATTCAGAAAACAACTGATAATAAGGCATTTAACCACAATCGATGCAACTCCTACACCTAAGACGCAGGAGACACTAAAAAAGGGGGGGTAGAGATAGTGTTAAAACAAACAAATAAAAAGGGAAAGAAAGAAAACAGAAACAACAGAGAGACAGGGTACCTTCTTCTAGACATGACAGGGTACCTACACTCATAAAATCACAACAATATGTCTAGCCTGAATGATCCTGTATAATAATAATACCAGTTGGCATGCCAGTGTGGATGGGAGAAATCTCCTAAGAACCTACCCCTACCACTACAGGCATGATAGCTACTGAGAGAGCTTAACTGAATTTTCCCCAAGGACAAGACCTCCTGACAGGTTATCCAATTCTAAGTAGTCAATTCTAAACACATATGCATATGAGCAATGAGCATCACTATATAGACATATACATGTATTCATTCAGTTATATGTATAGATACATATAACTATATATGTGTGTATATTATATATATATGTATATATAACTATATATATGTATATGTATAGATGTATAGATACATATAACTATATATATGTATATATATTTTTTTGAAGGAGAGTTCATAAATTTGAAAGGGGAGAGTTGGAAGGAAGAGATAAAGAGGTAGAAATGATGAGAATACGATAGTCATGCAGTAAATTCTTTTAAAAAATAACATAATTAATTAAAAGGGTAGGTTTATCATTATAAGACATATGTTAAGTATTTTTACATCTAGTTCTCTGTTATGTGCTGCATGCCAGTTTGATTTTTTAGCACACAAGTTGATATACATTGTAACATTAAGAAAATAAGCCATCACCTCAAAAACTGAATCAAATAACTAATGCCCTGGCGTACTTTATACTTTGCCCATCGATATACTTAGTACTTCTAGGGATTCCTGGTTTAAGTCAGAATTCTGGAATACACCAAGCTATAAACATGAAGGCAAAACAATTGCACAGTAGAATGGGTTAAATTTTGTAAGGACTTTCGAATCTCTCTTCATTTCTTCAGGGAACAGGAAAGTCTCCATGCTGTTGTCTCCTGTGCACTGTCACTGCCATGCTGCAGTTCAAGGCTGAAGTCACCTAGTGAATGACAGAAGTTGGGCAGTGTGGTCCACATCTACAGTGTAGATCTGCAAACATACAATGGCGAGTATTCCCAGTCATACAGGAAGAAACTGCCATTGCTACGTATGCTGTAAGCTGACCGAGTGGTTCTTGGTACCTCGCAGACAGTTGCCATGAGTCACCACCTCTGCCACCAATGTCCCTCTCAGAACCACTTTGAAACTATTTTTTCAAAAAAAGGTAGAGACCAGAGAAATGTCCACTCCCTTTGAGGCTTGGACAGCGTGTGAAATAGGGGCCTTCCTCCTTACACAACTGTGACCTGGCCTGTCACTGTCTTAGTACTTTTCTTTATAATTTTCACAACTAAATGTTTCATTGTGGAATTCCAGATATCAGAGGGTACATTTTATTATATGCTCTAATCAGAGAATTGACTAAATCTCCAGATTTAACTACATCTGATCATCAATGCTGTTAGTGCATTCAAGCTGTGTAAATGAGCATGAAAAAGGAGTGTTTAATAATACAGAAGAAAAGGTTCTCTTCAATTCTGAATAAAGAAAAAGAGGGAAGGGAGGGGAAGCAGGAGAGGAGAGTGTTCAGGCATACTCTTGTTCTCTGGAATCAAAACTCACCCTGGCCCCTTTTATGTCTAGAATGAACGGTCTCAAGAAATGTCTATAATGGGCTTGGAGATGAGGTCAAGCACAAGGCCACATGCACTGTTCTCAATTTCTGGCTGTGAATTGTGTGATATATTCTCCTGCACCTGTTCCGCAGAGGTCAGAGGTGACAGAAGCTATATTTTGATATGGTACTTTGAGATATAAAACAAGTATGGAGAATACAAGCAAAAATACTCAGCTCAATCAGGTTTTTTTTTCCTTTGAAACCTCCATTAAGACGTAGCAGACTATGTACTAAATATGCTTTATGTTCTTCAAAGTTTAGTTTTTAAATACTAAATAGTAACTACATGCGTTGTTCACTGTCATAGTATTATGCAACATACAAATATATTCTCATGACAAGCTCATTTATCCTCCTTTCCATCTTTCCATCATGGGGATGCTGCAGAAAAGGAAGTCTGCAGGAAATGCCTGTTGGATGTGCTTAGAGGGATGGTGGAGTTTCTTAGTGCTGATCTCACTTTTGTCCTCAGATGTCAAAAAGCACATGAGTTCTGCACAGACCAAGAACAGCAGCAGCCCAGCATTGCTACCTTTGAACAAGTCTCTTTGATCCCTGTGTCTGACTAAGACACATCTCTGAAATAGCAGGGTTTTGTAAAAAAATATGTCTACATTTTATCACGCTTTGAAGTGTTCATAGGAACAAATCATCAGAAAGGCATTTGGTTCCAGGAGGTTCTTTCAAATGGCTAACAAAATTTCATTCTAAAATATGTATAGAAATCAAACATACCCATTGAAACATAGAATTGTAAGTCTGAAGGGACAGACCAGTGGAAAGATCAATATACACAAGACCTACTAGTCTCTAACACTGAAAGAGAACAGGGTTCATAACTTGAAGGAAACAAAAATGCAGTGAACAAGTAGGTTGCGCCATGATCAGAACAAAAAGGCTTCCCTTTCCTTTGGTAGTAGCTTTCTGGCTTTTTCTGGTGTTTTGACTTGCTCTGATTTCGCAGCTTGTCTTATATAAAAATGCTGATGTGAAAGTACACATTCTAGTAGGCACCTACATCCTAACTTCAAGAGTGCATCCTGACCCCCACATCTAAGCACTATGGTGGCCAAAGGGCAGCAACAATGGCACCAAGGGTGAGGTTCCAAGAAGTTTCTCTGAGGTGGCTGGGCCTTGTGAGCTGCCCAAGTCCAGAGAACTTGTTCCAATTTCCCTTCACACTTCATTTGCAAAGTACAACTTCAAAGATAAAATGATGAAGCATCTCGAGATAGTCAAACCAGCAATAAGGCATTATCAAAGGACCTCCTTCTAACCTGCTGCTCTGAGCTGATGAACTGTTCACTGGCCCCTGTACCTAGCGTGCCCTACATCATCAATAATGAATCAGAAAATAAAAGCATACTAATCAAGCAAAATTATCTACTTTTGAGTCCTTCACAACTGGGTGTTGTGGTATATATGCATAATTAAAGGTGTAAAAGAATTTGATAAAGTTATGAGATACTTTTGAAAGACATAAATAAAAAAACTATCCTAGGGTTTCTATTGCTGGCAAGAGACACTATAACCACTGAAACTCTCATAAAGGAAAACATTTAACCAGGGCTGGCTTACAGTTTGAGAGATTTAGTCCATCATCATGGCTAGAAACATGGTACCGTACTGTCAGACATTGTGCTGGAGAAGAAGCTGAGTGTTCTACATCTTGATTGACAGGCAGCAAAAATAACTGGGAGCCACACTGGACATAGCTTGCACTCATACAACCTTAAAGTCCACCCCTACAGTGATGCACTTCCTCCAACAAGGCCACATCTATTTCAGGAAGGCCACACCTCCTAATAGTGCCACTCCCTATGATCCAGGCATTCAAACACAAGAATCTATGGGGGTCATTTGTATTCAAACCACCACATTCCATTCCCTGTTCCCCATAGGCCTGTACCTGCATCATAATGCAGAAATGCATTCAGTCCAACTTCAAAAGTCCCCATAGTCTAAAACAGTTTCAACCCTGTTTAAAAATTCCAAAGCTCAAAGTCTCTTCTAAAATCATACAATCTTTTAACTATAATCAAAATGAAAAAGCAGGTCACATGCTTCCAGCATACAATGGCACAGGATGTACATTAGTATTCCAAAGGGAGCATTGTAAGGACATACTGGACCAAAGCAAGCTGGAAACCCAGCTAGGCAGTCTCTAAACTCTGCATCTCCATGTCTGATGTCAAAGTGTTTTTCAGGTTTCCAACTCCTTTCAGCTTTGTTGACTGCAACACACTTCTGTAACTTGGGCTGATTCCACTCCCTGTCAGCATCTCTCCTCAGCAGCTCTGACATCTTCAACATCTTGGGGTCTCCAAGGCAATCCAGGCTTCATTTTTACCACTTCACACAGTGACCGCTCTGGACCTCCAAGAAGAGACACCCCTGCTACACACTTAGCCCCAGTGGCTTTCCTTAGTTATGAAAAGAGATTCCATGATTCCTTTCTTCTGTCCTTGAGTCTAAAGAATGATGTGGCCAAATCTGCCAAGTTCTGTTGTTTGCTGGAGCTGGAACACCCCCCTCATTGAATTGTACCACCACCAGCTTTCAGGTTTTGATGGTTTCCTTTACTACCTGAGCTTGGATGTCCTGGAACTTTCTCTGTAGAACAGACTATGCTCAAACTCAGATATCTGCCACCCTCTGGCTTCTGAGCACTGTGATAAAGTGAGCATTGCCACGGACTCTAAGCTTTTTCTTATTCCTTCTCACAAGTTAGAAATATCAGTGGGTGATGTCTTGCCGTGAGATTATCACTCTCTTTATTCCATTTAATATCTTTAATCTGTTCAACTCCTTAAACACAGGACTTAACTTTATTTCATTTCCTTGTAACCCCTTTCTCTTCAATTTGTACATTTTGTATTTTTCCTTGCTCAGCTTGCTCCTTTTCATCGAACACCTTCATAAGTGTGAACACTAATAGCCACATAAGAGCATCAATATTGGGCCTTTTTGAGATTTCCTCTGCCAATAGAATTAATCCAAAAACCCTTCGCTTTAGCCTCAGGCAGACTTATTGTCAAGGACATAAAACAGTCATATTCTCCACCAAAATATGACAACAACAGTCTCTAGGCCACATACTAAAATTCTGCTGCACTGAAACCTCTTGAGACCCACAATTCAGATTACACTCGCACCCCTGTCTTTCATGCTTCTACTAGGATGGCCCATTAACTTTCACTTAAAACACTTCCCTGATTTCCTAATTCAAAGTCACAGAGTACACATTTCTCCAAACCAAAGCATGGCCATACCTATTATAGCAAACCTCAGTTCCTCATCTTAGTTAGGGGTTCTACTGTTGTTAAGAGACACCATGACCACAGCAACTCTTATAAGGGAAAATATTTAATTGAGGCTAGCTTCAATTTTCAGAGGTTTAATCCATTATAAACATAGCAAGAAGCATGGCAGAGTGTAAGCAGACATGGTGCTGGAAAAGGAGCTGAGAATTCTACCTCTTAATCAAAAAGCAGCAGATATATCTATTAGCCACACTGAGAGTAACATGCACATAAGAGACATCAAAGCTTGCCCTGACAGTAACACATTTCCTCCAACTAGGCCACACCTTCTAATAGAGCCACTCCTTAAGGGCTAAGCCTTGAAACATGTGAGTCTATGAGTGCCATACCTATTCAAAACCACCATAGAAACTGAATAGATAAAGAAATGCATTGTGTTAATATATGAGCAAAGTCTCTACAAAACATGATTTTTCACTCCAAAAAATTATATATGTACGTATGTATGTATGTATACATACATACGTACATACATATATATACATATATATATGTTCAAAACACATTCAGACTTTGAAATGAAATAAAAAAACTCATTGTGAAAATGTATATATAACATAAAAATCTGAAAATAATAGAAAAGTTGATTCAAAAAAGAAATAATATTTCTCCAAATCAAAACTTGACATCTTATCCAAATAGGAAAAAAAAAAGGAGATAATACTTCAATGAAATAAAGTCTATACAGAAACTTGCATCTATGAAGCTGGTTGTAGATTGGCTTTCAGCTTATCTAAGCCTAGTGAGTCAGAACACACAGACTTGCTATTGCCTCAAGTTGCATGAAATGGGTTTCTTGCTAACAGATTGGCAATAAAGGCCAGCTAGAGTTGGGGCTGCTTGTGAGAAGATCCTTTGAGATGTAGGAAAGCTGTGGGGGTGGGGAATATCCACTGTTCACCCTCCACTTGCAACCCCATTGAACTAGAAAGGCGTCTACCAATGTGACTTACTGGCATAAAGCATTGAAGGGCATTTTCCTACTAAAAGTCTGGAACAGTGCCCAAGCTTCTGCACTCATCACCCTGTCAGGATGCTGCGTTCCCAGGGCACACTATATTAGCCTTGAGAACTATAAGCCACAAAGGGGTAAAACAGAACTTGTCCAAGGCTACCTTCTCTGCTCAAGGCCCAGAGATCTATGTAGAAGACTATGAGAGCCAGAAGGAATGAGCGCCTCCATGGAAACAGTATCTTTTAGACACAGTAGAACAGATGTACACATGAACTCACAGTGACAGTGGCAGCATGAACAAGACCTGCACCAGCTCAAGCCAGACCCAAGCAGAGAAGGGAGCATGAAGTCCCACACATACCCATGAAGCTATTCCTAGCTGATTATTGTTGAGAGAGGAGAAATGTTTTCTTCAATGGAGTATAGCAACTGAACTCCAGGGAAAGCCCAATGCTCGATGTTGGCCAACAAAAATTGTTTTTTAAATATGTTTTGTTTTGGTTTTGGTGTTGCTTTTATTTTGTTTATTTTTCTTTGATTTGAGTTTGAGGTTTTCATAAAACAGAAAAAGGACATGAAGTCTGTCAAGTGGGTTGGGAGGTAGAAAATTGTAGAAGGAGTTATGGGGAAATATAATTAAAATACTTAAACATTTTCAAAGAATACATAAAAACATAAAAATGAAAAAATAATTACAACTTCAAAATTTAGAGCCAGAAGATTAAGAGAAGACACCAGCTGGATATATATTTTCTGGGCGTCAGAACTCCAACATGTAGATTATAAATGAGAAAAACAAAGCATAGGAAATTGCAAAGACCAGGAAACAGTAATGCATACAAAAGAAAATGGTATTTCCAAAGAACTACTCCATCTTGCTCCCTGTTGAAAAATCTAAGGTAAAACAGTGATGCGATGTCAATTTCAAAACTAATTCTGAAAAGTAAAGTGGGGAGGAGCTTCTCAATGGCTTGTGAGACTAGTGATTCTGTTCTTGCAGTTATGAGAGCTATGAGCTATCGCCTGCACAAAGACTTCAGATGTAAACACAACAGTGTCTGTAAACAAAAAGTATCCACAGATGGTGAGATTTAATTTATATATATCTTTACTGATGAAAGTTCTTATTTGTGAGCTAGAAATCTTATCACAGCCTTAATAAAACCAGCAAAGATAAGTACTACCACCATCTCCTACTTCTGTGTGTGTGTGTGTGTGTGTGTGTGTGTGTATGTGTATGTGTATGTGTATGTGTATGTGTATGTGTATGTGTATGTGTATGTGTATGTGTATGTGTATGTGTATGTGTATGTGTATGTGTATGTGTATGTGTGTGAGGGAATGGGGAAGAGAACAGAGAGATGAGAGAGAAATTTGGGTTCATTAGTTTAGTGTAGGCCAGGCTAGTCTCAAACTATATAACTGAATTCCTAACTCACCTTTCAAGCACAGAGATCCCAGAGGTATGTGTGTATGGTCTAATCTGCTGTATAGCTACGAGGAGACACCATGACCAAAGCAACTCTTATAAAAGAAAGCATTTAAATGTTTCCTTACATTCAAAGGTTTAGTTCATTATCATCATGGTGGGTACCACAGTGGCCTGCAGGCAGTCATGGTCTTGGAGAACTAAGAGTTCTACATACAGATCTTCAGGCAGCAGAAAGGGAAAGACACTGGACTTGGCTTGGACTTTGAAACCTCAAAGCCCACCCCCAGTGGCAAGCTTCCTCTAACAAGGCTACACATCCTAATCCTTTTTAAGTAGTGCCACTTCCTTGTGGCCAAGTATTCAATACTTGAACCTATAGAGGTCATTCTTATTCAAACCACCATAGTGTGGCATGCTCAGCTTCCTCCTACCTTCCTGGTGGTATTCTTTCTACCCTGTTAGCTTCTGACTCAGAACTCATGCTTTTTACTTCATTATATTAACACATTCAACTTCTAAACATAGAAAGTGCCTAAAAAATTAATTAATTTCCTACTCTCTGGAATAGGTCAAGCATCTTAGAGCTTTGACTCCTGGCTTGCAAGTCTGTTTACTTTGTTGCTGTTTCTTCAAGTACTCTGAGTTCTCCTGCTTCCAGCCCAGTCTACAGTCATTTTTTTTCTCCCTTGTTTTATAATGCAGAATCTAGCTTCTCTTATCGTCATCATGTTTTGAATGGTACCTATCCCTTTCTTGCTTCTATAATTCTGTCCTGGTTTAGAGCTCATTTCTGCCCTATGTTCTCAGTGTACACTGACTGGCAGTCTAGAGACCATGCCTTTATAAGGAATCTGTCTTTGGTCTTTGTTTTTAATTTTTATTTGGTTATTTGCTATGAGTGTTGATTATTTATCTGTGATATAGCTTAGCAAATATTTATTTTGTTAATCTTCAAGGCTTAATATGCTTCATTAATTTTATCGAGGAGATACGCTTTCATGTAAGCCAAGAAAATCCTCATCCACAATGTCCTCAATCATCCCCTCCTCCACTCTAATTTTCTTCAGAAGTCAACTGAAGAATTCTAACAATCCAAAAGCATGCTGCAATCCACTGGGACAGTTGCTAGCTATAAAATTTCAGTGCAGTCATACATATGTAAGGACCAGAATTCTATTCCTGTAAGGATCTGAGGTCCAAATTCTCCATGCTACAGACTGCCATCAGCTCAGTCTTTGCAGAGATCTAACAGGGTGTAAGCTCTTAGTTTATTCACTCACAGCTTTAGCTTCATGTTTCCCTTATGGCTGGCCCCTGTGGATATTCAGTGTATATTTCCAGATGAATGGAAATCAAATGTATTTGGTGTATAACTGCATATATGTTACAGGTGGTATCTGTCCACAGGTCTACTTCATTTCAAAGATCTTATACTCAATTTTTTTTAAAGTGCACAAATTCTAAAATGCACAGAATTGCATGCTATGGTATATGAATTAATACTTTATGTTTGGTAAGTGAATAGAATCCATGACCATAAGAATGATTGAAAGAATTTTCTATTAGCAAAAGATAGAACCAAGTCTCCTCAAATCAGGGGAAAGAGAATTAACTGGTGGAGAATATGAGCATATGCTCTCACTCAAGGCAAGCAAGAATCTAATGTTTTGAAGATGTGGCTTCTCATTCCTGGAGGTCATCAGGAAATGGAGCATTGGAAGAATATGCCATTCAGAAGAAGAGCTATTTGTAATAAGTTTCCATGTTACCCCTCAAATAGCCTTTAATGTTTGGTGTTCTTCCCCATATTTCTTTTTTATCCCTCTCTTCCATCCTCCCTATTTAATCCTCAAATTCCAATTTCTCCTCCTGTATCTTTAAAACAATATATTCTATTTCCCCTTGTTTGGGATATCCTCCCTTCCCCAGTCCCTTACTAGGTGCCTAACCCCTATTATTATACAAACTGTAGCATGAATTTAATCAAAGGATTATATATGTATGTGACAAATATGTCACAAATATGAAAGAAATCTAAATGAAGTCACCTAGGAGAGACAATGTTCCCAAGTAAAACATCTAGTGCTAGAAATTGATTACATCTGGTTGAGTTGTTGGTCAAAGAGGCCCCATAGAAACCCCTAAACAGCTCTGACTATTGCCAAGTCTATCTTTACCCTGAACAAATAGATGCTAATGCCCTATTGCTGATGAAACTTACATATCTCTGGGCCTAGGGGAAAACCAAATGCTACTCTTCTGCTAAAGGAACAGAGCAATAAAATAATTCCTAATGACATTCTGCTCTACCCAAATCAGTGTCCCTATCAGCTGTCATCAGAGAAGTGTCATTTTGTGGTGGATGGAAATTGACACAGACTCACAGCTGGAGAATGTGCAGAGAGTGAGAGATATTGGAACACTCAGTAGTAAATGGGATGCCTCTATCAAACACTGAAGTGAAAACTTAAGAGTTCTTTGGAAAGACAATTAGATGGTGTTTTGCTGGGGCAAACAAGTGAGGGGAAGTTTCATTAAAGTAGACACAGTTGTGAAAGACTAAGGCAGATGCATGAAGGAACATTTCACTGAAGCAGACATAAGAGAGAAGATGTTCTGCTAAAGCAAGCATGTGAAAGGATACATGATGAAGGACTCTTTGCTAACAACATGCATGTATTGGTCTGCCTTACATTGCTTAGTTGAAGTGCATTTGTCGGGACTCCACAGAGAGAAATACCAACATACTTCTGGTGGTATGCTGCAGTTTCTTGCCACTTCCACAGACTCCGGCTGATTGGATGCATGTGCTGAGGGAAGACATGTGCTGAGGTGAGGCAGGTGAAGGACATGTGATGTTTGGAGGGTACAAATAGAACTCCACAGAGTAACAGAGACAGAGCTTGGCTTACTGGTACAGATAGCTGTGCAACACTTGTGGGTTTCTCATCTTCGCTGGTCTTTGCTTCCCTGAGAAAGGCACAGCTGAGAACTTCTCCCAGTGTTCCTCTGGGTCCCTCCTACTGACTCGAACTGAGGCTGAGGCCTGGCTGTCTCCACTAGATCATGTCACCTCTGTTGCTAACCCAACTCTGCCTCTACCAAACTGGACTGTTGGTGTATCCGTGAAGTGTTTGTGAGTGGATTGAACTGCCACTGTCTGCTAACCTGTAAACTGAAATGCTGATTTCCAGAAAACATGGATGAGAGTTTCTCCAAAGAACCTTTCTAAACAAGTCCACTTCCCCTGTATCCTTTCTTTTCCAGTATCTCTAGTGGGTGGTAGGCTATAAGGGAGGTTTGAGAACCATCACTGAAAATGGGATTTGAAAAAAATTAAAGTTAAAAAACCTCTCCCCACAGGGTACAGAGACCTATGTGGAAGGTGAGACAGAAAGATACTAAGAGCCAGTAGGGATGGATGATTCCAATGAAACTTTGTCTTCCAGACATAACAGGAGTGATACATATACAAACTCAGGATACTATAGCAGAGAACATAGGGCCTGCACAGGTTCAAGCCAAATGGGGCCCAGAGCTGAGAGAGAGAAGTGGACATGATCTCCCATCCCTAATCAAGAAACTCTCTGCAATTAGTACCTACATGTAATAGAAAAATTAATTTTCTCCAATGGAGTCTCATTGAATATGTATTAACCACACCTCAGGGTAGGCCTCATACCCAGGAGTTAATGTCCAACATAAAATGAATCGATGGACTGAATTTTATTTTTGAGGCTTTTTGTCTCCTGTTCCTTTGAGCATTTTTCTCTTTTGCTTTCAAAGTTTGGGTTACAATTTCTCGTGTGTGTGTGTGTGTGTGTGTGTGTGTGTGTGTGTGTGTGTGTGTGT